>ULGN01000003.1:2979270-3246338 GCA_900518985.1 Yarrowia alimentaria
GCAAAACTGTGCGAGTGCTGAAGAGGAGGCGGTTGGGGGACATCCTTCTCAGGAGAAGTGCCCGTTTTTGTTCCTCGTCCTAGAGTTTTTCGCCGTGACATGGCCATGGGCGGAACAGGAGGCTCCACATCTTCTCGCAGTTCGTTCAGAGTGGGAGCCATTTGGGTCTTTTGGGTGGGGACTGTGGGGAGAGACATTGAGGAAGACAGCTCGGGTCGTACAGCTGCAGGAGCAGGCACCTCGTTCTCGTCAACGAATAGCTCCAGCAGCGGGTGGGGCTCCTCAGACTCCTGGGAGATCACCATTGTGTTGGTGGCTGTAGATTGGTCGATTTCGTAGCGCTGGTCGAGTGCTTCTGAAGCCGATACGGTGCTCTGCAGCAGCATCTGGGTGTCAATGTCGGCAATATCTCTGTAGGCGTGGGTAGTTTCCGGCCGGAAATCCAGCTGGCCATTATGCACTTCCACTCTGGCGTCGTTTGGAGTCGACGAGGTGTCAAAGTCCCACCGAAAGTCGTCCGAGTTGTCTGCCATGTCTTCTTCTGAGCCGATGGAGTGGCGGTTGTAGATGGCCATGGAGTCGCGCGACTTGTTGTGTTCCCTCCAGTTCATGTACCGGGCAATGAGCTCTCTGATGGACGAGGTGGGGATGCCCTTGGAGCCCCTGACGAACTTGGTTTTCGCCAGCTCCTCGGCCGTGGGCCGTTCGTCGGGCAGCTCGTCCAGACACATGGCCACAATCTCCTTGAGCGCAGCCGAGTACTGCGAGCCCTCCAGCCGCGCCGGCTTGTTGCGGGGGATGAGAAAGATGACCCGCATGGCCTCCTGGTCGGAGAGCGGCGGCGAGCCCGTGGCGATCTCGTAGAGCGTGATTCCCAGCGACCAAATGTCGGCCTTGACGTTGTACGACGCTCCCTCTGTGATGACTTCGGGCGCCATCCAGTAGGGGGTTCCCACGATGGTGGAGCGTTTGGTTTTGGCCGTGACCAGCTGGGCCGCCACGCCAAAGTCGCACAGCTGGACCCGGCCCTGCTGGGTGATGAGAATGTTGGCGGCCTTGATGTCTCTGTGGATGATACCGGCTTTGTGCATGTACTGTATGGCGATGAGCAGTTCGCGGGTGATGACGCTGAGCTGGCGTTCGTCGATGCGTCCGGCCTTCATGAGCGTCCGCACACTGCCGCCAGCACAGTACTCCATAATGATCCACAGCCGCGAGCCGTGCAGATACGAGCCGTGGTAGCGGGTGATGTTTTCTGCGTCTGCGAGCTTGAGCTGGCTCAGTAGCTGGATCTCGTGCTGAACCTCCTTGACATCGTCCTCGGCGGTGTCCAGATTCAGTACCTTGATGGCAACGAGCTGCTTGGTCTTTTTGTGGAAGCCCTTGTACACCACGCCAAAGTTGCCGCGGCCGATCACCTCCTGGCGCGTGTAGATGGACGTTACGGGCGTGGGGGTCTGCATGTACCAGTGGTGTGTCGTGGTAGGAGGAGGCTCTTCCGCAGCCTGTATAAGTCTGTACAGCGAGTTTATCATCACGTGAGTTGGGATGGACGGTTTCAGGGGGGGCTAGGACAGGGACGTGGGTCTGGCTGCTGGGCGGAGCAGAGCTGGAACCTTTCTTCTTTTTGTGTTCTCTAGAGCCGGCCCCACTCGCCGCGAATATGCGATTTTCGTGCCCCAAATTCGCCACGTGCTTCGCTTGCAGTTGGCCCCATATTCGAGCCCCTTTGCCTGTTGGGATGCCCTGTCTCCCCAAACCTTCGCGTGCATGAACATCGCCGAGGTGCAATTTTCAAGCCTTCTTTTTTGATTTTATTTCAACCAACCGAAACCCAACACACAACAATGTCCTTCGGACGCCTGTTTCGGCAGTCGCGCATACCGACCGCACGCACAGGCGGGACCAGCTCCGCGGCGGCTCCGTCGGCCCAGCTGCTGGGATCCGTCCCCGGCAAGGGCGGCACCCTGGAGTACGGAATCAAGCACTCCCGCAACCCCAGACAGCCCAAAATGGTGTCTGTGGCCTCGCTCGACTGGTTCGGGCTGGGCACAGATTACAGGCCGCATGACGTGGGTTTCCACGGGCTGCAGCAGCGTTTTGCGGCGGCGGGAATAGAGTTGGAGGGACCGTCGCTGCTGCAACACACCTCCCGGTCCAGTCTGGGCCCGGGGTTCATCAAGTGGTGCAACGACCGCGGCGTTCGACGCAGCCAGCTGGACAGGGACTACCTGCGGCAGCTGATTCGCGAGTACTCGGCGGCAGAGAAAAGCGGACCGTGGGACACGATATCGTGCAAACCGCTGGCTGGGCCGTCGTACTTTCCCAAAGGTTCGTTGCAGGCCACTCGCAACGGGTTTGTGGCCAGTCCGCTGGTGCCCGCTCGTGTGGTTGACGACCAGCGGACCAAGGCGGCGTCAATGGGCCTGGTGGCCACCTGCGAGGTCAACGACTCGTCGGTGGGCCACGTCCGCGAAAAGATCGTCATGATGGAGGTCAAGGGAGCCAAGCTGGACGACGAGCGGCTGGTGATGAAGCTGCAGTCGCCGCAAAAGTCGAAATCCAGCGTGTGGCAGGATTACACGGGCTCGCAGAAGCTGCAGAGAATGCAGGCCGGCTCCAGTGGAAACGTCCAGCACAAGAAGTTTGAGAAGCTCTTTGACATGTTGCAGTGAGCGCGCGGGTCTCGGAATGTACATAGGGACGTTTGTAAATAGATTAATGAATTGCATTGCATTGGAGTTGGTTTTTGGACACCAATTCGTGAGATGGTTCTGGTGGTAGAACGCAGTTTTTCAGCTACAAGAGTTGTAAAGATGGTTCTGCTAGAATGTTGGAATGTTCTTTTGTAGTTCGATTTCCTACGTATTTGTCATCTGTTGATTGGGGAAACATCGCTTTAGCAGTCTTGCGAAAGAAAAATGGCTTACTAATATATTTCACTAGTCACTGGTTGCCTCCCATTCCATTTTCATTTCCTTATCTCAAGTTATCATAGCATGTTATCTCTATTACACTCCAAATGAAACACATGTCCCTGAACAAAATAATACAGGCCGTACAGTACTGTACAAACAACACCTAAACTGATATGGTACATTTTCATTATTCTATGCGATTACAGCGTTTGGTAGTTCCACGCTCTATCTGAGAACACCCTTGGTGGAAGGAATCTCGTTGGTTCCAGTGTGAGAGGCAGCCATGCGAAGAGCCAGGGCAGTGGCCTTGAACGCAGACTCGATTCTGTGATGGTCGTTGGTGCCGCGAATGACGTCGACGTGGATGGTGATGGCTGCGGACTGCGCAAAGGACTCGAAAATGTGCGGAACCATCTCGCAAGACAGCTGGCCCACTCGCTCTCGCTTCAGACCCAGGTCTGTGACGCAGTACGCTCGGTTGGACAGGTCCACCACGCACCGCGACAGAGCCTCGTCCAGGGGCGCGTAGGCGCTTCCGTACCGCTTAATGCCCACGAGGTGGCCCATGGCCTCCTTGAAGCAGCCTCCCAGAGCAATGGCCGTGTCCTCAACCGTGTGGTGGTCGTCCACGTGAACGTCACCGATGCACTCTACCAGCAGCGACCAGCCGGAGTGTTTGGCCAGAGCGTGCAGCATGTGGTCAAAAAAGGCCACGCCAGTCCACACGGAAATGTGCTGGGTGTCTGTCTTCTGGTAGGCGTGGGACACGTCTGCTCCGTCGGGAAGCATGGTGGGGCCCGGCAGCTCCACGGGGCCTCCGTCTATGCTGATGCAGATCTGGATTTTCGTCTCCTTGGTCTCTCGTCGGATGCTGGCGGTTCGCTGTGTCATGTTTGGAGTGTTGTGTCTTGGTGCAAACTAATTTTCAGTGGGGCTGACAATCTTGATGACTCTTATCAACATTTAGCTTTGCCAGCAAACGGTCGAAAGTCTAGCACGTTCTTTTTCTGCAAGACCAGATATTATGTGGGCGCGGATGAGAGGGGTGGTAGCACACGTCTAGGGGTCTCTTGGACGGAGCTGGGGGCGTCTTTTCAGCGGGAAAGAGTCATTTTCGGCGACCTGAGTCACGCTCGTCGAATTTTACTCTCTTTTTCCGCGAGCGAACTGTACCTGGGGCTCTAGATTGGTGAGTCAGCGGATGTGTCTGGCTTTGGCGGCATATCCAGATATTACACTTTCGGCTCGGAGGAGTTACGGGGTTTCAGAGAAGGAAAAGGGCATTTAAAAGGCGAAAATACTCCTGTCATTGGCTGGTGGACTGTGTTACGGGGTATTCTCGTCTTTTGGTTTGTTTTCGATTCGTTTCTGCTTTCGTGAAATGCTAGTTTAGCGGTCTAGGGACTTGTCTTTTTTTCACCTCTAGACTAGCTCTTGATGCACCTACCTAAGCTAGGTTAACTATAAGCTACTACAAGTAGTGAGTACCCTCTCACCAAACAACACATCCACAGGTAGCTGTTGCACATTATTGGAGACATATTTGCTCCATCATACTCAAAAATGAATTTCCAACAAGATGCACTCTTCAGAATTTCCACAATACGTCATCTTTCCCGTTTGTATTAGCTGTCCTTGAGTCAGGGTTCGTCCACGGAAGTTACTCCTTTTTCAGAAGAATCTATTCTTTCTAAGAGCTGCTCTACTCCAAAAATTAGACACGATTGAAAAGTCATCAATCTGACCAATGATAGCGAAACAAGAGCTCCATCATCCTCAAAGTCGACTTTTGGACACAATAAACTACGGGAAATCCGGATAGCTCCAGAATTGCGAAACTTATACCCGATTTACACCCGCTACACTAACAATGTTACTGAGTTTCTTCAGCCGAGTTTTCTTCTTTTTTCACTCAAATCCGCACCTAAAACACACTGTGTTTACTTTATGTGAACCCCAGAAACTGCAATTTTTCCGGACCAGTATCCATTGATTTCCGGTATCTTTTGTGTCCCCAAACAGCTCCTCCTTTTGCCACGTCACTGAAAACCTCTCCCATATCATGCGACACAAAACCGACCCGTTGAATCACCATCATCATTCCTTCCCCATGCATCCTGCGCTCCTAGCCTATCGGAAGTTGAATTACGATTAGTAAACCTAAGGAAACCTTGTTGATGTGTGAGATACATGTTGGACTTCAAATCCAGGTTTAAAAAAAATGACTTCAACTACATCGACAAAAGCGATATACCCGAGATGTTCAAGGTTGAAAAGAGATCCCAAAGTTTGGCTGAATCTGTCAGCTGCCATTGTGTCTGATATTCACGCACGTTTTTTTCCGGATTTGCTGGTGGTTTATCGATGTTTTTTGGAGTCATTGTCGTCATTGTCGTCACCCTTCCACCTGCTATCGTATTCTGTATTCTGTTATACCCGAAAATCTATAAAAACCAAAACCCCACGCTCTTCTCTTACAGCCTCGACTTGTTGTCGATCCAGTGCTTGACCACCGTCTTGCCCTCGTAAAACGAAGGATCGGGATGTCGAACAATGGCACCAGCATGGGCCTGCTTGGTGGCTCGAATGTGGATGGCGGTCTTGTCCCACTGCAGCTGGCTGAGATTCTCAATGATGGTCTTCTGGGTCTGCGAAAGCACCAGCTTGGTCTGTGTGAGGTCCAGCGTGTCTCCCTCCGTGGTCTTGTACTCCATGGCAGTGAACATGGAGTCCATTGTCTTGTCCACCTGGTCTTCGAGAGCGGTTCGGAAGGCTCCCTCGTCCATGGAGTGCGAGCGGTGGTGTCCGTGTGCGGAGCCAGCTCCAGCGTCCGATTGGTGCACTTTGCCGTTCACCAGAGCGCCCACAAAGTCGTCCGACGTGTTGGTCTTCCAGTACTCGCCCTTTGCGTACTGCACTCGCCGTCGGTTGGACATGATGCCGTAGAAGATGGCCGAGGCGATCCACGACACGGCGTACATGGGCATGGTGACTGCAATGTTGTACAGCACCTTGGCCCATCGGAATCGGCGCTCCAGCCATCCGGGGGGCTGCTTGATGGCCTCTGGCGGCGTGTCCAGAAGATTGGACTTGTCCGGCGTCTGCAGCTTGATGTCGTTGAGCCGCGCGGTGTCGACAATGATGTCGTTCGTGCCTGGGACCGTGGGCAGCGTCACCGACTCCATGTTGACGCCCTTGAACGGGTCAAAGTCGTAGATTCCGGCGGTGTACCAGGCCGTTCGCGAGTCATTGACCACGTTGGCGTACAGGTTGCGGTACTGGAAGGCTGCCAGGCCCTTGGAGAAGGACGAATCCGGATACGACATCATTTCCAGAATCGGCATGGGTTTCGAGAGCCGGTCTCTGTTGGCGTCGGTCATGGCGGTGTCGCGCACCCGGACCCGGTCCTCCAGAAACAGCTGCTTGCCGGTCTTGCCCATCAGGGATCCCGCCAGTGAGTTGAAGGCGCTGGCGAGGCTGCTCTCTCCCAAAACCCGCACGCCCACATGCGGGGTGCAAAAGGTGGTGAAGGACGCCGGAGTGACTTTGCGGAAGACGCCGCGCGTGTACAAAAGACCCACGGCGTAGCGCGACATGAGTCCGCCCAGCGAGTAGCCGGCCATGGAGATGCGGTCGACTTTGCGGTCGCTGTTGGTCTCAATCAGAGCCATGAGCGTTTCGGTTTCCTCGGCCAGCCGTGCGCCACAGACGTCAATTCCGTCGTAGGTCGAGTAGCCCTCGTTGCCACGAGTGCGGTAGATGACCACAACGTCGCCCTCGCGCGATTTGAGCTCCGCCAGCGAGTCTTCGATGCAGGTGGGGTCGTCCTGGTAGAACTCCATGGTCCGCGAGTTTGTGTGCAAAAGCTGCTGCACAATGTAGTTGAAGTGGGCACGGGTGCCCCAGACTCCGTGGGTACAAACGACGAGATGAGTGGACATGGCTGTGATGGGGAGAACGGAGGCCGCGGACCAGGGCTTAACTATACTCATGTTTCACGTGAATATGGTTTGGTGCGTAAATTTACTTGGACATGCGTTGGGCATGTTGGGGTCAGGGGCATGCACTCTGCAAGAGTGCCTCTGCTGCCTCTGCTGCTGCCGCCTCCGCCTCTGCCACCGCCGCTGCTGCTGCTGCCTCTGCTGCTGCCTCTGCCGCCACTGCTGCCGCCGCCGCTTCTGCATCCGCAGCTTTAAGCGCCACTTTTCCGCCCCTCAAACACCACTCTCCCTCCCTCCCTCACAATGACCCCGCGCAATAAGCTCTGAGCATGAAAGTTACGGCATGTCTTTTTCTGGACAGGGCCTACGAAAAACGGTACAGTCTGTAGCTGGCCACAGGGGTGTCTGGGCGACGGCTAAAAGGCACCAAACGTCTGACAGTCGGTTTGTCGTGGTTTCTGTCAGTTTTCCAAACTGTTTGGGTGCTCAAAAGCGTTTTTGCCACCGTCGTGACTTCTTCCGTTGAGGTGCTTATCCCAGCATGCAAGTTGTACCTGAAATTAATCGGCGAAAAAAGACTTGGTTTACCCAACCACAGGTGCAGCTCCAAAAGCGGGGTCGACCTCGACTGGACGGAGCAGGTGGCCGAATGGCGCCAAAACAAGCACGAGGCGCGCGTCTAGTTGCTGAGATCGCGCCAGACTGGGAAAAAACGAACAAAAACAGACTAGTGGCGACTTTTGGACGCCATGTGTGTCGTTGTGACCCTGCTTGGAGTCGAGTGTATAGTCTGAACTCTAAATTGTTTTTAAGCGATCTCACCACCGATAAACCGACGCTAAAAAACAGACACCATGATATCACTATGCCGTAACCATGTTTGTATGAATTTTTTTACAAGACGAAAACACTCACGGTCAGGATCGACATGAGCGAATTCCCATCAAAAAAGAGACTGCGTGAGATCAAGTATTATGACGCAATATAAAATTCCAAACTGAAGGCCACTTATTACAGATTGTACTGTAGAAGAAGTGTTACAGAATGTGTACATGGACGTAATATCCACCACCGTTGGACCATCAACTATACACTACACATGCGCCACTACCTACAAAATAATAGAGCGATTCATTTTATATTAAAACTAATGCAATGCTAATAAATTACTTTCTCTTGACCCATCCCCACATGCGCGCGGCGACATTCTTGTGGGACGGGCTGTGAAACTTGGACATACTGGCCCGGTCAGACTGGCCATCACTGTAGTCCGAATCGTGTCGACTGCTAACTAGACCAACGTCGGCGTGCTCCATAGGACCGGGCTCTCCAACGTCATCGTTCCACTGAGGAGTGAACGAATAGTGTCTGGAAAACTTGTCCTCTTCGTACGTGTATCGAGGCAAATCCTGCGAGGTCATCCGCGAAGGAGAACCCAGTAGACGGGGTGCCTCCATCTTTCGAACAGTACGCATAGGAGACTGTAGAGCGGGAATTCCGACAGGTCCAGTGGGCGTGGCGTGCATGGACCCCGAACCAGTCGGGGTCAGGTGTGCACTGGACTCCATGAAAGGAGACTGGGTCTTGGCGGGGGTCTTGGCCTGGGCAGGGGCCACCTCTCCGTCTCGTTCCTTGGCCCGCTTCTCGCGCTTTTCACGCTCGTCCCGCTCCTTTCGCTCCTTCATGGCCTGAGCCAGATCGTTGTTGTAGGACCGATGGAACCGAGTTCGGGATCGGGACCGTGTGGACGATGAAGACACGGAAACCAGCGACGAGGCTGACGCGTTTGCAGAAACCAGCTGCGAGCACGCTGAAGATGCAGGAGTAAGAGCAGGCTCCGTGAGATCCGAAGACTCGGCAGAGTCCACAGGCTCGGTGCTGGAGGGCTCCTCCTCCTCGATGATGGCGTCGTCTGCTGAAGATCCGTGAAGGGACAGAAGGTCCTCGCCAACCAGGGCGCGGATTTTACGCTTCATGCCTCTTGTAGGGTCCAGCATGGCTTCCGGGGCCGACTCGGACCGTCGGTGAAACCGGCTAGAAGGAGGCAGTGTGAGAGGGTAGAGAGCAGCATCGAGATCAATGGTCTCAAACTCATTCGCAGACGGCGAGGGTGACACCTCCGGCGAGCCAGCACCGGGGCAGTAAAAGGGGTCGTTTGTGGCGATATAAGAAGAAGAGTGCAGAGTGGGCGAAGACAAAGTGGGGCCACTTTCCTCGTTGGCAGTCTGGGTGGTGTTCTGGCCGAGGCTCTTGCCCTTTCGCAGCGAAGACGACGATCGGAACTTGATGAGCGAGCCGGCCCAGGACCGCACCTTTTTGTGTCTGTTCTTTTTGGGTGACTTTGATGGTGAAGCTGATCTGGAAGACACCTGCGAAGACGAAAGCTGCGAAGAGCTGGACTGCTCCGACACGGAGGGAGAGGCCAGTCTGGGCGGCGACGCCAGTCGAGGGGGCTCGATGAATGCCACGTCACGTTTCGGCGACTGCAGGATTTGCTGCGTCGTCAGCGGTGTCGGTGAGTGGAGCTTGTTGGGAGGAGCTAGGCTGCTGCTGTGGGTGTGACCCTGTTTGTGTGGGTTGGGCGGCAGGTAGTCGTGCTTGGGAAACAGCACCTGGGCGTCAAAGTCACACGACACGGCGGCGGATCGGCGGTGGGCGTGCTTGCGCGGCGACGCTGTGCGCGACGACAGATCTGTGTTTGTGGACGCCACGGTGCTCGCGGCCGAGACCTCGGAGGTTTGTGACGACTGTGATGTGGTGCCCGAGTCGCCCCTCTCCATGGAGATTGCCGGCATTTGTCGGGGGGAGGCCGGGAAGCCATGGTCGAGGCGGGGAGGAAATGCAAAGTCTAGGGAAGTCATGAAGCTGAAATGTTAGTTGTCGGAAAGTCGGTGGTTGCGGGGGGTATAGTGTCGGTGAGGTTGCAATGGGGAGGTCGGGGGGTGGGTTCTTTTCGAAACACGTTACCTACAGCCAAATATTAACGAGGGGACTTGACTGGTGAAGGCAAGCGCGAGGCTCACTGGTGGTTGGTTATTCAGAGAAGCGGCCGGGGGACCATGCAAATAGAAAGGTGTGGTGTAGTGGAGGATAGAAGCCTGGTAATAACAGGAAAAAGAGTATTTTTGACATTTTGGCTTTTGCCATCAAAGGGGCAAGTGCAAGGTTTGGGTACAGCTGCAAAAAGTAAAATGAAATGGCACATCAAAGAAAAATGCGCCCTAGGCACTAATCGGGTCGCGACAATGTCCCGAAATAGTAACTACTGCGTCACTAAAGAGGCTATTGCAGCGAGTGACGACAGCGTACGTGAGGCATGCAGCATTGTGGGAGCAGAGCGAAGACGTGTCAAAGGAAAAAAAGTCGAGGCAAAAAATGCGGCAGCGGCGGCGGTGGCAGCGGGGAGGCGGTGGCAGGGGCAGCAGCGGCGGCAGAAGATCCAGTGCTGCCGCCGCCGCCGCCGCTGCCGTTGTACCCACCTCCAAAACCCGCCTTCCGGGGTGCCTAGCCCAGCCACCAGGCCTTGGCAGCCTTGTCCACTTACAGTTCACCCCTGTCTTCGTATATTTCGAGCACTTTCCTCTTTGACCTCAGCGAGTGGTTCCCAGATAGACCTACAGTAGTCTGTCTGCTGCTGCTGCTGCTGCTCCTAGCGCTCGGTGCATGCATCAGCCTCCGGAAGCACGCTCGCATCCTTTTTTCCCTTCTCGTTCCTGGCGCTGGAGGCTGGCGGCAGCCTCTCACTACTGAATCTGCATCTGCGACCAGACAGCCATGCATGTCCAGGAACAGTAGCTCCATTGTTGGCATGCGAGTTCGCAAGATGCAAGGCTGCACGGATGTGACTGTTGCGATGCCACCGGATTTTGATAAGCGCAGCGCCATATCTGGATGCACTACAGAGTGTACAGAGTAGTCTAGTGGCGGCTCGGGGGCGTGGTGGCAGCCGTGGCAATATCCACCACACCCACCCGTGTCCTCAGACCTAATGTTCGCCCCTTGATCGGTGGGCCAACACTATAAGTTAGGCTTATTTGGGCTGTGCGACTTGTAGTGTTGTGAGTTTTAACAAGTCTTAAAAGTGTACAGTATGACGTAGGCTGCACGTAGGCGGCACCAGACTACTACTACTGGCAGGCAGCCTATAGTCTAGTTGGAGCCAGAACTAGCCGAATTTTTTAGCTGCTGCTGCTACAAGGGTCGCGCCGCGCTCCAGGCCCCCCGACCCCGTTTATTGTGCTGTCTCTGCTTCTGGACGTTTCCCCCTTTGGTCGCTGTTTTCTTTTTCCTCTGGGAACATCGAAACTCTTGTTGAAAAAATTCATTTCTACAATGTGTACGCTTTTGGCTTCCAGGTGCCACTTCAGTCAGAGCAACAAGCCGAGTCTCAGCGCGAATAACGCACCACGATATTCTGGGCAACGGGAAAAATAATATTGCGGCGGCAGCAGCAGCGGCAGCAGCAGGTCCCGCGCCACATTTGGCAGCACGCACCAGAGGCATTGCAACTCCCACTGCCTCCAGCAAAACCCACCTCCACCTCGGCCTATCTGTCCGTGGGGGGATCTGCGCAGGAACAGCAGTCGTGTAGCTTACCCACCACGATGAAACCGGCCGCTGAAACATGTGCTCACGTTGGGCGTCCTAACGGTGGCAGAGGCAGCTGCGGCTAGCCTTGCATCCTGCATCCGCATCTGGTAACCTCACCGGCAAAGATAATGCTTTAGTGTGGAGCTAAGTGCGCTTCCATGCATGGCAGGCGGTCCGCGACTTTCCGTGGCTCTGGCAGCAAGCCATCGGGGGCAGCGGACGCAGGCGTGTGGCAGCACTGCTTCTTGCATCCTGGAGCAAGACCTGGAGCCCTGCTCGTGCTGCCGCAAGTGTGCCACTACCCTACCTCTGTAGCCGGCTTGGCGACCTACTGTACGATACTTTTGGCGGTGAAGGCGAAAAAAAAATAAAAAAAATAAAAAAAATGCTGTTGCTCTAGTTGAACCTAAACCATTATTCAACAAGCAGGGCCCGTCTGGTTGTTGATGTTGCTGATGGTTGCTTGAACTGCTATCATAGATTTTATCATAGATTTCACCATAGGTGGCAGCTATAGCCCCATCCAATGTGGCAGTGGCGGCAGCACTAGCATCATTATCGTCCAGTATCAATAGCGTCCAGCCATGTCCCTTCTGGGAGCAAAAATAATTCAAAGTGGGGAAAAAGGAAAAAATACGAAAAAAAAGAAATGCAAGATCGAAAATCGGGAAAAAGAAAGAAATTCCATATTTGGGGGCGCTCTGTTGACATCCTGTCTGGACCACTGGGTAGTGGCAGCAGCTTGGGAAATTAGGAGCTGTTCTATCTGCACAATGTGGCTGAGGCGAATTCCGAACATGTTAGTTGAATTTCGTGTGGAAAAAAAACCAAGATTTAAAAAAGCAGCCGTTTCGGCAAACGCGAACCGGTACCTCTTTCGTTGCTGCCCCTGATTCAGGGCTCCATCCAGTCGCAGAATGTGGTTTAGGGGGGGGCTGAATGTTGCTGGTAGGGGGCAGGTGGAATGTGGCCCGAAAACCACATCAGCTGAGAAAAAATAATCTCCGATTGCAAGAATATTATTTGCACCAGCCTGTACAGGGCAACTTGCCCGCACTTTGGGTTTGGGAGATGAAAGAAAATCGCTGCTGGTGCCGTTCTAAGGTTGGTTCCCGATTAGAGAGGCTTATCGTGTCCCATGTTGAATGTAATCCCCTGAGCAAATTACCTGCGTTTGTGTCAGCCATCAGATGTAAAGTAATACTGATACTTTCGGGGGAAGTCACTGATAGGAAGCCATTGACCTGCTGGCTTTTTCTTCCGATGGGCATATTAGGAACTCCAACCTGTGTGTACTGTAAAGTGGTGTGTAAACGGTGGTTATCTTGGAGTTACTTCTGACACTTTTTTGTTTTCAAGGAACTGCTAGATCATCATGTACACTGTACTTCACAACACCTCCACCCACAAACAGACCCAAAGAGGTAGCACGTCATCGCTAGCTCGGCCGTTTGGTCAGATTCTAGTGCCACTGTGCTGTACACCCGGCGCTAGACGTGTTGCTTCCCCATCTGGAAGAAATTCTGGGCTAGTCGGACACTATCCAGGTAGACTGTTTTCAGAAATTAATTCTGAAGAAGGAATAACCGTCTTGGCAGCTAGCCCAGCTGTTTCGACACTGGGTCTGTCCAGACTTCTGGAGGTCTTGACACGTGTTATCTCTCCATGTTTGGCACTTCTCAACGTGGAGTCTTGTATCTCTCCATGTTTGGCACCTTTCAAAATTGGAGTCTTGCTGATTCTGCTGCATGGCTGCAGAAACCTGTCGAGATCGAATGACTCACCAGCCTGTGCAGCAGCCTCTTCTCCTAGGCCCAATCCAGCTCTGTTTGCTTTTACTTGTCTCCGTAAACAGATCCAGTTGATCACTTGAGCAGCTCTTATCAAGCATCCACCTTATCTGAGTTTTAGGAGTTTAGCCTTGTAAACAGAATTCACTCATTCAGCATCAGGTAGCTCTGAAAAAGAGCTTTTGTCCAGCTACAGCTGCTTCTGCATCGTTAGTCAGGTATTAGCGAGCATTTTTCCTGATCAAGGACCCTCTGACTTCATACAGGGATCCACTCAGTCGTCTGTCTGAATGCTTTTTTTTTCAGGAATTGCATTCAAAATGGCTCTTACGCCTCCTGTCAATAGGGTTCCAATGCTGTATCTTACAGGATCCAAACCCCAAAAATAATAAGTACCAGTGCTGCGCCAACTGCTGATTCTGCCTCAATCTCGTCACGTTGTTTTTCTCCCTCAAATGACACCTCTTTGATACCCAGTCAGGTCCAGCTACCTGTCGCATCCACTCACCACCCACTGAACCACACGACCTACCACAATGATACGTCTCACGTCCAATGTCATGTCACGTCACTGGTAGTGTGGTGACCCACAAGTGTCCAAACAGAACCAGTCAGGGAGCCACCCAGTGTCGTGTCGCCACTTAGTGTCACCATTAAGTGTCACCATTCAGTGTCACCATTCAGTGTCATGTCACCAGTTCCTATCACCCTTTTTCGTCCGTGGACAGATGGGACAAGATGCAGTCGTGGGGTCACAGACCCCGCAGGCAGCACTTCCGGAACCAGCGCATTTACGGCACCATTCAGTATTCGGAAACTTTTTTGAAATGCCTCAAAATGGCCGCGTCAGTTCCAAGCTCATAGCCTGATGGCCCTACTTTGAGCCCTGTGATACCACAATATTGATGGATTTTGCTACTTTTTGCGAATTTTTGCGAATTGAAAGAAGTAGTAGATGAAATTATAAATATTATGGATATCAATATCTAACTAATTTAGAAGAGAGCAACGACGGCGGCAGCAGCGACGCCAGCGGCAACCTGAGCACCAAAGGTGGCGGCACCGTTAGCCTGGGCAGGGCCGGTGACGGGGGGCTTGGTCTGCTGGGGAGCCTGGATCTGGCCATCGCCAATCTGGGTGACAACACCGGTGGCAGCGGCACCGGGCTTCTCACCAGCGGGCTTCTCGCCAGCGGGGGCGGAGGCAGCGGGCTTCTCACCGGCAGCAGGGGCAGAGGCAGCGGGCTTCTCGCCGGCAGCGGGGGCGGAGGCAGCGGGCTTCTCACCAGCAGCAGGAGCGGAGGCGGCGGGCTTCTCACCGGCAGCGGGGGCAGAGGCAGCGGGCTTCTCACCAGCAGCGGGAGCGGAAGCAGCAGGCTTCTCACCGGCAGCAGGGGCAGAGGCAGCGGGCTTCTCACCAGCAGCGGGGGCAGAGGCAGCGGGCTTCTCACCGGCACCGGGGGCACCGGGGGCGGGGGCAGCACCCTCACCAGCGCCGGGGGCACCGGGAGCGGGAGCGGGGGCAGCACCAGAGGGCTTGGCACCCTCACCAGCGCCAGGGGCAGCAGGAGCGGGAGCGGGGGCAGCGCCAGAGGGCTTAGCACCCTCGCCGGCAGGGGCGGAGGGAGGGGCCTGGATCTGACCATCGTGGATCTGAGAAACAACGGCCTGGTCAGCAACGACGAGGGCGGCGAGGGCGAGGAGGGTAGCGGAGGTGAACTTCATTGTGATTGTGTGTGTATTAAGCGAGTGAAGAGATAAGATATGATCTGATGGGGAGATTCCGGGAAGCGACAGGGCCACCTTTTATATATTTTCCATCGGGGGAGATTGACATACCAACGACATATGTCTATTGTCTCAGGCTGTTGATTTTAGCGAACTGCCTCCACGCGTGGCTTAACCGTCCGGTGCAAGCTTTAGGCTCTCTGGAGCTTACCTCTCTTGGTTACGATACTTTATTCCATCCCCAAAGAGAGCACTGTTTCATTCCAAAATGACTAATTTTTCTCAAGTTAGACTTGGTACCCCGTCGGTTCACGCAAGGCTCTATAGGTGAGTATCTTGGGTCCACGGCGCAGCTTTATTTCGGTTTGGACAGGGCCATCGACGCCAGCTGGTCTGGCAGCCCTTGGACACATGTTCTGGACCTGTCTGGCAGGACGTTTATGTCAGTTTGCGTTCTTTTTTTGTTCCTGACGCTCTCTCAGGGGCGCCACCGATGCGAGCACACTGCCTCCCGTAAACAAGCTGCGGGGAAGAATGGATTTACCACCCGGCAGCTAGGGTGCGCCCATAGGCTTCATCGTCGTTTCACCACCTCTTGATCCGTCTGGATTAGGCAAGGCATAAAAAGAAAACCGGGAGACAACAAAGGCCGCGGTGTGAACCCAATGCGAACCCAAACCAAACCAAGGAAGGCTCGGAGAGAGACACCCAGGGGGAAGCGCTTTCCTCGAGGTGCACCGCCGCCGTATCTGCTCGTTGGTGGCTTCAATTGGCTGGTGGATGGGGCCTGTGTTTGGTCCCTTTGAAGAATCGGCGGATATCGCGTGATTTCTGACGCTCCACTTCATTTCCCCCACATTTGCATGATGTGCCTCGCCAAGACACGAGGAACTGGCGCGCCCATTGTGTCTCTGCATAAGCCAAGTGGATTGAGCACGATATAGCAAGAGAGTTTGGAGTTAGTTGGGGATAGCAATGAAGCCTCGGGTCGCGTATTACCAGAAATGGACTGGGATGTGCGGCGATTGCGCGAATTGCGAGTCATATGGGGAATATTGCGCCCAATGTTCCCCCCGGAGTCGTCTGCATGGCCTCAGCAACTTTTGGAGGCACGCCATGCCACTTGCCCTTTGCTTGGCTCGCTTTGTCAGGGTCTTTTGGCGCTTTCGGCACCACCGCCCCCCGATCTTCAGATGTTACAGGTTGGGACCTCCGCAGAGCACATGCGCTCCCGAGGCTGTGTTCTACAGAGCGCGAAGAAAGAGACGATGAGGTTACACCACGCGTCTGTAACACGATTGTCGGACCAGGGCGAGACCGAGACAACAAACACAGCCCCTCCGTGATGCCATGTTTGGCAGCTTTCGGACGACGAGAAGACAGCCATGTGAAACAGCAGGCTAGGGTGCGCCCCCAGCTACTCACAGGCCTACAACTGCAGCAACCAAGAGATGCGCCGAGTGTTTCTTTCCAAATGAGGACGGCAAGACTCCCGTGTGGCTGCAGCAACTGCTCACATCTTCAGTAAATGTCATCATGGCCTGTTTACATGTCTTTGCTGCTGCCCTCCAAGACGTCTTGAGTTTGAAACGCTAAACGTTAAGAGCACGCCATTATAAACGCCGGTCCCGTATATTTCGGCAAAACCACGACGTAACCAAAAGTAGCAATGTGCATCTCCGAAACGCCCATCTTTGGTGGTCTTCGGGTGGTCTGCTTGGTTCCTGGCGCCATGTCAGGCTGGCGCCATTCCTAGCGTGCCCCCGATGAATATACTCCAGACTACATGCTGCACCGAAGGTCATCAAGCGCTAATTTTCCCCGGTGCTAAATCCTGCATTCCCAACAATGAGATGCATCCACACTCAGCACATGTCCCAACACCTCGAACTGTAGCAGGTAAATGGGTGCCACATGGGCTCGAACAACGAGGAGGATCTTCTGTCGCCGGAAAAGAGCGAAAGAGCGAAAGAGCGAAATAGCGAAAAAGAGCGAAAACAAATGTCTCATTGCCCCGGACTGCGATCTTCGGGGCGGTGGTTGCTCTCACACGGCGTGGTACCATTGTCTGGACTACATTGTCTGGACTATACACTGTCTTACAACTGCACTTGCACTGCTTCTTGTTTGCCGCCGCCCAGTGACCGTAAATGGCCACTCGCCACTCACTCCATACCAAGGCTCGGGTACGCACCGTACCTGGCATTCGATGACCGCCAAAGCCAACTTTTCCATTTTTTCCATCTTTCTATTTTTTTTTCATTTTTTTTTTCATAATCACTCCAAGTTTAAAAACGAGAGTTTAGCTCCAACCGACGAAACTTTTCGGGCTTAGTCAAGAATGGAATGCGCGACGAAAAAAAACTGACTATTTCCTCGGAATTGCACGTTGGAAGACGAGTCGCGACAAACGCAGAAAAATCTCTGAATTTAGCGGAAGACACGCTCAGCCGATGCTCCTGCTCATTTCAGTCGATATTGCTCTCCTGGCACCGTCCAAATCTGCTTCGCCAGTGTAACACTGGGTCTCGAACGCACATGCACACGACGTCCACTATCGGCCACACCACGTGACCACGATACTACATGCCGCATCAAGCATGCATGGAGATTTCGCCACTCCAATGTCCAACTACGAACAGGACCACAATCTCGGCAACGAAGCGGCCGCCGGGTCGCCAGACCGAGACGACCGAGACGCCCAGCAGCCCAGAAACACACTGGGAGCCAACCTCTCGCAGTTTCTTGACGTGGAACGAGAGAGAGATCGAAGCAGAGGCATCTCGGGCGATAACACGGGTCCAGAGTACGTTCCGGCGTTTGAGCGAGCGATCCGACAGCTGGACCGAAACGAAGTCATTGACTTCTTCATGCAGTTTATCGACGGCCTCGACATGCAAACCGGTGAAGCTGCAAAGCCCAAGGGTCTCGGCCAGGAGTACCTAGACACTCTGGATCGAGTGCCCAAAAAGCAGCTCAAAGAGTCGGACTCGTGCGCCATCTGCTCCACACCGTACCTGGAGGACGACCACCCCCTGGTCGTGCGTCTTCCTTGCAATCGAAAGCACCACTTTGACCTGGAGTGCATCGCCCCATGGCTCAAGCTCAACGCCACCTGCCCCATGTGCCGAAAGGATCTCGCAGCCAAAACGGTGATCGAGCCGGACAGCGAGGACGAGTTTGACGACACGTACGGCTGATGCAAACGCTACAAACACGGATACAGACACATACACGATACATGTAGATTACACTAACTGAATATATGAAGAGAGAGACTCTATAAATAAATAAAACCAAACGTGCACCGTAGCTACAGCTCAATGTTGCCCTGGCTCTGGTACTTGATACCCTGGCCAGGAGGAGCCGGAGCCGCCTCGTCGCGTCCAGCGTGCCCTTCCTTGGAGGAGCCTCCCTTGGTTCGGAGAAACTTCTTGACCATCATTCCCAGCTTCCACTGCTCGTCGGAAGACGCACCTAGGCTTCGAGGCTTGCCCCAAGCTACCCGCAGTCTGCATCCATTTAGAAGCAGACGACCCCCGCTGATGGCTGCCGCAGCCCTCTCTGCCGCCGCCCTAGTCTCAAACACCACATATCCGCAATGAGCCCGATGCACAACAGTCAGCAACGAGATGGTGCCTCCGGTTTCTGTAAAGTGCTTTCGGATCACGTGCTCGGGGAGGTCGTCCTCAACACCCATGAAAAACAGACTCTTTATGCTGGCGTCCTTTGGCACAGGCGACGTGCTTCCAGTGAGCGGAAGCTTGGATGCTAGCTTGGTGACATCTGCAGTCAGAGCCTTTGTGTCTCGCGTATCGGCAGGCCGGTTATCTCGCTGGCCCTTCTCGTACAGCTCTTTTCTGTATGGCATGGCGTTTGCCAGCTGCTTGAGAAGTCCCTTGGCCGCGCTCTGGGCCTTGCCAGTGCCGGTAACAGAGTTGTCTGTCAGCAGTCGCTGATCCTGCTTCAGCTGCTCCTCGTAGTTTTGCGCAATAAACTGCTTTGTGATTGTGTTTGACGACGAGCTCAGCGACAGACCTCCTCCTCCTCCTTCCTGCTCCATCTTCAGTGCTGCGTCTCGAATCGCCAGAGGCAGCCCATAGGTCAGATCCAGAGAGCACGACTGGCAACAGTTTTTTTGTCGCGAACATGTCAGACAGACGTTCGTTTTCAACGGCTTTCCCCGAGAAGAGCCCTTTTGTGCCCGTTCTGGTTGCCACCTAAACACTGTGAAAGGTCTGGTGCACATCTTGCACTCGGCACCATACTGTTCCTTGGTCATTCGAATGTACGGATTTGCGCCCAAACACTGTGTACACACAGCAGGCACCTCAGTGTCCTCCCATGTGATCTTGTTGATGTCTGCCTTGGTCGCTTGCATGCTGTGTGTTTGGTTGAGATGATGAAGGACTGTTGAATGCAAAGAATGCAAATAATTGCGATAAACTTTGATGTGGGTGGATTGCATGCATGATGGCAAGACTAAAGAAATAGGTGTATTCAGTAATTTTGTAAGTGGAAAAAAGTCGGTATCATATCAAATAAATTATATATAGCTATATTAAGCAATGTCATGTGTGTGTGTGTGTGTGTGTGTGTGTGTGTGTGTGTGATAGCACAATGTTCAGCGACACTCGCCCTTCAGAGCACGCCCCGAGTGGTGGCGATAGAGTATCTTTTTAAGTCTGTACATGATACGGCTCATGTCGTCAATCCAGATCTGGGTACCAATGGTGCTGCTGAGACCGGGACCAAGAGGGTCATCCTTGACGTATCTCGCTGTGTCGTTGATGAAATCCTGCGCATGGGCAAGAGCCACGGTCAAGGTCTGAAGCCGCTCAATCTCTCCGGGAAGAACGGTGACAGGAACATTGAGCTGCTCGGTGAGACTGAAGAGAATGTTTTGAAGACTTTCCAAAGTCATGTCAGGGATGAGGTAGAGCTGCAGTCTGGTCCAGTTGTCGCTCTGAAACTCCCTGCTGGTTCGCATCGTCTTGTTGCTGACGAATTTGGTAATCTTCTGGCGAGCAAGCTTTCGAATTTGATCGTCATACACAGCCTTCAGGGCATCAAGCTGACACTTGAGCTCATCGGCTCGTTTCTTCTCACCTCTCAGGGGCCCAATCTCAGTCTCCAGGGACAGAGTGCGGGCATGGAGCGCATCAGCTCGTTGCTTCTCAGACATGAGCCGAGAAACCTCATTCTCCAACTCCTCCAGCTGCTGAATGATACCAGAGTTGTTAGAACCAATCTCCTTGGCCTTCCGAAGCTGCTCCTTGACCGATGTAAGCTCGTCGGTCACGCACTTCAGTAGTCGAGCCTGAGACTCATGCTGGCACTTGTCGGTTCGAATCTCGTACTGAAGAGAGGTCTGCTTGAGCTCAAGTTCCTCGATCTTGCCCTCCAATGACTTAATCGTGCCATTTGCGACTTCAAGCTCTTCCTGGATAGCCTCTTTCTCTTTGGTAAGCTCCTGAATCTTGACGTAACGTTCTGAAGTTTCCTTTCTCAGGGCGGCGTTCACGATTGCCAAAGCCTCCACACCTTCACGCTCCAGTTCCAAATCGCAAAGAAACTGATTCTGCAGACGTTTTGTCTCCTCGTCAAGCTGAGATTCGAGTGATTTCACCATGTTCTCCAGCGATGTGAGCTTAGCGACATGTTCGATCGTCTTCTGTAGCAGAGTCTCAATTTTTTTGTCCTTGGCACTCATATCCCGGGTACTATTCTTGAGAAGGTCAATCTTCTGCTGCTGGTCAACGATCGTCCGTTTTTGAGCTGAAATATTGCCGCGACAGGCTCCAAGTTCACGCAGAGACGTCATGAGTTTGATCTTGACATTCTTGAGCTCCATTTCATGAGACTTATCTCGGAGTTTGGTAGAATGCTCCTGGTCAACACGCCCAGCAGTAAGAACTTCAGCTTCAAGATGAGTAATTTTCTGGTCGTCAGCTTGCTTCTGCTTGGCCATCTTGTCGAGCCGCTTCATGGCGTGCTCTAGTTCCTTCTCAGCAGTGTCTAGCTTGGCAGCGAGATCCTTGCTCTCGGCCATCGTTGCCTTGGCAGTCTCCAGATCCCTGGCATTAGTCGTGGCCTCGGCCTGCCGGTCCTTGGAGTCCTCAATGGTCTCCGTGGCCTTGCTCAGCAGACCCTTTAGACGCTGGACAGCGGCATTGGACTCCTCCAGCTCCTTCCTGACGTCGGCAAGCTCCTCATTCGCACCGCTGAGAGTCTGCTGCTTGACTGCGTTCTTCTTGAGATCCTTCTGCAGCTTGTCATTCTTCTTCTGTACAGCCTTGCTGATTGCGGCAAGCTTCTCAGCTGCCTCCAACTGCTCGGAAAGCTCACGCTGGGCAGAGCGCGATGCAGAAAGGTCCATCTCAACGGCTGCAAGGTCTCCCCGAGTTCGCTCAAGCTGTTGCAAAAGTATTCGCTTGCTGTCGAGGTCTCGCTGGGCATCCTCAAGTTTCGAGGTGGTCGTATCCAGCTTTTGCTGGAGCCCTCGGCCGTCTGCAACCTTATAGCTGGCAGATGCAAAGGCCTCGGATAGAGATTTCAGCTCCTGTGCTTGTTCGCAGTAGTTGTGATGCAGTACCTGGATCTCGTCCTCCTTGGCTTTCAGCTGGGCCTTTGCTTCCTCGAGTTGAGTGAGCACAGACTGCAGCTTGCCTTGAAGACCCTCGCTGGCTTTATTGTCGGCATTGGTCGCGTTCATTTGTCCTAGAAGATCGTTTCGGCTGGACTCCGAGGCATCTAGTTGCTCGTTCATCCACTGCAACTCTCGCTCGAGGGTGTTGACCTTTTGCTCCATTTGGCCCTTCTCCTGGGCCAGCACCATGTTGGTCTGTACCAGGTACCGCAGATCCATGTTGGGGTGTGCAGCCTTGACTTCCAAGTTTTTTGCTTCCACAGTCCGAGACAGGGGTCTGGTCTTGGTCGGGCTAGAAGCAACTGAGCTCTGGACGTCGCTGTCATCGAAAGCTCGGGGGTCAGGAATCTCCTGAGGAACAGTGCCTTGCTCCTTGACAGCCCCCAACAAATCTGTGTGCAGCCGGGTTTCCTGTCGTTCTTTGTCGTGGTAGGTCTCCTCCTCTGTTGTCGCGGACTCCTCTGGCACAGCCTCAAGGGTTTTCATCTGGGGCAACTCCTCCGAGTACTCCAATGCATAGTCGCCGCCAGCCTCAGTTTTCTGGCCCTCAGGCTTGAGGAAAACGTCCGGAGCGCAGGCAAAGGCCGTTGCCATTTGATTGGACGACAGCGACTCTCCGTCTTCGCTGAACTGGGGACGATAGCTGTGGTCGCCAAAACGGCCGTTCCAGTCGTCCAGGAAGAACTTGTCCGAGCTGCCAACCGAGTCCTGGTCGTCATTGGCCCCAATAAATGCACTTCGGTCGGGGGTAGCTACATGGTGGGAGGTGTCGCGGTTGAAGCTCTCTGCAGCTGGCGAGCTGGTTTTTGTGGTGCCGTCGGAGTTGATTGAGCTGCCGTGGTCAAAAGTAAAGGACCGGGAAGAGGACCTGTCTGCCAGAACCGGTGTGGACTTGTGTCTGGCCAGCCATTTTTTGGACGCCGCAGGGGTGGAAGCCATTGTTTGTCTGGACACTCACGAAAGTCGGGCGTAGGGTGACGCGACGGGTGTGGTGGGTGTGGGCCTGTCTGTGTGTGTAGTCACCTAAAGCAATAAGCGGGCTTTTATAGTCGGAGCCGGTTGAGCTTGAGCGATCCAGGTTGCAAGAAGGGTGTAATTAATAAATTATCAGAGAGTGCAACATATGTAGCCTTTGCAGGTTTGTTTTGGGGCGCGTCTGAAGCACCAACCTTAAATTATTTAGACACAAAAACCAAACGCGCACTTGCATGTTAACGGCACTCTCCGCATCTACTTCCAAACTATACGCCTCAACTTCTGTGTACTTGTTACTTGAACCGTGTAACGTGAAACCACCCCGCAAACAGAGATACCATGGACGAGCCTAGTCGAAATGCCTACCAGGCGATCCATTTCGCCGTGGACGCTCGATACCGCCTTGTCAAACGTCTGGGCCAGGGCACGTACGGCACCGTGTGCTCTGCTCAGGACCTGAAGAGCGAGGACCAGCACCTGATTGCGGTCAAGAAGGTCAACAACATCTTCAACCGCGAGGTGTTGGTCCGGCGTGCGCTGAGAGAACTGCGTCTGATGCGCTGCTTACGCGGCCACAGAAACGTGAGATAACCCCCCACTCGTGATACCCCCTGACGCTATATCCTAACACAGATTGTCACACTGATAGACCTCGACTACGTCACCAAGGCGCCCTACGACGGCCTCTACTGCTACCAAGGTAAGTAGACACCAGCCCCACTGTCGCAACACTGGCACAACTTCTAACGCAGAACTGATGGATTTTGATCTCATCAGCGTCATCCGGGGCCCCATCGAACTAACAAACCTTCACGTACAGAGCTTCATGTACCAGGTTCTGTGTGGTGTCAAGTACATCCACTCTGGAAAAGTCATCCACCGCGACCTCAAGCCTGGCAATCTTCTTGTCAGCTGTGACGGCGTGTTGAAAATTTGCGACTTTGGCTTGGCCAGAGGGATGAACTACGACCTCAACGACAAAAACCAGATTACAGCCTACGTTGCCACCCGTTGGTACCGAGCCCCAGAACTCATCATGAGCTATCGCAACTACACAGAAGCCATCGACATCTGGGCTGTTGGCTGCATTTTCGGTGAGCTTCTCGGACGACACCCTCTATTCCAAGGACAAAACCCCATGGACCAGCTCAAGAAGATTTGCAAAGTGGTGGGGATCCCCTCCAAACCGGTGCTGGATCGGATGGGCATCAAGAAGACCTGGGAGGTTCTGGAGTCGAGCATGCCTGCTTACACTGGCATCCCGTATTCTAAGCTGTTTCCCGATGCCGACTTTTCAGCCCTGGACCTGATTGGTAAGCTACTACGCTTTGACCCCACAAAGCGGGTAAGCGCGGTCCAGGCTCTCCGCCACAAGTATCTTGCAAACTTTCAAAATACCACGAGCGAAGCCATCATGACGAGCCCTGTTGATTTCAATTTTGAGTCGTTGAGTTTTGAGAACTTGAAAGGTGAGTATGCTTCTTTTTAGTTGACATCTGCAGCTTCCCACTAACACAGCCGAACTGGAGGAAGAGGTGAGAGGTTTCCGACGTGAGGTTCGAGGAATTCCACCTGGCGGCCATATCCACCAGCCCCGACTTTATCACCAGGACTACATACACACTCGACCGTAGAGAATAGAAGAATTATGTGATGGTAGGTTGTAGCGTAAATGGCTGTTTTAGTGTGGTTCTTTTAGGGGTCACATGACGCAACTTAGTTCCGCATGCTCCCTCTTTATCGTGCATGAATGTGTTCGGCATGCAAAGCGTAGAGGGGCATTAAATCTTCCAACAACATCACGCCAAACCAGTACACTTTCGACAAGGATGGGCGCTCAGATATCGCTGGTATCGACGTCATCTGCGACCGTCAGTATCGAGGCGTATGTTGCGGAGCTAGGAGACATTCTTTACGAAAAGAAGCTTGGTAATTCTCGATTTTTGAAGACGATTCAAGGCTCACGAGAAGAGAGCAATGAGAGTGTGATTGTCAAGATATTTATCAAACCGAGTCCTCGAGTGGACTTGAGCAGCTATGGCCGGTTACTAGAGAGTGAGTAAAGTGATTTTGGGCTGAATTTCTGGTGAAATCTAGAAGCTGAGAGAGCATGGTGCAGTGACCAAGAGGAAGCTACTACGAAGGTGGCAACTTATTGGAGGCGGCTGCAATGGGTACACAACACCGGTTGTGTCGTTAGATGATCAATTGCTAACCACAGGCCAAAGGAAACTGCTGGCAGAAGTCCCCAATGCGGCGCCATACCAACGTCTACTGGAGACAGAACGAGCAGGGTACATGGTGAGGCAGAACTTCAAGACCAATCTCTACGACCGAATCAGTACACGGCCATTTCTGGATCTTGTGGAGAAAAAGTGGATTGCATTCCAGCTGCTCAAGGGCCTGGAACAATGTCATGAGCGTGGGGTTTTCCACGGTGACATCAAGAGTGAGAACACGCTGGTAACGTCGTGGAACTGGGCACTTTTGTCTGACTTTGCACCATTCAAGCCAGTCAGTTTGCCGTCAGATGACCCTTCTCTGTTTTCTTTCTTTTTCGACACCTCTCTACGACGCACATGTTATCTGGCTCCTGAGCGGTTCACCGATGTCAACTCGTCCAATCCACAGAGCGCTCCTCCAGATGCTGCTCTCAACGGAGCCCACGATGTTTTCAGTCTGGGTTGTGTCATTGCTGAGTTATTCTGCGAGGGTACGCCTATTTTCTCACTCTCTCAGCTGTTCAAATACAGACAGGGCGAGTACGAGCCAAAGTTAGAGGGAATTGAGGACGAGGGCACTCGGGAAATGGTGAGAAGCATGATCTCGCTGCAGCCAGAAGAGCGTCTCAGTGCAGCTGGGTATCTCGACAAGTTTCGGGGCTCAGCTTTTCCCGTGGAGTTTTACGACTATGTCTATGACTACATTTCTTCGTTGACATACATGAAGGGCCCGACGGCCTGCGACGACCGCATCGAGAGCATCTACAACAGCTACAAGATGACTCCGGAGTGGGGAGTGCCGAAAAAGGCGGATTTGGGCGTGGCTTTGCCTTCAATCGAAGAGACAGTAACGGTAAATCTGCCAGGACTCAAGGACTGGGCCATTCGAGACCTACAGCAGGATTCTGATGAAATCACACTCATTTACCTTTCCGTCATCTTTACAGCTCTCAAGCATACCACCTCTTCAATCAGCCGGATCAAGGCTTGCGACCTGATTCTCGTCTTTTCACAGTTTGTCGACGACGAGGTCCGCCTGGATAGAAGCTTGCCCTATCTTGTTTCGCTGCTCAACGACTCAGTGGCAATTGTCCAGGTTGCTGCTATCCGAAGCGTGGCTCAGCTGATGAATCTCGTGCAGGCTATCACACCACTCAACAAGACCGTCTTCTCTGAGTACCTGCTTCCACGACTCATGCCGCTTCTCAATTCGCCAGAAACAATTGTCAGAGAGGCTCTGGCTTTGCATCTGCCTCTCTTGGCCAAAACAGCTGGACGTCTTGCCAACGTCTCCACGACAATGAACGGCAACAGGCCCCAGAACAGCTCTACTGAGAGAGAGGAGCTGGTGGAGGTGTTTGAAGACTATGCCGTGGGTCTGATCACAGACACGGAGCCTGTGGTCAAGGTTGCCCTGCTCAAGAACATTCTGGACCTGGCAGTCTTCTTTGGAAAGAGGAGGACCAATGATGTGCTTCTCAGTCATCTCATCACCTACCTCAACGACCGCAACTACGCACTGAGACTGGCCTTCTTTGATGCCATGCTGGAATTGGCTCCCTTCATCGGAGCGGTTTCTCTGGAAAGATACATCTTGCCGCTGATGATCCAAACGCTGGCAGATAGTGAAGAGGCAGTGGTACACAAAATCATGAGTGTCCTAGGCGTGTTTGCTGAGCTGGGCCTGATCAGAAAAGCTGTTATTTGGGAGACTACGGGCATTGCTCTGAAACTCACTCTGAGCCCCAACAACTGGATACGTCTGGCAGCCTTCAAGTTCATCCATGTCTGCTCTCTGTGGCTCAACACTGCCGAAAAGTTCTGTCTGCTGTTTCCAGCCGTTCGTCCCTATCTCGCCAACGACGTCACCGACTTTGATCTTGAAACACTCTACTTCAACTCCAAACAGCCTCTCAGCCGAGCAGTTTTCGCCCTGGCCATAACGTGGGCCGGCAAGAAGACGTCCAACTCGCTGTTTTGGGACATGGACTCAAAGCCCATGGCGGCCAACGAAGCGCTGGCCCAGAGTCTTGTGCTGTCGCAACTGCCTGGCCAGATGAGCAACTTTGCAGTGAGCACGGTGCGAATGGACGCCAGCAACACGTCGTATGAGTCTATTGCTCGTGCACCGGAAGACGACCAGTGGATCGCCAAGCTGCAGAACATTGGCTTTGAGACCTCGGATCTGTGGAAACTGGCGACAATGAGGCCCTACATTCTTCAGCTTGCAGGTCAGATTGCCCAAGCCAAGGAGGAAACAGACGCAGGAGCGCTGGACCTGGAGGGCGTGCCTCTGAACAACGTGTTTCTCAAGGAAAGCGTTGCCTTCCCAGACCCAACCAAGCCGACAACCTACTCCAGTTATGACGGCAACGACGTCTACGTTCAGCAGATGCTTCACCAGGCCTATCTGGAGGCATCCGAGTCGATCAGAGAGAATCCGGAGACTGTCGAGACTCAGACCAGCAACTCCAAGCGGTGGAAGCCCACGGGCACCCTGGTGGCCATTTCTAACGAGCACACCAAGCAGATCAACCGCATTGTGGTGAACCACACGCAGCAGGTGTTTGCGACAGGCTCAGATGACGGCTCGGTGAAGATTTGGGAGAGCGACAAGCTTGAGAAGAATGTAATCTTCAAGAGCTGTCTGACGGTCGATCTCAAGGCCAAGGTCAAAGCTCTGGTGTTTGTCAGTGCCTCGATCCTGGTGGCTGCAACAGACGACACTCGCCTGGTGTTCATTAAACTGGTATTTGACAAGGAGAGATGCAGACGGTACGAGATCATGCATACACACAGGATTCCAGAGGGCTACTGCACTTGGCTGGAGCTACATCGCCAGACCCTGGTCATGTGCACCACCCGAGGTCGTGTTGAGGCTCTGGACATTAGAGGCATTGAAGAGGGCGCCGTGTCGCTGACCCTTCTCTACTCGCTGGAGAACCCCCCTCACTACGGCGTACCAACCACCTTTGCTGTGGACAAAAGAGGTAGCTGGCTGGTGGTGGGAACGTCTCGCGGCATCCTCACTCTCTGGGATCTGCGATTCCAGCTGCTGGTCAAGTCTTGGGGAATTCCCGGGCGAAAGCACATCCACCGCATCTGTCTGCAGCCTCGAGGACGTGGCAAGCGCATCTTTGTTGCTGGCGGATCTACTGGTGGCCTGGTTTCTGTCTGGGACATTGAGAGGGGAACATGCGGTGAGATCTACCAGCCATACAACTCCACAGTCGACACCATGCAGTTTGAGCCTGTGCAGGTAGACAGGGAGGAGTTCCAGGGCTTCTATGGCGATGCCATTGCCGACGAAGGTATTTTAGACCAAGAGGTCGAGGATGGAGAAGAGTCCAAGTCGCTGATTGCTACATCGCTCACACTTACCGATGATGGCAAGTACGCCTATTTCGTGTACTCCACCTCGGACCGAATTGTGCGTCTCTGCGATGTCAGCTCCCCTGAGAACTCTTGCATTGTTTCCGGTCTGGATGGGGAGGGTTGCCGAGTGCAGTACTCTCGTTTCCAGTCGCAGGCCAAGATGGTGACTATTGGCGAGAAGTTGGTTTCTCCCGTGGTCAACAAGAAGCGAGCAGGCAAGCCGTCTCGGTTCTCCATCATTTCCGCTGAGCAGCAACGCAGCTTCAAGAACCACCAGGATCTCATTACGGATACTGCGATTTTGCTGAGACCGTATGAGATGATTTTGTCCGTCGACAGAAGTGGGTATCTGAGGGTCTTTTCATGACAACAGCATATATTTAAGCATAATTACACACTCATATTGTAATTTTCAAACTTGTAAGGTATGATGGGATGGATGGGGACGATAGGTCGGTATCGTACTCTGTACCGTAATATTTCTGTGAGCCTTTAACCACCGTTTACCTTTGAGATGTAACAGTTCGGTGAGATACTTTGGTATTGTACATATTCCATTTTATCAGTCTTGATCTTCTTCTTCTTCTTCTTCTCTTTTAGGGATTGCATGATCTCTCACTCTCTTCAACTGGAGTAATTTTAAATTAATTTTGGTCAACGATTCTGGCAAGGTGGAAGCGTCAAGGAAGTACATGATGTAACAATGGCAACCAGAAAACAGGGAAACAGCAGTAAAAGGGAGCAACCAAAGGACGACACTTCTCTGATTCTACACTGAAAACGTGGCCTCAATTGCTCTACTAGAGACAATTGCTTACTGCTTAGGACAACACCTCAAAATTCAGAGTTCATTATTAAGCCACCCGCTAAGTCCAGGTATATTAAGTACACGTGACTCAAGGTTCAACTGCACACCAGCAACGAGTGATATATTCAGCTCGCGAGCGAAAGACAGCAAAAACACACGCAAATGAGCTATCTGGGTCTACCAGAGAACCACCGCACGACCAGACGGCTGTCTGTGGCACCACGTGACCGCGCCGACCCCCAATCGTCGGCCGTGACCCGCAAAATCGATGAACTCACCCGCAAGGTGGAGTACGAGTGGCCCGAACTGGGTCGCGACAATGCCAACATTCTCGAGGTGGCGCTGTCTCTTATGGACACGTCATCAATTGGCAAGGCCCGCTTCTCCAAGGACTACGAGAAGCTCACGTCGGACATTAGCAACGTGCTCAAGGACGTGGTGAACGACAACTACCAGGGGTTCAACTCCTCGGTGGGCTCGTACAGAGCCATCACACAGAGCATTGCCGAGTCGCACGACAATGTGCGACAGCTGAAACAGCAGCTGGTCGAGAGCAAGTCCGCGCTGTCCACGAAACGGCCAATTCTCAAGGAGCTGGGCGCCACTTCACAGCGATACAAGCAGATGATTCAGATTCTGGAGAAAATCAAGGATCTCAAGGGCGTCCCCGACAAGCTGGATACGGAGATCTCCAAGAAGCAGTTTCTGTCTGCCCACGAGACCCTCAACAGCGCCCTGAGGTTCCTAGATGACGATGGACTGGCATCTATTTCTTCTCTTGAGGGCCTAAAGACATACCTGCTGTCGCAGGAGTCGTCGATATTCGCGCACCTGGTCGAGGAGCTGCACTCACACCTCTACCTCAAGTCCCCCTACTGCGACAGACGCTGGGTCGGCAACATCTCCAACCTCTCAACGCACTCTCTGACAGGCACCCGGTCAGTGGGAGACATTGAGCAGGTCATCATGGACAAGCTCGACCACGAAATGAGCAAGGGAGGAAAGGCGACAATGACTTTCTCCGGCTCCGAGGAGCTGCGGGACTTCCTCACTGACCTGGCAGAAACTCAGGACCAACCTTTTGAAGAGAGCGTAACCTCGCAGATGGCCAACCCAGAGCAAAACTCGTTCATCTACATTCGGCTCATTCTCGAAACTGTCAACAACCTTAACCGGCTACCATCACTATTTGAGATCGTCGACCAGCGCCTGCCTCTCGAAATCCACAGGCTGGTGGACAAGACTGTCCAGGAGGTGGCAGCTCGATTCCCCAAGTCACTACGAGACCTTCAGGAGTACGGAAACGACAGCAAGGACGGTCCCGGCAACGCAGCTGGAAAGCCATCGGCTACAGGCTACCTGTCTGACTTTTTCGGTCCCATCAACGGCGACATTGGCCTCAACGTGCTCAAGGATTTGGTCTGGACGCTGTATTCCAAGCTATCTGCATGTCTGGAGGGCCACCGAGCGCTTTACGAGGTTTCTAAAGCCATTACTAACCGCCACGATGGACACAAGAAGACTCTGGAGTACAACTTCCTTGGAGTGTGGCAGACCATGGAGTCGGAAGTCAAGATGTTGCTGCGGTCGTACATTACAGACGCATCGAACATCTCCACGCCCAACAGACTGGGTTTCGACATCCCTCCTCCCTTCCGAGGTACTAACAAACGCAACAGTACGGTTCGTCGACCTCTTTTCAAGCTGGAAAACGCTGGCGGAGTGCCGGACGAGTTCAACCAGGAAAACGACATTCTCAGAGGTGTTCTAGAACACTCTGTCCCTGGCCTGGCTTCTGCCTCGGGCGTGGTTCTGCATTCTACCTCACGTTCTGCAGGTTCTCCCTTTGTTACTGTTGACGCAGCCATGAGCCACGAGATGCTTACTCCTCCCAACGTGTTTAACGTGCGAGCGTTCCTCGATCCCACGCTTCTGTTTATGCAGAAGGTGCAAAACATCTTTCCCGATCCCAAGGCTACAGGAATCAGCCACCCACGTCAGTTCCTCGACGAGTTCCTGGGTTCCGTGTTTCTGCCTCAACTCGAGGACTCGCTCGAGAACGCATTCTCGGCTACAGTTGAGTCTCACGAGGCTTTCCAGATCACCGATGGCCTGTCTTCCAAATTGTCAGCTCCCATCTTTAAATCTGCCGAGGCTTTCTCCCACTTGGTTTTCCAGCTCTGTCGACTGCTGAACACCTCCTCCATGTACCGGGAGAAGTACACGTCTCTTATCCTCTCTCTGATCGCCAAGTTTGTCACGCGCTACAAGACCTACTTCCAAACTCTCATTTCCTGGGCTGACTCCGACAAGGACCAGAGCAAGACTCGACTGTGTGCAAGATGGGCCGAGGATCCCAAGCTGCGCTCTGCATCCTCTGATCTAGTTCGAAACAAGTCATTGGACCCTCATCAGCTGATTGAGGACGAGACTTCACTGTTGCTCAAGCTACAGAACGGACTTCGAAGAACCCACACTCCCATCACCAAGCAGGATACGCTGGATTCGAAATCGTTCCGGTCCATGTGCACTCTGGTATCCTCGCTGGAGTGGACCTTTGAGCAGCTAGAGTCTCTGCGCAATGTTGTTGCCGAGACCCCTCCTTCCTCTGCAGGTACAGATTCGACATCTGCTTCTGGAGAGCTGCGAAAACGATGGACCCTCACTGACGCTTCAAAGTTGGCCTCATCTTCTGGCGAGTCTGTTACCGGCCTGGTCAAGCTCACGTTGTGTGGAGATGCTGTCAAACAGTTTGATAGCACCCTCAAGGAGTACCAGACTCTATCTTCACTGTGTCTAGTGACTTTGCGGTGCGACATTCGAGTCAGAGTAATGTACTACATAGAGCAGGCGCTCATGAACGGCGACTACTACCTCGACCATCCTCTGGACGAGCGAGACACGTTTGTCAGCCAGCTTGACACGGACGTGCTGCAGTGTGACGAGTGCATGTCTGGACTACTCAACCCCAGCTACCGACACGCTGTGCTCAAGGGAGTGTCTCGGTACATTGACTGTGTCTTTGTCAGCTCTACAAAGTTTTTGCATGCTCTCAACGCCAACGGTGTGTCCAAGCTTCTGTACAACATCCACATCATCCAGCAGATGCTCAAGTCCATCATGGAGTCGCCCCAGCAGATTTCCTTCTCGTCGTCGCTGCGCTACTACGAGCTATTTGAGCTACCAGCAGACGCCATTGTGACCCAAGTCAAGGAGAGCAAACTTCAGGAGTATTCCGCCGACGACCTCCGAACCCTGATCAAGCTCAAGTTCAACGACGTCATCCACCAACATGAGCGTCTGGACCGTCACGAGGCTGTTTCCTCTGCCAAGCAGCAGCTGGAAGCTACTCTTGGTACTCTCAACGACACTTTGTTTGCTGGAGCCAAGAAGCCTGCTGTTCCCGTTGCTGGGGCCAAGAAGCCTGTTGTTCCCGTTCGTTAGAACCTAGCAGGTTGAGAGGGCGCCAAAGTGACAATAGTATTCGTAATGAGTATGATAATTCTGATAATGGCTATGTAAGAGGTGGTAGCCCAGTGTGTGTTTATTTAAAATATTATTTAAATACATTTATTCTTATTTCGTTTTGAAAAAATTGTACCTTACCGCACCTGACTATAAGAACAGCTGTTTAGCCACTTTTTTCTTCTTCCTGACAATGGTTTTCAATTTCCCACAAGTACAACTTTCTTGGGTACAGAGTAGTTAGGAGACGCGTTTTACATGCGCTAAACGCGTCCTGACTGGAGTGCTAATTAAAACTTTATCACACCTACCCACCCGACACACGCACATTCAACATGGTGGAAGTCATCGATTTGCTGGGCTCTTCGCCAGTTAAACCGAGGCGACAGCAGCCAGAGATTGTGTGTCTTCTTTCCGACGACGATGACGGCGACGATGACATGCCCAGCACCTTTCCCAGCTCGTCACCGGTGCCCAAACTGAACCGAAACAAGCAAACTGACCCACTTGACGCGCCCAATACTGTTGGAGTCAAGAGAACAGTTTCCAATTCTCTGGGCGACGAGTTTGACGTGGATTTCGATATGACTCTCACCTCTGACGAGGACGACTTCACAAGCTCTACCAAGACGTCGCCAACTGCCAGAACTTCACTGGCCAATCCAGCCAAATCGCGGAAAATTGGAGCAGGCTTCTCCGAGCACTTTTCCAAGTCTTTCGAGGCATTCATGGACAAAACATCGTCCGCAAACGGAGCACCCAGCTTCACACTCCCCTCCAGACCCAGTAATAGCTCCTCCTCAGGTGCCACCGCCAAACCCGCCTCCAAGTCCTTCTCCCTGCCCCAGAAGAAGGCCGCTATCACTTCCTCCGTGTCTTTTTCGGTTCCTGGATCTTCAGCAGCCAAGAAGCCAGCCAAGAAGTCGACTGCTCCACCCGTAGTGGGACTGCCCAAGTTTGTGGCTGCCAAGTCCAAGTCAACAGGAGATGTGACCAAGACAGCCTCGCCTGCATCCATGAAGGAGCTCAAAGAGGCCAACAGGAAGAGAAATAGCCACCGAGATACCAAACATGAACTGACAATGTTTCTGGACGAGAAACTGACTCGCAACCCGAAGATGGCTGAGGCATTGGAATATCACAGGGTCCAGTTGGGGGTGCCCGCTTTCAAATACGCCAATCCTACTTGCGAGCCGGGGTGCGAGTACAGCACTATCACTTTCGACCGACATGTGACATGTGTCTACAATACCGAAAAGGAGCACTTTGATCCAGTTCCACATCACACCAAGAAAGAAGACTACGTGGTTGTGGTGTTTACAGCCAAGGAAATCATAAGGCTGTCGGAACACGCCGAGGGGGTACAAATTTTCGAGCGACTGAGAAAAAGCGAGGGTCTGTGCGAGTGCAGCAGCGTTGTACTGCTTACTCTGGGTCTAGACCAAGCGCTGCAAAAGTATGTCAACGCCTACAAGCTGGATATCCACAAGAAGACAGAGGCAAGTGCCAACAGAGTGGCCTACACCCCCAAGGACAAGAAAGTGGTGGAGAAGTATGAAAAGGTGGGCAAAATTCAGCAGTTTATGCACATGCTGTATTTGAATCTGAAATTCCGACCGGTGGACTTTCAAACCGAAACACTGCTCGCCGAGTACATTTGCCAGATCCACTTGGGCAGATCCTTGCAGCCATACCGACGAAAACAGGAGCTCTATTCTTCTGATAAAAAGTCTTACAAGGACAAGCAAGAGTGTCTTGTGTCTATGCTAGACCAACAGAAGCGAATCAACCCGAGGTCTGCCATTAACATTGGTAAAAAGTTCAAATCTGCCCAGGCTCTCATGAGGTCATTCGAGACAAGTGGAGCCAACCTGCTGCAAGGAATACCATCCAGTGATAGTCGAGCCATGGGTAAGATCACTTCTGAGTACATTTATCAGATTTTCACCTGTCGCGACCCCAACAAGCTCATCTTCCCCGCGAAGTAGAACAACCTGATTCCTCTTTGGCTAATCAGCGGCTGGCCCGACTGTCTGTCTCCATGCAATTCTCCGGAATTTCAATATCATTATCATTATTTTAAATGTCATAGCATCTATCTACAGTATGTATGCAGTGTGTGTGCCTCTAGCATCTACTCCTGGACGAGCTCCTCGAGGTTTTCGAAATCCTCCTCGTCGTCAATCTCCAGAAACTTGTTGACGCCAGCCTTTCCTCGAACCAGCTCGACGGCACCAGCATACAGCATTCGGGCCTCCTGGGTGCATGTGGGGGGTCGGTAGTAGATCATGGCGAGCACTGAAGACTTTCGGCCGTCAGGCTTGGTGATGGGCTGACTAAGCACAATGTATCTGGGCGAGTTGTCGGGCAGGTTCTCCACGAGTTCTTCGCCGGAGGAGAATGGGTAGTCATCATCTGTCTCGGCGATTTGAATGGCGTAGTCGCTCTTGTTGATCTCCACTGCTGTTAGTAATGTCACGCGTGGTTACAAAGGGTGTGTCATGTCAGCAATGTCTGATACTTACAGATCATGGCCTGGGGCTTGTCGACCCGAGCACTGGCGAATCGGAACTTGTTGAGATCCTTGAGAGTGGATTCGGGGAAGGTGTAGAGAGACTGTGTTAGCTGCGAAGACGTATTGAGATTTGGAGCCGTTGTCCATACTCACCATTGTGTATGTAGATAGCTGTGTTATGTCGTTAGCGAACCTAATGTGTCAAGATAGTGCGTGGTTTGGGAGTTATTCTAAAAGAAGACGATGCATCATGTCACCACCCAATAGACCAGGTTCAAAAACTCATTATGAATTGTTGGGAGTGGTTTGGAGTGTTCATTCTGTTCATATTTGAACACTGATTACAATAGACGTTTTTTATTTGATTTATCACCATTTCTCAAGGACTTGTAAACGGTCTTGTTGAGATACTCTTTTGACGTATTCTGAACAACCCAACTTAATCAACTCAGCTATGGGTTGTATAGCCTATAAATTTATATACTGCAGAAGGGAGTAGTTGCAACAGTTCAATGCGGTCTTGTTCTGTGAGAAAAAATCAATTAGTATAAATAAACACGACAGTTCTAATGTCAATGTATGTACAACCCGGAATTGGTATGGTACCATACGGTATCGTACAATACAGCACCAATTCGTTGGTTAGGCTTGGTATCAGCATACTGACACCCCCTAGAGCGGTCCGGTTTCAGCAGGCTGGGCGTCAGCCTTGAGCTGGATAAAGTGGGTGCATCCAGGAAGCTCTTCGTCCACATGTGCCACGGCAATGACAGAGCCAGGCCACGCCTCCATGATCTCCTTGCACTGGTCAACAGCATCATCCTCCATGCCAGAAAGAGCCTCGTCCAAAATGAGAATCTCGGGGTTCTTGATGACTGCTCGGGCAAAGAGCACCACCTTTTGCTGGCTCACAGTCAAGTCGTTGAACGCAGTATCTCTCTCCTCCTCCAGGTCAAAGTGGGCAATGAGATCTTCTCGCTTGCCAATCTGCTCTGGAGTCAAGTTCTTGGGAGGGATCACGCTGCCCACAATGAAGCCAGTGTCGATTGCCTGCTGGGCGGTCAGCCTCTTGGGAAACAGGGCGTGAATTTCGGGAGATGAATGACCAATGCGGTTATTGATGGAGAAGTAGGAGTGGTTGCCAACTTCACGAGGAATTCCGTACATGACAATCTTTTCGTTCCATGACTGGGGGTGGTCAGCTGTAATCAGAGACAACAGTGTAGACTTGCCGGCTCCGTTGACTCCTCGCAAATGCCACTTTTGGCCAGGCTTGACATCCCACGTCAGAGCAGACAAAACGGGTTTTCCAGAATAGGTGACGTCCACGGAGTTCATCTTCAGCACCGAGGGTGCGTCCTTGCTGAGCTCCAGCTGCTTCTGGGCCGTCTTTGCTCTCTCACCTCGCAGGAAGATCTTTTCGTCGTGCTTGGCCTTGGCCTGTTCCATAAGCTCTTCAGCATGCTTTTTCTCGCCAGAGACAACCACACCGGACTTGTCAGCATAGGCCACGTGGGTGATCCAGTCAGGGAAGGTATCGTGGGCTCTCAGACCCAGCACAACGTGAGTTCCTCGGGTCTCGGGCAGCTTTTCACACACGTTGCAGACGAGATCTGCAGCTCCGGGATCGAGTCCCAGGAACGGGTCATCGATGAAAAGCAGTTCGGGGTGCTTCATGAGCGCCTGAGCTACTCTAGCTCGCCGGGTCTGGCCGTTTGACAGAGCTCCAAACCATCGGTCCCCTAGACCGTCCAGCTCCAGCATTTTGAGGAGCTGGGGGATGTCGTCGAGGGCGGTTTTGGGGTCACGGGACGCTCGCTTGAGCTCTTCAACCAGAGTCATGTCGAACTCGTCCTTGAAGAACTCATATCGTGCCGACAAATGGCCCATGTTGATGGATCCTCGAAACTCCAGAGTCTGGATAACCTGCTGGGGAATGCGCTTCTTTTCGAGAAAAGGGTAGACTCGTCCCAGTGTGGGCTCTGCGACCTGTTTGGCAGCCAGAATCGACAGCAATTGCGACTTGCGAGGTCCACTGATGGCCCATCTTTCGTCTGGATTGATAGTCAGAGAAATGGGGTTGGGGAAGACGTACTGGGACGATCCGCCCGGGGCCATGGCGCCCAAGATGCGGAAACGGGCGTCCTTGATGGCGATCAGCGGCAATCTGGTCATTTGGCGGTAGTTGAGGGCGAAAAGCAATCGTGCAGTCACTCAGTTTTAGTTCTGATATTTCAGTGGTCGGCGGTTAAGGTTGCATAAGCGTCAGATAGTGACTGACGTGGGGGTGGAAGTGTGGGGGGTGCCTGAGGTGCGGTTGGCCAAACAAAGAAAGCTGCTGCTGTTCGGGGGCGCGTCGGCAACCGAGCGGGGTTCAGCAATGTGTTTCTGGATGGCTTGTCACGTGTTTTTCCGTCGCAACTGGTCGCTTTTTTTTTCTTCAAAGAGTGTTAGAGTGTTGGCAAGATTATGAGGCTAAAGTGACACTAGGAGAGAAGAGAGATCAGAAAAAAAATAAGGCTGCTGTGGTGGCCTGCGAAAAAGAAAAAGTGGTTGTGATGTGCTCATGTTGGGCGATGATTTGGTCTTGGAGAGTGTCTTGCTTTGGAAACTGAATGTTGGGGTGGTTTTTCCTTCTCACAAATGTGGCTTGTGTGGACTATTCATGTTGTCAGTTCCAGTCATCTTCTTCTATATTTGTATGAATTAAGACACTTTTTTCTAGGGACACTGTGATAACACAGCCCGAGATTAGATTTGACAAGGGACCAATACCAACAGCTTGCTGGCACCTTACGATCGATACTGTTTATCAATCAAAGGAGGAGAAAAAGGCAGAAAAACAGACTACAGCTGTTGGTGGTCAAATTTGAGCTGTTATCGACACCTATAAAGCTATCACCACGTCCACTGTCACGCCTTTGCTTTTCAAAATTCTACACCGCTTGTCCCAAGGGCAACCTTTGTCAGAACCAGCAGCTAGGAAATATTCGTAAAGCACTCTGGATACAGTGACTGGAATTTTTCAGAGATGGAACTTCGCTCGATTGATTATTAGATTGGATATTTCCAGAAACACGCCAGTGGCGCTTATTACGCCGTTAGATTGCGCTCCCTTATTCAGTCCAGTTGCCATTCAGTATGTAGCTGGAAGGGACAGGAGACAGATAAACTGGTAAACGAGGAGAACGAGTAACCATGGCGACAACAGACTCGATTATTAAAAACAAAAATCCACAGACTGATGCTGTCCACCTTGTGAAATAATACTGTTGGTGACGTCGGGCAATATCTCTGCTACAAGGCCCCCCTAGTTGGGCTCTTATCGTGTCCGCCCACGACATGCTGGTCGTGACTAAAAAAAAACCACCGAGCCGCCACTATTTAGCCGCCACTGTTTCCTCCTTGCCCTGTCTTACTCTCACTTCGCGTGAGCCGCGATCTAACTCTCAGCCTTGCCTAATAGCCTGTACCCTGCAGTGTGCGCCACGTAACGGTACGACACAACTTCTGGGAGGCAAATGGGAGAAGCGAGACCCCTGAATTTGCAAACTTGCATGGCATTCACGTGCCGGCCGTTGCCACAGCCATAGCAGCCCAGCAGAGTGTGTCCCCTGACAGCGCACCCAACCGGAAACCTGTTCCCACAGTAGTAGCCAAATCCGGGTAACGCAACCCTAATCAACCACGTCCCTTAAGCAACACCAGAGAGCTATCCATATCCCTGAACCCTCCATCTCACTCAAACAAACATGGACGAAACATACGACGTCATTGTGCTCGGCACCGGCCTCACCGAGTGCATTCTCTCCGGCATCCTGTCCGTGGAGGGCAAGAAGGTGCTCCACATTGACCGACAGGACCACTACGGTGGAGAGTCCGCCTCTCTCAACCTGACCCAGCTCTACAAGAAGTTCCGACCTGGCAACGAGGACAAGAAGCCCGAGGGACTGGGCCGAGACCGTGACTGGAACGTGGACCTCATCCCCAAGTTTCTCATGGCCAACGGAGAGCTCGCCAACATCCTCGTCCACACCAACGTGACCAGATACATTGACTTCAAGCAGATTTCCGGCTCCTTCGTCTTCCGGTCCGGCAAGATCGCCAAGGTCCCTTCCAACCGCTCTGAGGCCATCAACTCCTCGCTCATGGGCATGTTTGAGAAGCGACGACTCGCCAAGTTCCTCGAGTTCATTGGCGGCTACAAGGAGGAGGATCTCGCCACCCACCAGGGTCTCAAGCTCGACGCCAACACCATGTCTGAGGTCTACCTCAAGTTTGGCCTCGAGACCGGAACCCGGGACTTTGTTGGCCACTCCATGGCCCTCTGGACCAACGACGAGTACCTCAAGCAGCCTGCTCGAGAGACCGTGGAGCGAATCGCCCTCTACCTCAACTCCATGGCCCGATACGGCAAGTCTCCCTACATCTACCCTGTCTACGGTCTCGGTGAGCTGCCCCAGGGCTTTGCCCGACTCTCTGCCATCTACGGCGGTACCTTCATGCTCAACAAGCCCGTCGACGAGATTGTCTACGACGACAACGGAAAGGTGACTGGTGTCAAGTCCGAGGGCGAGGTTGCCTCTGCACCCATCGTCATTGGTGACCCCACTTACTTCCCTGAGAAGGTCAAGAAGACTGGCCAGCGAGTCATCCGAGCCATGTGCATTCTCGAGCACCCCGTTCCCAACACTGGCGACCTCGACTCTGTGCAGATCATCATCCCCCAGAACCAGGTCCAGCGAAAGAATGACATTTACATTGCTGTCGTGTCTTCTGCCCACAACGTCTGTGTCAAGGACCACTACCTTGCCATTGTCTCCACTATCATTGAGACCGACACCCCCCACGTTGAGCTGGAGCCTGCCTTCAAGCTGCTTGGTCCCCGAAAGGAGACCCTCATGGGCATTGCCGAGATCTACGAGCCTCTGGAAGACGGCACCAAGGACGGTGTCTTCATCTCCAAGTCTTACGACTCTTCTTCCCATTTCGAGTCGACTACTGACGATGTCAAGGACATTTATTTCCGCCTGACTGGCCAGCCCCTGGTCGTCAAGCCCCGACCTGAGAACGAGGAGGATGAGAGTGCCATTAGAGCCGAGTAAGCTGCATGTCTATAATGATAATATATTGTGATGAGTGAAATTTGAAATTTGAAATATACTCTGCATTCCTGTCTTATTAGTTGTTTAGCAGCACTGCATAAATAATTTCTTCTTTACAATGTAGCCGTATATCAATATTACTGTGTAACCGTTACATCTAAAAAAAATGTTATTATTATTATTATTTATTATATTTATTTTTCATCTTGTTCTGAGAAAAATTGTGTTCATCTCTCTCAATTGTACATCTGTACTTTACGGGATGGTCAATCAGCCACCCATCATCTTACAGTACAGCTTCTCATAATTAGTGTTTATTAACCAACCAAATAAATTACAACGCCTAGAATAAAAAGAATAAGAGTTCTAAGGGCTCTCTATTGTTATCTCATGCTGTAAGGACCGGTGTCACGGCCCATGAGACTGGCAGGGGTCATGCCAGGACGACCAGGACGACCAGGTTTTCGCCGAGTTTGAGGCTGGAACTGGAAGTCTGGGTTGCCGGAGAGCAAGACATCATGCTTGTTTCCTTGAGGAGGGGGTCCTCCGGGTCCTCCAGGTCCTCCAGGTCCTCCAGGTCCGTATGGCCTGGGGCCACCCATGTGCATAGGAGGAGGAGGTCCTCGCATGTGTGGTGGGGGAGGAAGACCCTGGTGGAAGCCTCCTGGGGGTCCGTCAGCTCCAAAGTACCTGGGGTTGACGCCTCGCTGAGACACCGAAGTGAAGTTCGAGGAGATCGACTCTGAGGGAGACACAGGAGCATCTGGAATAAATGAGTTTCTGAACTGCTCATCGACTGGAGGTGAGTACCAGGGAGAGTCCTTGTTCAGGTGACCAGAGGAAGAGGGGGTCACGGATGTGGGGACAGGTTGGTGAACAGTGGGCAGGGTGTTGTCGTCACCGCGTGACTGAGCCCTTGAACCGGCCATTGATGGGGCCTCGCTCTGGTAGGGGTTATATGTGTCATAGGAGTGATTTCGCTGAAGCTGAGAGGCCTCCGTAACAGCCTGGGCATTAGCCTCATCCTCCGTGAGGTTCCACTGCTGTCTTGCTGGCACATACTCGTAGTTTTGAGAGCCTCCAGGGGGAGGGGCAGGTCCAGGGGGTGGCTGGACATTGCTGCTGTTTGACTCGCTACCTCGTCGGTTGTAGTTACCTCTGTAGGGTCTGGAGGGTGCAGAGCTGTCTGGTGTCCCCGAAGGAGGAGGGGGAGTGGATGAGGCTCCAGGCACCTTGCTCTCTCTTCGAATCTCGGGAATAGGGATCACACCGGGACCATAAGTGTCGGGAGCAGAGTCTGGCTCTTCACCAGGCATGTATGTGCCAGCAGGAAGCTGCATGGGGCCTGTAGCGGCAGACTTGAAGTTGGGAGGAGTGATGCCAGCGCCATTGCCTCTAGGAGGACCGGGAGGGCCGTTGGGACCTCCAGGAGGGTGGAATGGACTCGAGTTGTTAGAGCCAGGTCCCCGGGGTCCTTGTCGCGGTGATCTTCCGTAGCCGTTGGGCCCGTTGGGACCATATCCGCCGGGACCACCAGGGCCACCAGGGCCAAAGTTGGGGCTGTTGTTGTTAGGGCGGCTTCTGGGTCCATAGCCTCCGGGAGGTGTGGGTCCTTGTCCCGGTCCAGGAGGTGTAGCACCGTTTGAGGGTCGTCTGGGGGGCACGCCTCTGCTTCCGTTGGGTGTTCTGCCGGGGGGCTGGCCGTATCTGTCGGGGCTAGGGCCGTATCTGTCAGGAGTAAATCTATCCTGTCGCTGGTCCTTGAAGGGGGATTCCTGCCGAGGCTCGTCCGCAAGCAAGTTCTGGCGAGAATTGTTGGTACCTTGCGAAGCAAAGGATTCGTCAGCGTGGTGGGGGGACTCTTCGTAGACGTGCGAAGTCAGAGGTAGAACGTCGTCGTCCTTGGAGGTGTCGTGGGAGCTTTCGTATCGCAGCTCGCTGAACTGGGGTCCGGCGTCCTTGGAGTAGTTGTTGAAGGAGTTGAGGTGCTTCTGGGAGGAGAAGGAGGAGAGCTCGTTGGTGGACTCCATCTGGTGCTTCTTCATAGCCTTCTTCGAAGACAGCGTTCGTCTCATGACACACAGCACCACGCCTGAGATTGCCACGAGAATGGTGGCGGCGAGCACAATCCATCCTCCCCAGTCGAGGTGGGGAACAAACAGCAGAATGTCCACCAGGAAGGTCAGCAGCACGAGCAGAAAGGTTGGCAGCGAGAAGACTAGGCAGAACAGGAGGTATCTCGAGGACGACGCCGGTCCCTGGATATGTGCCAGCATGGCAAGAATGGCGAGAATGAGCGTGAAGCCGCAGGCAATGGGGTGGACGATAAGGAGGTTGCTGAGGGTGTGTCTGGCGTTGGAGGGCAGCGAGAAGCCCGTGTTATCGGTATCTCCGAGGTTGTAGCCCACGCCTGCAGGCGAGCAGGTTCCATCTTTTGTGTTGCAGTATCCAAAGACACCGAACTTGTGGTCCTCGTAGGAGCACAGCGATATGGATGTGGTGACGGGGACCGAGAGCACTGCCACCAGCTGGAGGGCAAAGGCGATAACCAGAATGACCAGCAGGCCGGTTGCCGTTTTGATGCGAAGGGCCATGAGCGATTAAGGCGGCGCGAGGAGTGGGGAGCGGAAAGGAGAGTGTCGTTGCAAAGCGGCGGTTGGTTGTGGTGTCAAGATCAGCAGTTTGGTGTGGAATGCAGGTGGAGACAGGACAGCTACTTGTTGGTGCAGGTGGTGTGCGAGGTAAATTAGGGGTTCGGGCAGCTGGGAGGCGCAGGAGTAGAAAAAAAAAAAAGAGCGAGCAGGTGGAAGCGGAGCAAGGGCCGTGACAACGTGGGGGGGGGGGGGGACGAGAAGAAGATGTGTGTGGGTGAGATGAGCGACTACGTAGACGCTGCTGCTTAATTTTACTCTAAGATAGCATTTCACTGCGCGCGCCACACGCCGTGTACTGGTAGTCTTACGCGCAAAAAAAATCATAGTTTCATATCGACGCACAGTGAGAGGGGCGGAGAACCTTTGGGGTGTGCGCTGATAGGGGGACCTGCGCGGTGTTTGCGCTGCTCTACTTTCGGAGACCTGCCTGGCCTCTGGCGTGGGAACCCACCTCCAGACCGTGCGCCGCTTACAGTGCGCCGTGGCCAATTATTCCGTATTCGTCGCTAGTCTTGCTAATCCTGAACATAAATCTGGATTCGCCAAGGGGGTGTGTTTAAGGTTTGCTTTTCTTGTCACGAAAAAGTGCAAATCCCAGATAGGGGATAGTCCGAGAGACGTGTCATTGAGCCGCCCAAAGTGCCAATCGTTGGTTGTTTTCGAGAGATGGGCGGGGTGCGACATTGCTGGGAATAGTGCAAACCCTCACGCTTCTTTGTGGGCGCGTTCGGCCAGCGACTCTCGCTTTTGCCTTCCCTTAAACAGTCCACACATTGTTGAAAAACGGTGCTATTTTTACATGCTAAAGCCGCGTCTGATAGACTGTGTGAACCTTGTGGTGAAAATAGACCTTGGTACAGCCCCATGTTCTCACAGACGTGCAGGACGTGGTGCTTGTGCAAGGTGCAACAGGTGTGGATCATCCTTTTTTTTTCTTTTATATTTATTTGTTCCCGTCGAGGAGGCCCAAACCTACACGCTCCAAGCTCTTGCACAGTCCAGAGGGTAATCTACCCCCACGTGTTCTCCTGCGTTCAGGGTCCCAGGACATAATATAAACGAAAGACGACTGGTCAGGGGCCCTGCCGGTATCAATGGTGTAACACGTGGAGCGTCTCTGATCACGGCGCAGAAACCTTTTGCCCAAATCCTACGAGATACCCCAGATGGCGCGGCTGTGTTGGTCTTGCATGCAGAACATGTCTCAATCAGGCAAGAATGCGTGCCGTGCTGCTTGCTGTCTACCCGCAGCGCGCGTCAGTCTCGAAATTGCGTAGCTGGGGACCAACGGCAGATAAGCAGATTATTGTGTCAACAGTCTTGGCTGACAGCTGTATTTTGACGACGTGCCGTGCTATTTATACAATTCGAGGGTGTACTCTATAGGGGTGGAGCTACTTTTGGTCGAGAGAGAGAGAGAGAGAGAGAGAGCCCCTTGACGCCTTCATGTACACGTAGTCGACGCGCAGTAAATAAACGTACAGTGTGTGTTGTTTACAAAGTGCAAGTGTACGTACAAGTGTAGTCTACGTATGTACGGAATAGTGGTTCCCGTGCTGTTCTTGGTGCTGTTCCTGGTGCAGTATCTTTACTGTGTTTGCTTTAGCATTGACCTATAATTGTCCGAATCACCACCTTCACCACCAAAGCAGAACCTTTACCATTCATACACACTGCTGGAAGATATTGATAAATGACTGGATATTGGCTACAAAAGTCCTGAATACCATTGATTCCCCACTGACCCCACCGATTCCCCACTGGTTTCCCACTGGTTTCCCACTGGTTTCCCACTGATTCCCCACTGATACCTGATACCATGAGAGATTTCCCAACCCAAGTGAGCCCAGATGAAAGCCCAGATGAGGCCCCAGATGAGAGATCGAATGTCATTGGAACTGGTCCAACACTGATTGAGCCACTTAGACTAGACTGCCTGATCAAAACCCACAACGAAAACATCACAGCAGACGTTCTTGAACCCGCAGTCTACAGACAGTATCTTGGAGGCTTGTCTAACCAAGCACGCGCCAACTACAAAAGGGATGGACGCAACCCAGCGCTCAAACGGCACTTTGCATCTTTTCGACGCACCCTGACTCATACAATCAAGATCCTCTCGGACAAGTACCCCCGGATGTATCCTCTTGATCCGCCCATATATGACTCCACGCTGCTGGTGGGGATCATCCGCGACGCCTTTACTTCGCTACATGACGACCTGGAGGTGCATCTGGAAAAGATCCGCTTTATAAAAATCCATGAGGCAGAAATCGCTTCTATTGTTGGTGTCGCACCCCTGGAGTATCTACCAGGCACCCTTACAAACCCCCCAAGGATTTATTATGCCCCATTTCAGCCACTCATTGATACCCTCACATCACCCAGCCCTATCCAGTATTGCTCTCCGTTTCTAACGTGTTTAGACCCCATCAGTCTGGAGCTGGAAAGATACAATGATCCCCCGAAAAGTTCATACGACAATACCCTGGCCGAAGTAGGCGATATCTTTATCGAAGCAGGCAAGCTTCTGCAACGCAATGACAGACCACATCTCAACAAATGGTACCAGTCGTGTGTTTCTTGGGTCTTCATTCCCTCAAGTTACCATGGCTCTCGTGCAAAAGATTCGGAGAGAGTCGCTTTGATGTCTGGCGTGGATAGTAACCCCCATGGTCCACTTGCGAGAGAAATGATTGAGTCTACTTGGCCTGAAAAGGAACACGCAGACAATAAGACTGTCACAGTTGAACCTGCGCAATACTACAATCCAAGCCCTGTTATTGTTGAGTCTACATTTGTTTCGGAGAAGCCCAACACTGTGATTTCTGATGAAGCATCGTCCGATGCCGCAACTCCCTCATACCCCACTCCACCAAAGATACACAGATCCGATTGGAGAAGACGTGGACGGTATGCTCAGTTCGCCAACTACACAGTCAAGGCGAAAGACTGGGCTCCAATCGGTTTAGAACGCCCTGCACGGTACATCTTCGTTGATCCACAAGGGTTTCCTCTGATGGGGTCTCGAATAGACCGGGGTAAGCCCACAATGTGATACCCATATTTTTTGCGGCTGTGTTGCTATGTAAAGAATCAGTGCATACTTGTTTGTATCGATATACTGTAGTCATGTAAAACACGAAAAATGAATCATTCGATGGTAATTCATGATAAAATACATCACATAATACATCACAAAATACATCACAATACATCACAAAATACATTATAAAACTCATGACTAGAAAATTGATTCGTAGTATGCCAATATAAACAGCACATTTTCTTGATATTTTACATATGATTAGTATCTCGTACAACTGTATGGTCTATTTATCCATGTGTAATAATGAAGCATCACATTTCTGCTGTCTATCACACCGAGGAAAGTTGATTTCTAAAAGAAACACAGAGCCCCAACATGCCAATGACTGAGTATATAAAGAGAGTCTTGGGGCCGTTTCTTCTCTTGTAAAACTTGCAGAATTATTTGACTACAGAGTACAGTACTCGTTCAAATCTGACACGCCTCGACACTCTAATATCAGCTGCAGTAGTTGGCCCCATGACTTCTTTTGGAGGCAGCAAAATTAATGGGAAAGTGCAGCTGAATAAAAGTCCTAAGACACAATCGAAATGAACCCAGTTGACGTCTGAGGGTCCTGCTGACCCCTCTCCAGCTTCTCCTACCACACTAGGGCAACCATATACTACTCCGCCAACCTAGTGTCTCCCATGATCCTCCTATCCCATCATCACCATACATGGTTGACGCGCATAAACAAACCTTTGTTGTGCTGTTTTACGCTTTGCAATGTACCGACCAGACCCCGATTCGAGAGTGAAGCGACACTCCAACAACATGGAAGGAGACGCCCGTCGACAGCTATTCTCGCGCCCAAATCCCTCCGCTGGCTCCTCCTCGTCCTCCTCCCAACAGCCCGCGGGTCAGACCACGCCTCTGGCACATAGGTTCACATTGGCCCATCGCACTCACAAGCCAGGCCACAAACAGGACAAGCCTGAACTGGATATCCGCAACATCCGACCGGTGAGGGAGAGCGCCACAGCCATGGCCCGACGCAAACAGAAGGAGCTGCTGCAAAAGGCCTACACAATCATCGAGGGAGACCCCCACGACGCCATCATGCCTGAGACCCCCGTGGAGCTCCCTGAAGAGGTGCTTGAGGAGGAGCAACGTGACTACGAACTGAAAAAGGTGCTGGACCGAGCGATGCACATGGACGTCCAAGCCGTGCAACACGACGCTGGTATTGTAGAAGTGGTGCGCATGTCGCTCATGGAGGAGGTCAAGAAACTGGACGAGCTCAGGTGGCTGGACGAACAGTGCGAGGACTAGACTGCGCAAGCTATCAGGGCGGGAATTCGTGAACTCCAAATGCCGCTTGCTAGTCTACCGCCTGGATTCATTTGCAGTCTCAATTGCAGCTCTCTGTATGTCCTTGCTAGCTGCTTCAAACCCCAGTCGGGCAGTCTTTGACGGAACTACCTCGGTGGCGCTACAGCACTGGGTCCAGCTGCGTATCTGGTGCAGCAGTGGCTACCGCGGTTCCGTGTCAGATACGCAGGTGGCTTCTGGTGTGGCGTGTCAAGCTTATCTGTCATGATCACCAATCTGACTCGGTATTCTTCTGCTTCTCGCTCAAGGTGATAGGCTGTCGCACGTGTCTCTATATCCAGCCACAGTGAGTCTGTCTACTGTATCGCAGCTTCCGGTGAGCTCGTGCCCAGCCTTATCCCGCTTAACCACCCAAGCCACCTTTTACAGTTCAATTTAAGCGCCCTCCAGACTGATGCCAAGTTGAGATATGGGGGGGAGATTGTCTTGGCTGGAGGTGCTTTTTTTTTCATACACTGTCGAGCGGTATAAAATCTGATTCTTAGTACTTTTATCACCCGAAACTAATCTCGAGTAGTGTCCAGATACCCCGTCATCCCTCCATGCAGGGACATGGCGAAAGAGACGCCACAAAGTTAATGTGTCCAAATCTCTCCTAATTTGTAACTGCTACTCAAACCACCAGCAAACCATGACTATTGTGGCAATTGTGGCTCGTCCACTATTTCCGAATTGCGTGATGTGATACCCCAGATCGTCGGTCGCTGGCCCTCCATATATATTTCACCGTGTGCCGATCTGAGAAAAGATCTTGTGGTGATTCATACACAATGCCTTTCTCAGAAGCTCCTCCCCTGCCCCAGGGTGTTGGATACGGCATCCTGGTGGGTGTCGGTGCCCTGTTTGCTGCCTTTATTGTTTTTACACTACGGGTCTCACTCAATTATCTTGGCGAGCGAGCCAACAAGTCGGAGATGTTCATGGTTGCCAACCGAGCTGTGGGAATTGGTCTCACAGCTTCAGCAGTCTTTTCGTCGTGGATGTGGGCCAACGAAACTCTTTATGGCGCAGTTGTCGGGTACAACTTTGGCATGTCTGGGCCCTTCTGGTTTGCAGCTGGCCTGTCTTTCCACATTGCCCTAATGACAGTGGTGGGTATCCAGGTGAAGCTGAAGGTCCCTAATGGCCACACGCTTCTGGAAATCATCAAGTTCCGGTATGGTGTCCCTGGCCATCTCGTTTACATGGTGTTTTGTCTCATCAACAACATTCTGTCCTGCAGTACCATGATCTTGGCTGCCGCTGGAGCTATCGCTGCCATCACTGGCATGCACCCAGCAGCTGCCAGTATGCTCATCCCAGTCGGTGTTATCCTGTATACCGCTGCTGGTGGCCTCAAAGCTACCTTTCTCACTGACTACGTCCATACCACAGTCGCCCTGATCCTTCTGATGTACTTTTGTATCGGAATTGTCACCAATGAGCATATTGGCGGAGTCTACGGACTGTATGACAAGGTACTGGCATACACCCAAAATGCCGACCACTATGTCAAGGGCAACTACAACGGTTCTCTGCTCTCTTTCAAGTCCCAGGGAGGAGCCCTTTTCAGTATCTGCCACAACATTGCCAACTTGGGCCTGGTTATCATGGATACTGCATTTTGGCAAAAGTCCATGGCTGCCGACCTCAAGGCAACCGTTCCTGGCTACATGATTGGCAGTGTTCTCATTTTCTGCGTACCTTGGGCACTGGGTACCATCTGCGGTCTCGGTGCCCATGTCTTGGAAGAAGCTGGAGTCATTGACCCCATTTCAGCCACAGCCCTTGACATTGGAAATGTCTTCCCCATTGTGGCCCGAGCTCTTTTGGGCAAGGGAGCCTCTGTTGGTATCGTGCTGATGCTGTTCATGTCTGTCACGTCCACTGTGTCTGCCGAAATGATTGCCGTGTCCAGTATCATCTCTTTTGATATCTTTCGAACTTACATCCGCCCCAATGCCACCGACCGGCTGCTCATCTTCGTTTCACACGCAGGAGTCGTCTTCTTTGGTCTCCTATCGGGAGCCATTGCTGTGGGCTTTTACGAGGGAGGCATTGACCTGAACTGGATGTCCTACTTCCTGGGTATTGCCATCACTCCCGGTGTGTTCCCTGTCATTCTTACCATTCTCTGGAAGCGACAGTCTCGACTAGCAGCCATCGTCTCGCCTATTCTTGGCCTGGCCACGGGTCTCGGTGTGTGGCTGGGAACTGCTCAGATCTACTTTGGCGAGATTTCGGTTAAGTCAACTGGAGCTCCTCTTCCCAACGTGTGGGGAAACATTGCAACCCTCATGTCTTCTCTACTCTTTTCCGTGATTATTACCCTGGCGCGGCCTGAGGATTTTGACTGGCTCATTTTCCATAAAATCGCCAAGGTTAACGAAGACGATGAGGAACCTCTCGGAGACCCTGAGGCCACAGGACATATCGAAGGATCGGATTTCTCAGCTTCTGAGGAAACCAAACCCCACCTCAAGTCTGAATCTGACGCAGTCACTCACATTGCTGAAGTCACTGATCGTGACATCTCTGGCACTGGACTGGAGTCTAACAGTGACAGCGAAATCGAGTCTTCCGGTGCTAGAGGCTCTCCAGCAAAGGACCCTCACACTACCTCGGCTCACTCTCTTTCCAGCGGAAGCCTGTCTGACCATGACCAGCTCTCCAATAGCCACAAGCCCTCCAATGCCCTATTCCAGCCTAGACTTGTCGTTCCAACAGAGCTTTCAGCTTGGGGTAAGTTCCTCTACTACATTGGATGGGACACTACTCCTACCGATTACAGTAACCATCCCCTGGGACCAGAGTCGGTACCTATCATGTTGTACTGGTACAAGGTCGCAAAGATCTTTGCGATTGTGATTTGTCTCATCACGTGGATTGTGTGGCCGTACTCTCTGTACCGAAACTACATCTTTTCCAAGTCCTTCTTCTCTGGATGGGTGGTTGTGGCCATCATTTGGGTATTCTTGGCCTTTATTTTTGTTGTCATTTATCCTCTGTACGACGGAAGAAAGTCGCTTTTCAAAGTGTACAATGGTCTCCGAGAAGATTGGAAGAAGTGGAGACACCGGTCCAAGGCCGCTAAAGATGAAAATTAAAAATAGACAGATATTTATTTATTAGATAAGAAGCAGTTAATGATTATTTTGACTTGAGTTTACACGAGCGTGGCCTAGTAGCTTGTACCGAGACCAGGGCTGTAGCCATTGGCAGAAGCTTGCCCCAGAGTTGCAGAATCAGGATAGGAGGACACTGGATCTTTCTGGTACCTTGTGGGGTTTGCAATCGCTGGGTACACGACGTTGAGCTATGTTAGTAAGGTAGGAAGGGGTATCTCGGGGGAGGAGTAATCTCACATAATTATCAAGCTCTCCTTTGCTGATTATGGTCTCGAGGGAGTCATCAGTGTGGCCAATATTATCGGTTTCAGAAAGTGGAGGCCACCAGTTGCTCTCAGCCTTTTTGAGAGCTGAAAGGTCGAGAGGAGGGATCAAGGCCAAGGTCTCGGCAGCCTCAATGGTGAAACCTGGGATATCTGTGCCGTTATTGCCAGACGACATGCCGGAAGACTTGAGTCGGCCAAACTTGCCGTGGCTCGCAGGCCGGGTATGTTGGGGGTATCCTGGGCAGCTGTTCTCATTGCTGTTCTCATTGCTGTTTTCGTTGCTGTTTTCGCCTTCCATATTGGTACTGGTGCTACAATAGGGAGTTGTAACTATCTAGGAGAGGCAAGAGGAAGCTTCACTCTATAAATAAATAAAAAGAGTGGGACCTATATAAGGTCACAGAGAGCCACCACATGATGAACACTTTTCTCAAACCCCCTAAGTACTAACCCGATTAATTCTAACGAAATTGCAATGCCCCTGCCTCTCTGCTCATGCCATACCCCACGATCGTGATATCCCTGGTCTTACCCCGCCATACCCCCTTACCCCCCCAGGTAATGACATGTTTGTTGTGATGTGGTCTGTTGTCAATAATAAACAGAACCACATAATATTCGCCCGCATTATGCAACTGACAATCGAAACATGCCGAGAAAACCCCAGTACCAGCCCCACAGACTAAGCCTCACTTGCCAGCCCTACCAAGTACAATGCCACACCCATGCCTCACCTCGCCCCACACACGTAAACGATGCACCGGGGCTAATGTCCACATTCCAACAACCTTGAAGACGCCAAACCTAGATTACCCCTAACTAGCCATTTTGCACATTCTCCACCAGCCTCCTAAACTAGTCGGAAATTAGTGCTCTGGAAGTTTGGAGAATAATCCGGAGACATGGTGTGACACGTCATTCACTGAGAAAACATGGCAGGAGTACATGGACACAATATTATATGTCTGTGTGGCCCAATTTCTGCCCCAGCTTAATTGTGCATTACGGTTCTGAGTTCTGGCCCGTACCCCTGTTGTTTACCTGCGGCAGCACCTTTGCTTTTTCAGCGATTATCAAAGTGGATGTTTCCCCCCATACTAACTACGTTCTGTACTGTTGCGCAGCCTCTATGAAACCTCTTCTAATAATCAAACAATTCACTCACTCTATGGGGGTTTTTTTTTCTATAATTTTCATTGAAGTTATGATACACAAATTTTGGAATATAGCGATAAACGCTACAACTTACCTATAAGAATCTAAAACATAAATACCAGACCCTTAGTTGTAAAGGTGGAAGGCAGCAACACCACCGGTAACGGCAACGGTGCAACCGTTGGAGTCACCACCGTTGTACTTGCCGTTCTCGTAAACGCACTTACCGTTGACAGAAGCACCGTTAGTAGCGATGATCTCAACGTTGAAGTTGGCAGCGTTCTTGTTGTTGGGGTTAGGAATGATAGACAGGTAAGAGATGCCACCAGCAGAGCCGGCGCCAAAGTTGAGGGGAGCCCAGTTACCGACATCGCCGGAAGAGGTACCCCAGAGACAACCGTCCTGGTAAGAGACACCAGCGTTGTTGACGTAGTACTGAGCGGAAGTGGGCTTGCCCATCCAGGTGTAGTAAGCGTCCTGGTTGACAACAGCAAGGGGAACACCGGAAGAACCAGCTTCGACGACAGTGGGGATGACCATGTTCTCGGTACCGGGGTAGTCAGTTCGGCAGATGGCAACCTCCTGAGAAAGAGAAGAGGTCACGACAGCGGACTGTGTGCCCCACTCGCAGAGGTAGTCGGACTGGGTGTTGGATCGGTAGAGCTTACCGCCCTTGCAGAGGAGACCACCAACGGAAACACCGTTAGCGGGCTGCTCATCAGGCCACTGGGTCTTGGACATACCAGACTGGCAAGCGTAAGAGCAGTAAGCACCCTCCTCACAGTTGCCACCAGTGGCAGTGGAGCCGGGGTGGTAGATACCGGACCAGCCGCCGAAGCCAAGCTGGTTAAGAGCGACAACACCCTGACCGGAGGGGAAAGAAGAGCAGTCGATGGTACCGTCCTGGAACTGCTCGGAAGGACCGGAGAAAGCACCGAGGTCGCCAGTCACACCGCCGGAGCCGCCGGTAGAGGGCTTGCTGGGGGCGGAAGAGGACTTGGGGGCGGCAGAAGAGGCAGCGGCGGAAGAAGCGGGGGCGGAAGAAGCGGGCTCCTTGGCGGCGAAGGCAGCAACAAGAGTGCTGGAGGGAGCAGCGGGCAGAGTGGTGGTGGCGGGGGCAGGGGCGGGGGCCTCCTGGAGCTCGGTGGTGGCAATCTGCTGCTGCTCGATGGTGTTTCCGTTACCGTCAACAAGAACGGTGACGTAAACGTACTCAACCTGAACGGCACGCTTGTGCTGGTGGTGAGCATGGAAGTCTCGGACCTCCTTCTCCTCGTTGCAGTCAGCATCGGGAGTGGCGGGGGCGGCAAAGCCGAGGGCGGCCATAGCGGCCAGGGCGACAGTGGAAAACTTCATGACTGGGTGTTAGATTTGTTGATTTAGTGTGAAGGCTCGCCTGGAGCAGTTGTTGCAAGGAGTTTTGGTTGTGTTGGAAAGGAATGGACAGTAAGAATCGGCCAGCGAGACGTTACCAGTGTGTTGTTGAAGGAGTGACGGAGTGTGGTGTTTGCAACAGACTATGCAGAAGAGAATCCAGAGGTGGGACAGTGAGGCAATATAACTGGACAGTCAAAGTTTGGGAGAGCGAAAGAAGGACGAAAAAAAACAAAACTTAAACGCCTCTAACTTAGAAGCAAGTTTTGAGTTTAGTTGTCACACTGCGCGCCGTAAACAATAACGTTGGCCCAAAAAAAAGCTCAAAATCCAGCCGAGGAGGATTGACACAGCGGTACACACTGCAGACAGAAACCAAACATGAGAAAAGGGAGAGAGAAAAAAAGGGGGACCCACGACACAGGAGGTGGATCTGCAGGGGGGCTGGATAGGAGCTCGGGAAGGGGGGTGTGCTGCCACGTCATTGCGGTGCTGCAAAAGCTGCAACTGTCTCAGCCATTTCTGCGCGACCCACACACGTAAACCACGGCCATGGCTTCCGTGCAACTTTGCTGTTTTTCCTGGTGATCACTGGCCCTCTGCTAACTCTCAACTGGCTCTCTCCCTCTCTCTCTCTCTCACCACTCATTCCGTCAGCCTAAGAAACCTAGTCTCGATCTGGACAACCCTAACATTTGTGGCAGTGGCCTTTTTTTCTCTGCGACAAATAGGCTTTGGCGTCCAGCGTCGTCGTCGTCTTGACAACAGAGTCTGAGCTTGAGTGTGTGTGTGCCACTGGGCAGTGGAGCGCGTGCTAAAAAAGGAAAAAGCGAAAAACGCAGCGGAAAGAGAGAGAGCTAGGTTGCCACCCGTAATACCGTCGGGCCGTCTCTCGATTGGCCTCAGCGAGTCTTCCGTGAGTGAGCCACTGTGTCGTGTCCTTTTTTTTCAATTCTCCTGTAAGGTGTCGGCCAATTTCAAATCTGTCTCCTTTTTCCTTGTTGTTTCCATTCCACACGCATTCACGCGCACCACACAAGTCCCAACACGAAACCAACACACGCTATGCGGTATTGTTAGCGCACAATAACAGCAAGTCCGGGGGGGCAGAGCGTTAAGGGGCTCCCTAGTGATGGAGGGCACGCGTGGCAATTGTGTGGAGCACCCATCGTGTCACACTAGCTGAATCACTGGACCTTTCTGTGTCCTAATTCCGTCGATATCTCCGCAATTTTCGCTGGGGGGGTAGGAGCTCAGCCGTATCAGTACTCACTTAAGGAATGTCTGGGTTAAAACGTCGTCGTGGGGGGGGTATAAGACTCGGGATAGAGAAGGCGCCTGTCGGTCTCTAGTCGTGGGAAAGGAGTGTAAGGGGTTTGAACGTGGATACCAAGATAATCAAAGACGTTACGCACAGGGACCCCATCTTGTTTTATACCATGCTTCCTCTCTGAGAGCTTATTTTTCAAGCCCAAACATTGTGGACTAGAGAATGCGCAAAGTAGAGGTAACGTTAAAGACACTGGCGATACCAGCAAACACGAGCTGGAGCTTCAATTGAGATCGAAAACCGGTGCCCGCTGGGGTCTGGTGACGAGACCGGGAGCTCCACAATTCCGGCCGGGCTCTTTGCGGCCATATAGCTTTCGAATTGCTATAATATACCGCCGCTCCTGTCGACTGTGAGCATACTGACGCACAGCCTCCATGACAAGAAATGTCAACAACGACTTTTCAGCCTTCAGCGAGCAAACGGTCTTTTTTTTCCCAATAACTTGGTTTCCAACGCCACTGTCGCGGTCCTGCTACCGCTGGCATGTCGCCACCATCCCTGCCTTTCTCCTGATGCCCCTACATAACCGTTTGCCTCCTACTTTCTTCACTTTCTTCACTTTCCAGACAGCACCTATTTTTATCCGTCTCACTTTCCACGCCGCAATACAGTGCACCCTGCTCATCTGAAACAACACCACTGCTACAGGTGGATACAGGAGGATACAGGGTAAAAGAAAAATTCTTTCTGAAAAAAAAAACAAGCATTATTTTTCACTTTCCGGGCTTTCCGAGATCCGACTTTAAACCCAGTCCACATGACCACGGTTCCGGACCGATAACTAGGCCGTGTTGAGCTATAGCTCCAGAGCTTTCTCAAGTCCATTAAATCACCAGATGTTACCCCAAATTACCTTTAGCCGGTTGTACCTTTTCCACCTTTGCAGCCCTGACCATCTCTGCATAGTTTATGTTACCCTATCCGTCTGCCTGGGTGCATGCAATAACTGCAATAGCAGAAAAGTGATGTGTTTGACAAAAGTACAAAGTGTGTACCACCGTATGTAGCGCACACTGCGAACATGCTCCCTGCGCTACTCGCGTGCAGAAGAGGCTGACGCCGCCGTTGTCGTGGCTCCGAGAGAGAGCGCGGATACAACACGTCTCTGCTGTGCCCTCGTGCGGCCACCTCTATTGGGTCTTGGCTAGATTATACTTCTTTTTCCTGTTGGAAAGCAGTGGAAAGGGGGAAAAAGCAACAGGAGAAAGGAAAAAAAAAACAAGCTGTGGGTCGGTCAACACTGCACTATAGACTAAGCGGCCTTCTTCCTCCCAAAGCACTGTAAAAAGGTGACAACCCGTGCCAATCAAGAAGTAGCTTCTTTAGCGACGGACACGGCATAATTCCGATTTTATTTTTCCGCCGCTGACTCTTTGACCTGGGAATTGACAGCTGCGAAAAGAAAAAGGGGTAAAACCAAACCGTTTATTGCGGCTAGGTGGACGGGGACACCGCTCAGCCAGTGATCTACGCCAAGAAACGACGCTCCGGTGCGTACATGTAGGCACTATACGCACGGGGCGAAGCTCAAGGCCAATTTGTTGCACTTTGGAGAAAAAAAAGTGAAAACCGGGCAAAGTGAAACCTGAAAAAAAAGTGAAAAGTGAAAAGTGAAATTTGCAAAGGAAAAAAAAAGTGAAAATTTATCTGCCGTGGGTGGTGTCCTGTCAAAGCGGCAGTTTTTGACGAGAATCATATTTCGGCCATACGGAGTTATCGGGCTCACTAATGCACCCTGTCATGTGTAGACTACAGCGCAACTGCGTCCCATCCGTATTACGTCCCTGTTCCACATTTGTAGTTTAGTGAGCCACTGCTTGCTTCTCTCCAGAGAGTGCCGAAATGGGACAATGCACCCATGTGTGGAACAACATCTCTCCGAACGAATGTATATGACCACAAACAAAAGCACAAACAAAAGAATGGAAAAATAGATGGTGCGCACAGACCACCACACCTCGGTAGAGACCAAACGGGTGCACCTGGCTATTATGCGATAAGCACCAGTCCCAGTCGGGAAATCCACGTCCCAAAACTGTCATCCGACGGGAACTCTCTCTGGTAGAGTCGCAGTCTAATGTAACCATGTTGAACGCCGTCTGGGTTTCTTAGATCATGCCATCGAGACATCACAACGCTATCCCGGTTCCGGTGGCCCCGTGACTGGATCCACCACCAAGCCCCCGGCAGGCATTTTGCCACACGGACTCGTATTCACCGTCTTCTGCTTTCTGTTGGCCAGTTCTGAGCGCCGCATAATCACCTACAAACGGCACTCTAAGTGCTTTTAAACACGCATGTACATGTCCGCTTCACATGGGTCGCTGGACATTATCCATCCTGCCAGAGTCTGGCAGAGTCCACAGCAGAGTCTGTCTGAACAAGAGTTTGAGACGGCGCACACAAATGCCACTGACAGGCATGGAAAACGTTGATTCTGCCGCCACACAAGGTCTCGGGAGCGACTCCGTCCGTATCGTACATGGGTTTCACCAAAGCTGACCAACAAGAAAAAGAAACCTAGACTACAGTTTGCACTGCTGAGAGTTTCTGATTTGAGTGAAAGTACAAGGGCTGCTTTTACAACACACCTAACCTTCAGTTGAAAATCAAACCTCCGGGTATTCAGACTCAACCCTATGGGTGCACTTTCGTGCTCAGACCTGCGCAGCCGTCATCTGCAACTTATCGCCGTAACTGACAGAACTGGTTACAGTTGGTCACGGTGAAAAAACTTGCACCTGTTCCTTTTACGTTAAGGCTTGTTCACTGCTCCAATGCAAGATATGGCTCGGCATGACTGGTGCTGCCAACGGACCGATCTACCACAGCCACGTCTTTGTGCTTGACATACAAGTGCGGAAACGCAAGAAACATCTTGTATCCGGTGGTTATTCCCCCCTTTTTTTGTCTTTTCGTTTGTCCAAGGTCCCCTCTTGTTGACGATATATCTCCGCTGGTCTGTTGAGATACGCTAAACTTTGATCTCAAACGAGACTAGGTGGCTCTGCTGTGGATAGAGCTTCCTATTGTACTAAAAGCGGCTTGGTGGTTATTGCGCAGCTTCCGAGCAAGATGCACTCTTCAGATTTTCTCTGGCACCGATTCTGCGCTCTTTGTAGTGTCTTCCCTTGACACTCTGGAGCGTTGCATACGTCGTTTTTTTACACGTGCTGCGGTGAACGGTAAAGGATAAATGTCGGACTTCCACGACAATCCCCGCGGTACTAAATGCCAAGAACTGGCGGTGTCTGTTCGCTAGTCTGGGATGGAGTTTACTCGCAGTCTGTAAAACACCTAGAGGACTCAAAGGGTGTGTGTCGTCCGCGTTCTCGTCTAGTTGCCTTTTTGCCCGTTAAAACGCTCAGTTGTTGGGCGAATCGGAGTCCAAAGGCCTCATTTTTCTCGCAGACTCTAGCTGGTTGCAGTGGCTGCTCTTGTGCCTCTACAGCTTCTTTTTTCTGAGACTTGTGATGTGCAAAAGTGCCCTGCACTATACACTTTCTCCTGCGTCCCCCTGATCTCCACTTTGCCACCAATATGTTGCGTATAGAGGCTAAGAGAAGGCGTATTGCACTGTGTCTGGTCTTTGTGTAGCCATCTTCGCCTACGGAAAGTGTAGCTATACGTTTTATCCACTTTTCCATCAAGTTCTTCATCAATTAGTTCACAGTCATGGGCCTCAATGGGTATCATCCTAGTGTAACAGTTCACAATAGATGTAGCTAGAAAGCGTAGCAGTTTCAGCATGGAACCGCACCTGTATGTACAGTCCCGATCACAGTACAGCACGTACATACAACCAAAATACAACCATCTCAACTGTTATCCCCACTCGAAACTGATTTCAGCACGAGACCAAACCGTTGACCGTTGAAAAAACTCTACTCATGTCTAGCTCAGTCGTAACTCCTCAGATCGAATGAAATCTGGCTTCCTCGCCACCGTAAACGCTGTTTTTGCAGTCGCATGCCCTTGTGCTCCAGTCTCCGCCGCAGCCCCCGGCCAAGTTTTTGCTTCAACTGCCCAGCAAAACGTTCTTTGCCATGCCAGGTACTGTACATCTGTACGTTTGAGACCGAAAATACCTTTTTGACGAAGAGAAAAAAAAGCAAAAGTTTCACACCTTGATCCAAAGTAAATTTGAGAAAATCGCTGACGGAGAAGACTCGGATCCGAGAAATACATTGACGACTCGGCCGTCTTCTGCTCGGCCGTCAAAAAGTTGGTGGCGTACAGATCCACCTCAGCCTCGATGGATCGGGCACTTGCATATTTTTTTCATGTCTCTTTTCCAGACCCAAAGTATGTTTAGTCAAAGACCAGTTCCAGCAGTCACTTGTATGAGTGGATTTCCACTTTTTGATGCACTTTGAGAGCTCATTGTGTGCTGAATAAGATGACGAGTCCGGGGCCACTGTTTGTTTTTCTGTAGCTCATCTACTGGTGGTTTTACTGTCATTCGTTTGAATCAACTGCTGATTCACACTGGTGAGCGTCAGTTGGTTTTTTTTCACCCAAAAACTTCATGGTTTGATTAGTCTGCCTACTGCGGCTCGATGACATTAGCCAGAGACTAAAATAAAAAAGATGACCCCGATCGAAATATGACTAATAGGAAATCGATCATCTGACCACAGTTGTGACAGGTTTGTGTGTGAACTCATTTGGAGAAGGAGACAAGTCACACCTTGCCAGGGTTCATCTGACCCCCACCCCCTGCCCTGATCGCTCAACCCCTGTGCTGTCTTATTTCAGATCCTTCGGGCCCTGAGATTTAATTCTAAATCCAGACCTACCCCTTACTACGAGTTAAATGTATCGGGCCTTTGCTGGATCGGGCGTGTGAGCCACCGTTGAAATAGCGACGTCACCGTGTTCAGCAGAACAATCTGAGTAGATTGCTACTTTTTATATTTGTCTACCTCAAATACCAAGCCATTTGACATCGAACCCCGCCATCCAAGTAGGTTTTTCAGTTCGCCTCCGTGTATGCATCTATATTTAGGTGTCAACTGTCGAAGCAACCAAAATGCCCCCTCAACACATGTTACTCACATGTCAAAAGCGCAGCAAGCAGTTTTTCGGCGGCGACTTCAGATACAACCTACCCCGTACACAGCCTTTAGTAATTTGAGGTCCACCTTTGATCAGGTTCGTAAGCTATAATATGAGATCAAATGAGATCAAGCTTCAATTCTAGGGAGCGAGAAGCATGAACAACTTCTGTTGAAAATGCAACTGCCATAATGGATACAACTGAAGATGAGAATTCAGAATTGTGTAGTCACGACCTTCATCCAGTTTAGAAGGGTAAAAACTTCCAAGATTCGTTTTGGGTGACACCAGGCTCATCTACTTCCCCCTTTTTTTCTTTCTAGGAATTGCATTCAACTATAGCTTCATCTTCTTTCTAAGAATTTAATTGTGTATCTATCGTCAAAAATTCAACTATAACTTCATCTGAGATAAACAAACCAATGAGCTCTTACAAGTAAGCAATGTAGACATGGCGACTAAAATACTACTGTGGCTACAAAACTGTACCTTACTACGAACCTCACAACACATTCACTAAAACAGCGTTCATATACAATTAAATGACATTCATAAGATCAGCAGAGCAGCTTAGGAAGAAGTCTCCTCCTGCTGGAAAGCCTGCTTCAGAAGAGCTTCCTCCTCAGCAAGATGCAGCTTCTTGGTACCGGCAGCAACAGATGCAGAAGGCTTTCGGCCAGCGTATCGGATATCAGCGTGCTTGTACTTTTGCGTAGCGCCGAAAGTAGTGTAGAACCGAGGCTGGATATGAACCCAGGCACCAGCGTTAAGAGACTCCTCCTGAGCCCAGCAGATATCCTTAAGGTTGGGGTAAGAGTCAAGGAGATCTCGAACCTGGGCCCAAGGGAAGGGGTGGATCTGCTCCATTCGCACGAGGGCAGTCTTCTTGTCGCCAAGATCCTCTCGTCGCTTGTGGAGAGCAGTCCAGACCTGACCGGAACAGAAGATGATTCGCTCAGTGTCCTTCTTTGCGTTGATGGCCTTGCCGTGCTCGGGGTCCTCAATGATCCACTGGAAGTGGGACTCGCCGGTGAACTCAGAGATATCGGATCGAGCCATGGGGTTTCGGAGCAGGTTCTTGGAGAAGAAACAGGCAAGAGGCTTTCGGAAAGCTCGGTGCATCTGTCGTCGGTAGAGATGGAAGATGTTGGCAGGGGTGGTAGGGTAGGCAATCTGGATGTTGCAATCCTGGTGCTGTCGCTCAAGCTTCTCGGGAGAGGGGAAGTATCGAGGGTCCTCGTTACCAAGCAGGAGGTATCGCTCAATTCGACCAGAAGAGTGCTCGGGTCCCTGACCATCGTAACCGTGAGGCAGAGACAGCACAAGGCCGGATCGCTGAGACCACTTAGTCTCGGCAGAGGCGATGAACTGATCAATGATGACCTGGGCAGTGTTGGCGAAATCACCGAACTGAGCCTCCCAGATGACAAGAGCCTCGGGGGAGGTCAGAGAGTAACCGTACTCGAAGCCCATGACACCGTACTCGGAAAGATGCGAGTTAGAAACGGTGAAGTCGGCCTGATCCTTGGAAAGGTGGTTCAGGGGAGTGTATGTGTTCTCAGTCTCCTGGTCGTGGAGAACAGAGTGTCGCTGAGAGAAAGTACCTCGCTCAACATCCTGACCGGAGAGTCGGACGTGGTGGCCCTCATCAAGGAGGGTACCGAAAGCGAGAGCCTCACCGGTAGACCAGTCAATGCCCTTACCCTCCTCGACAGACTTTCCTCGCTGGGAAAGAATTCGCTTAAGGTTTCGGTGCAGAGCAAAGCCCTCGGGAGCAGAAGAGATAACCTTACCGATTCTCTTGAGCTCGGCCTCCTCAACAGAGGTGGGGAGATGGGGGAGAATCTCGGTGGCAAGCTCCTTGGGGGTCTTGAAGTCGTCCCAAGGAGAGGCGAGCCACTCCTTCTGGTGAGGAACGTAGTCCTTACCCTTCTTGAAAGACTCCTCGAGCATGCCCCAAACCCACTGCTTGTGCTCCTCGATATCCTCCTTGGTGAAAGTCTTCTCCTTGAGCAGCTTGTCGATGTACATGTCAAGAGGGTTCTCCTTGTTGGCGATCTTCTTGTACATCAGAGGCTGGGTGAAAGAAGGCTGGTCAGTCTCGTTATGACCGTGCTTTCGGTAGCAGACAAGATCGATGATGACATCGGACTTGAACTGGGCTCGCCAGTCGGCAGCGAGAGTGAAAATGAAGTCAACGGCCTCCATATCGTCGGAGTTGACGTGGAAGATGGGGGCGTCGATGGACTTGGCAAGATCAGAGGGGTAGGGGGTAGATCGAGCAAATCGGGGATCGGTAGTGAAACCAATCTGGTTGTTGACGATGATGTGGATGGTTCCGCCGGTGGAGTAGGCAGGCAGAGAGTGCATGCCCATGGTCTCGTAAACGACACCCTGGCCGGCGAAAGCGGCATCACCGTGCATAAGAACACCCATGGCCTTGTCAAAGGTACCAATATCGTGCTTCATGTGCTGGATGGCTCGGGTCTTACCCAGGACAACGGGGTCCTCAGCCTCGAGATGCGAGGGGTTAGCAACAAGGGAGAGGTTGACCTTCTTTCCGGAGGGGGTGGGTCGCTGGTAGTTGGCACCGAGATGGTACTTGACATCACCAGAGCCCTCGTCGAAGACGGCAGAGCCGTGGAACTCGGAGAAGATAGACTCGTTAGGCTTTCGGATAACGTTGGAAAGCATATTAAGTCGACCTCGATGGGGCATACCGATGACAATGTCTTCGATTCCCTTGTCGACGGATCGGTCGATCAGGGTCTTCATACCGACAACAACAGTCTCGGCACCCTCGAGGCCGAATCGCTTGTCGTTGGGGAACTTGGAGGCGAGGAAGGTCTCGAAGAGGTTGGCCCAGATGAGTCGATCCAGCATTCGTCGCTTCTGGTCGGGGGTGTAGTTGTAAGGCTGGGGAATCTCGACTCGGTTTCGGATCCACTCACACTCCTCACGATCGGGGATGTGAATGTACTCGACACCGTAGGAGCCACAGTAGATTCGCTCACAATCCGTGATGATCTCTCGGAGAGTTCGCTTGTCGTTGCCCTTCTCGACGAATCGAGGGAGGATACCGGGGCCAAGAGTGATCTCAGTGTCGAGGTCCTTCTCGGTCCATCCGTAGAACTCGAGGGTGAGCTCCTTGGGGGGCTTTCTGTTCTTGTCGGAGCCGAAAGAGATTCCGAGAGGATCAATCTTGGCCTTGGTGTGACCTCGAACCTGGTAGGCTCGGACGAGGAGCTGAGCCTTCATGTGGTTGGCGATGTCGGCGGGGGTTCCGTGGTGGGTGGCGGGGGTGGGCACACCTCCGGAGGGGGAGGGCACAATGGTCGGGGGGGGCAGTGAAGGCCCGGTCAGCGGGGAGACCACCATCGAGGTTCTTGAAGTAAGACTGAGTTAGTAATTGCGTTTTAGTTGGGACTTTTGTTCAGCATTTGAGCGCTAGTCTCGGAGGGCGTAGGACTGGATTTTAGGCCGGACTTAAGACGTTGGGAGTAGAATTCAGGTGAAGCATGTGCAAAATAAGGAGAAACCGAAAAATTCAATTTTTTAAGCCGAAATGGCGGGGAACCAGTATCGCCAACTGGCTCTAGAAAATACTGGCAGCACCCGTCTCTCTTTTGGCCGGGACGTGTTAGTCCGTGTTGGCCAACAGCTGTTGCGTCCTGCATGCACGTTTTTCCGCGCTCCGGCTCAACCCGTAACTCCCAATGCGGGAACACACCCTGAGCCTAGTGAGTGGCAAGCGCAACTGAAACGCACAGGCTCCGCGTATGTCCAGCAAGCACAGTTGACTGCGCCAATTGCAACACATGGAGAGCGCTGGAAGATGCAGAAAAAAAATAAGTCTACCTTCAGTGGCTGGATCAGGCTCAATTGCACCTGTGGAAGCGCAAAAGGCTCCGTCTGTCACGACCAGTTGGCCTGGCATTTTAGCGTTGCAACCCGTGACGGCCAACTGAGTTAAGGTCTCTCCATGGCTTCAAAGGCCACCTGTACACCGTGGTTGCTCCAAAACGGTCTCCGGAAGTAAGTCGAGCCCGCGATCTGTCGTGTTCCATCTGCTCGAATGTCCTCCACACTGGTACTCACCTGCCAAGAGACGTGGACGCTCTTGGGATCCTCCTTCCATGCGGCGTACATCTCATCGATGTAGTTGGCGGAGTTGGTGGTGAGGAAAACGTCATCAGAGTACTTTCGTCTCTGCATGACAGGCACAAAAGCCTTGCGACTTGCGAGTCGCGGCAGGAACTGGGTCCTTTTCAATAAAGCGGATCTGAGCATCTATGTTAGCGGGATTTAACTGGGGTCGAAACCAATTGTCGAGGAATGCGAAATCGGCCGGTGGACGTGGGGCCGCGCCGGTGCGGCTTGCGATTGTTGGCGAGTTTGCATCCTCCAGCGCCACCCTGACGTGCACCCTGTTGCGCTACTCACGTTTACTCGTTATGGGGTAAGTTGTGGAGAGCGCCAAATATTTATATAAACCGGAAGAACCGGCCCCAGTTTTACAGTTTTCTCTGTGAAACTCTAAATGGCTCAGCGGCCAGCACCCGGGATAACTCTGCAGAATTTTCCGGACTGACGAGAGCCCGTGGGCGCGAGCAATTGGCGCCCTTCTGTTTGTCGCGCCCGCATTGGCCCGTCCCAGAGGCCTGAACCCGACACTTTGGGCGCCGTTGCGACTATTTTCGGCACTGCAATTGCAGTGTCCTTCCTCAAACATCACAACAAGGTTGCGCCCATAGCTAAACTGTATGGAGCAAGTTGCGGAGATAGCCATTGGCCAGATTAGCCGGAATTGAGAATTTAGATAGACTGGCAAAGACGACGGTATTATCAGCGGGTCTGGGGCACGCACAGCCCGCGACCAGGGGCCCAGCCACAGTTTTTCGGCGGACCCCACAAGAACACAAACGGAAAGCAAGTGCTAGGTACGCGGCTTTACGGCATGGAACTGCACGCAGCATAGAAGCGGAGGCGGTCGTGTCCATAGCGTAACAATGTAAGATATGTAAGAGATGTCGTGTCACGTGATGCGGAGAAGTTCGGAAGTCAACTCAACCTCAACGATGGCTTGGCTTCCCATTTGAGTAGAGGGATAAATAAAAAGTAAATCCCCCGGAGACGAAGAGCAAAAAAAAAGTGGGTTAAAAATAAAACGCGACGAATGCTATTTTTGTGCGGAGTCTGCAGGGGAGTGGACCACCTTACCACCTTACCATTGGCAGTTAGGTTAGTCTGGAATGGCTGTTCGTTCTTTTGCGAGAGTGAGACCTGTGACGAGATTCTGAGACATCGGGACTGGTTTGTTGAAGAAAAACCTACAGTACGTTGACTGCGGGGTGGCTTGTCCTGACAGCTACGGAATATTCCGAAGGCTGTGTATACTTTCTGACTGGATCCTGTTTGTCCGTAGTCTATGTACTTTGTAGACTTTGTAGTTTAGAAAAGAACTGTATGTACAGAGTACAGAGTACAGAGTACAGAGTAGCAGATGATAAATGGCTAAGCCGAGAAAGAGCACAGCATGTGTAAGTAGAGTGGTTTGGACAGAAATCGCTACTTTGTACCTGAGATGGGTCGAGTGCATTTGTTTGTTGTTTGTTTGTTTTTTCTGGTTGTATCCATTGAATGGGGCCTGGATGGGGCCTAATAGGGGCCCGTTTAAAGGACCCTATTGGATATTGTAGCTACCCATTAATGAATAGCTTGAGTTTGGTGGCTGGGTAGAAACATCAAAATTGGTTGCCTTCTGCTGCAAACGGTTAGTCTGTTTGTTGGGGGCCCAGCCTTTTAGTTTTAATAAGCTGTTTAATAATACTGAATTCGCCAAGTATGAAACTCGTCAGTAAACGGGCAAACAAAAAGCCCAGACGGAGTGGCTATAACCACTTGCAATAAACCGCATGTGTTCAGTGGAACATACTGCATGGGTTATTCAAAAAGCCGTCATAACGCGGAATCTGATGATATTACTGCTACAGTACCTACTGCTTCATATCTGTCAACTGCCAGTGCTATGCCTCTGAAGCCATTAGAGACAGTTGACTTGGCTACAAAGTACACATCTTTTTGGGTGGCACACCACCAGCCAATATTTTTTGCCACCAAAGAAAAAAGTGACTCGAAAAGGCTCGTTGGTTGCTGTGGATAATTGGTGATCTGGTAATGTCATCAAGAATCCTTTCGCTCACTAAAATCACACCCTCCAAGCAGTCGTGTTCTCCATAAAACACTTCTATAATGTACGATCACCTTCGAGGACGCACCATAAAGAGCCTGAAACCCTAACCGCACGCACATGCGCCAGCTGTGATAGTTTGGATCCATACCCCTCTAATCTCTCAGCACAACGCATCAATCCTCTCCAATATCACAATGGAAGACGCTCCCGCCCCCTCTCTCCAGAACATTATCGACCAGGAGTCGCTGCGATGGATCTTCGTCGGCGGAAAGGGAGGTGTTGGTAAGACCACCACCTCTTGTTCGCTGGCCATCCAGCTGGCCCAGAACCGAGAGTCCGTGCTGCTGATTTCCACGGATCCCGCCCACAACCTGTCCGACGCCTTTGGCCAGAAGTTTGGCAAGGACGCCAGGCCCGTTAACGGTATCGACAACCTCCACTGCATGGAGATTGACCCCAGCGGGTCCATCCAGGAGATGATCGAGCAGGCCCAGAGCGCCGGAGGAGCTGGCGCCGGCATGACCAACATGATGCAGGACATTGCCTTTTCCATTCCCGGAGTCGACGAGGCCATGTCCTTTGCCGAGGTTCTCAAGCAGGTCAAGAGCACGTCTTACTCTGTTATCATCTTCGATACCGCCCCCACAGGTCACACTCTGCGGTTCCTCACCTTCCCCACCGTGCTTGAGAAGGCTCTCGGCAAGATTTCCGAGCTTTCCGGTCGATTTGGCCCCATGCTTGGCTCCCTGATGGGTGGCCAGGGTGCCTCCGCCGACGACATGTTTGCCAAGCTCAACGAGACCCGAGCCACCATTTCCGAGGTGAACACGCAGTTCAAGAACCCCGACCTCACCACCTTTGTGTGTGTTTGCATTCCCGAGTTCCTGTCCCTGTACGAGACGGAGCGAATGGTCCAGGACCTCACATCGTTCGACATTGACACTCACAACATTGTTGTCAACCAGCTTCTGTACCCCAAGAAGAAGGACGACTGTGAGCTGTGTAGCTCCCGGTACAAGATGCAGCAGAAGTACTTGGAGCAGATCCTTGATCTGTACGAGGACTTTCACATTATCCGACTACCTCAGCAGACCCAGGAGGTGCGAGGAGTCCAGGCTCTCGAGAAGTTCAGCAAGCTGCTGGTCACTCCTTACGAGCATGTTGACAACTAGACGGTGTTAGAGTATTAGGCAGAGTAATTGACGGTAATGATTGACGAGAGGACAGCGTAGGCCTGTAGTCAGTCGAAACTAAGGTTGTAACCTTTCGGGTATGTCACGTGAATGTGGACCAGGACGGACTGCCGTTTTGTGGGTGTATGGTTGCGAATAAACGTCAGGAAAGGTGGCAATGAACTTGAGAGTGCTGTCTGTGTCGTTGTGACCAGTTTGTTTCGGGTTGTGTCACGTGATACGAGTGGCAGTTGATTTTGAAATCGATGAGTTCTAATCATTAAGTTGAAACAAGCATATACAGTCTATTTATGATGTACAAGTTCAGTGGTAGTGGTCAAAACACACGCGAAAGGTCTGAATCAACTTGAAAATGTCGCCAGTCGACTACAGATCCCATAAACAAAATATCTGTCACCTTTTCACCAGTGTTTCCAACGAATTACTGTGCCTACTTTCGAGGTCTCGGATCGGTCGGACTAAGCTTTTTGGAATCATCATCCGCCCATTTATAGTAGAGTTTTGGAAGTATATGCATTGAGTGGAACGTGAAATGTGCCGAGGCGAGGTTGTAGAGGTCTGAACAAGTTGCTATACATCCCATTAACAGTCCAGTAGAATAAACTGACAGTACCAAATGGGGTTCTGATTCTAGAAAAGAAATATTTGCAGAGTGTCTCGCCAAATTCAGCCTAGTCAATCCCTAACACTGCCCTGTCAAGTGGTGCTACGTGTAAGAACCTTGAACGCGTCAATTGTAGATGAAAGGGGTGACATGGCTGTGCTGCCCAGAGTACACTCAGGACTCCAAAAAAACGGATAATAAGAGGGAACGATCTTCACAAAAGACACAAACAGCGAAATGTGGCCCCCCACTCGCCCTTTTGGAGCCCAAACCCCCCAAATCTATAGAATAGACACACCTACAACAGCCCCCACCACTCCCCACGCCAACCCTATATCGCATCTAGAGTTTTCAACTTTCCAACCTCTACTCTTCACCAATGACGAAAGAAAAAATCTGGAAAGGCACTACGCCGCCACAATCGGTGACCCTCAACAAGCCCGGAACCTCACTACTCACAGTTAGCGGCCGCTACGTGGGCTGGGCCCACACCATTGTGGCAATGTCCGCCTTTCTGGGAGCCCTCATCATCGGATGCGCTCTCCACTACAAGAAGATTGTAGAGAACGAGCACTTTGGCTATCCCGACGAGTGGTTCCCCAGTGTGTCTGCCGCAATTGGCGACCGCTACCCCGAGCGATCTGTGTTCCAGGTCTTTATTGCCATCACCTCCGGTCCCCGATTTGCCCTGGTCATCCTGTGGACTCTGCTCAACATCGCCAGCAAGCGACGGCTGGCCCTGCTGCTGCTTGCTTCCGGTACCATGCGAACCCTCACCTGCGGTGGCTGGACCTATGTCACCTCCACCGACGACCACGACTGGCACGACATCTTCATGATCTCGTACATGGTGCTCACGATTCCCTGGAACGTGGGCTGCATCATGTGCACCCGAGACGCTACTGCCCGAAAGTGGCGAAAGATCGCAGCCCTGTCGTTCTACGGCTCGCTGCCCCCGCTCATCTACTTCTTCATCCAGCACAAGGTCCACCACGTGGCCGGAGCCTACACCATTTACGCCTTCCTGGAGTGGGCCCTGGTCATCTTCGACGTGCTGTTCGACGCCATCACCATCATGGACTTTGGCGCCCTGGAGCTGCGAATTGTCGACACCAAGGGCATTACCGCCGTGTCCGAGCCCAAGAAGATCCTCGCTACTGCCGGCTTCAACTTCTTCCGATTCTCCGTGGACGTTGCTAATGCCACCATCTTCTGGTCCGTGCTCACCGCCCTGCCTCTGCTCATCTGGTACTTCCCTCTGTGGTTCATGGGTATCTCTGGCTACGAGGCTCTGCTTGTTTCTATCATCGCTCCCGTGATTCTCTACATCTCGCCTCTCCGAAAGCTCTTCAACCTTATCCCCCAGCTTCCCCTGCTCCTTGGAGTTGTGGGAATTGCCGCCTGGTGGATTCCCGGTCCCATTCCCCGACTTGAGGCTGTTGGCTTTGGCGCTGGTTTCTGCTGCATTGCTCTGGCCAACACCTTCTCCAACGCTGCTGCCAAGCCCCAGCTCGGAGTCTACAAGGGCTCTGCCTTCGTGCTCGGTCTCATCATCACCTCGCTGCTCAAGTTTGCCCACTGGACCAACAACCCCATCTGGCCCATTATGCACGAGGCTAACGGAGGCTGGAACACTGCTGGTGTTGTTGTCGGCATTGTCGGCGCTCTGCTCGTGTCCAAGCCCCAGAAGAACTCGGCCCAGGTCCCCGTCCACCCCTCCGAGACCTCTATCGGTGCTGCCTTCGGTGTCGGCGGTCTCATCTTCGCCCTGCACTCCCTGCTCTCCGACACCTCCACCATCATCCTGTGGGTGTGGGACGGCTACCCAGTTAAGGGACCTGTCCCCGTTCCCTACGGAGCTGTCACCATCATGGCCATGTGCCTGGGTGTCTGGCTTGGTACCAAGAAGCTTGCCAACGGCTGGGTTCCCTTCCTTGCTTCTTGCGTCGGCTCTGCTCTCCTCTACGGATTCCACGGTTGGGTCGGCTACATTGGCGGCCTGACCCTGACCGTCTACCTCTGTGCTGTTGCCCCCTCCTTCCTGGAGAATATGGGCCGATACAACTCCGGAACCTGGGGTCTGGCCATGTTCGTCACCGTTCTGCTGTACCTCGCCCACGTCTGGATTGTGGCCTACGCCTTTGTTCCCGGTGGACCTCTCCTCCGAGAGCGAACTGACTACGTTCTCATTGCCCAGCAGCTTGCCATTGGCTTCGGTGTTGTTGCCCAGAGCCAGATCAGCAAGCTCAAGAGCTCGGGCAAGACCAACGCCCAGACTGACGCCACCGTGCTCAAGAAGATCCGAGCCCACGTCATGCTCGCCATCATCTTCATCTGCACCGCCACCATCGCTGTTGGATACAAGCGATTTGACCAGCCTGCCCCCGCTCCTTTCCACCCTGAGGAGAAGGTTATGACTGCCGGTATTTGGACTGTGCACTTTGGCCTCGACAATGACATGTGGGCCTCCGAGGTCCGAATGCGAAACGTCATTGAGGAGCTCGAGGTCGACGTGATTGGATTCCTCGAGTCCGATACCCAGCGTGTGATCATGGGCAACCGAGATCTTGGCCAGCGAATCGCCGAGGAGCTTGGCTACTACTACGACTTTGGCCCCGGCCCCAACAAGCATACCTGGGGCTGCTGCTTGCTGTCCAAGTTCCCCATCGTCAAGTCTACACACCACCTGCTGCCCTCTCCTGTTGGCGAGCTTGCCCCTGCTATCCATGCTACCCTGGATGTCTACGGCGAGCTTGTTGACGTTGTGGTGTTCCACTCCGGCCAGGAGGAGGACGTCGAGGATCGACGACTGCAGTCTCTGGGCGTCTCCGATATCATGAAGTCTGCTCCCGAGGGCCGACCTCTGATTCTCTTGTCTTACTTGGTTACCAAGCCTCTGCAGGACAACTACCTCACTTATGTGGACGCATCTGGCATGACTGATATCGATCCCTCCGACTGGGACCGATGGTGCGAGTACATCCTGTACAAGAACCTCAAGCGAACCGGCTACGCCCGAATCTCTCGAGGTACCATCACCGACACTGAGATTCAGCTCGGTAAGTTTGTGATTGGAGACCAGTCTCCTTCCACCAACAACCGAAAGGACGAGAGTCAGGTTCCTGCTGGTCTTCGATTCCCCGATCTCTTCCGAGGCCATGGTGTTCGAGGCCATCGATTCCATGTTCTCGACGAGCCCGAGACCGGCTCTGGTTCTCCCCGATACTACGAGTAGATGGTGCGGACGAGTTGAAAAGATGGGATTTCCCACTGTATACAAATTAAGATATGAATATGAATATAAGAGAGAGTCACTGAGTTGGGTGTTTAGCCATGGCTCTTAGTTGGGACGTCTGTTTCTCTGTACGATCCCTATCCAGCTATCGTCAAGAAGATGGAAACAACTATACCTTACGTAACAGTACGTGCTGGATTGCTAGAGGTGATAGATAACCACGAATACCATAATATCAAGAAAGAAGGAGTGTTATATCTCGCAATTGGCTCGTGATTCACTACATTAACATCAAGCTAGATCTCTTCTTTTCTTTAATTGTGTATGGAATGTATTCTAGCTACGGTTATCCATTCAATTGGATATGAAGTTACTCTACATAGCTATTTCTCTACAACTGTAGCTACTGTTCGTGTTTGTCTGTAGTAAAAAAAAAGTCCTCAATTCTAAAGTCATAGTTGCAAATGTGGCTGTCCAGAAAACGTTCACTGGACGCTAATGAAACCTGAGACCCTGAGCTGTCATACCGTCAGAGTTCAGCTTTATCCACCAACAACCTTTCTCTCTTGTCTCGTTCATGTCTTTATCCGCTAGCCGCTCGAAACTAATTCTCAATACAGACAGTCCGGACAGAACCAGATAAGCCCCAGTCTCTTGTCTACATAGGATGTTTAGTTCCTAGTACAGTAGTAAGCTCTGGACGTCGCTACTAGATCCAGCTGACGGGGCAATTACCAGAAAAACGGCCACGTGCTCAGATTATGAGTGACACAGATGGCGTGACCAACGGCAAATACCCACGGCTCCCACCACAGCCGCGGTTCTGCGCACGCACTAGCGCTGCAAAAATTCCCACATTACATAAGCGCATCAGACTCTGCTCGCTCTCCTGCGGCTAACTGAAGCGTAAATATTATAGCACCCACACAGCACACCTCGCAGTTAACAACACAACAGCAACACTGAAATCTCACAATCCGCAGACATGGACCCGTCAATTATTTCTGCGGGCGCCAGCTCCAAGGGCAGTCTGAAAATCGACGATCTTTTCGCCGCGAAAAAAAACGAAACCGTGCAAATCACCTCCGAGCGCTATTCCCCGCTGTTCATGATCAACCTGAGGGAGAGCCCCAAGGTCCCAGACTTCCAGAACGAAGAGTGGGCCATGGAGCTGCAGGCGTCGGTCATGTCGAACCGCTCAGAGCGCCACAAAGAGCGCAACGGCAGCAACGAGACCTTCACAGCCCCCTCAAAGTACACGTGGAAGTCTGGCGGCGGCGGCGGCAGCGGCAGCGGCACGAAACGGGAGAGAGGAGACTACGGTGGAGGACGACGACAGCGTGGCGACTTCAACCGCGACCTGCGAGATGCGTCGCTGGAAGAGGGCAATCCCGAGTGGATGAGCGAACCTCTGGAGGACCAGAAGAGCGGTATGAGTATGCCTGGGTCTGTTGCCGAGTTTGAGCAATGGAAGGCTCAGATGAGAAAAGAGGACAACCGAAAGAAGGGAATCGAGGAGGAACCCACCAGCACTAAAACATCAGAGACAGGCACGTCGGCTCCCCAAGCGTCTGGCAACTCGCAGTTTTTCAGCGCCCCACCCTCCAATTCGGTCGATCGTATGTTTGACCTTTGGAGCGAGCCCAAAAAAGAAGAGGTGCTCTCTCCCGGAGGTGCCCCTCCCGGTGCATCCAAGTTCTCCAACTTCTTCAGAGCTCCTGATGGATCGACTCCGGTCGCCACCCCTCCTCCTCCACCCCAACCCCAGGTGCAGCAGGCATCGGCCTCCACGTCATCCTTCTTCTCCGGAGGCATGCCCCAGCCCAACGAACCCGAAAACAAGAACAGCAACGACTCTTTCTTCATGAGCTTGCTCAACAAGAAGACTGATCCCGCTGAGGAGGAACAAGGCGATCCCAGAGCACAGGCGCAGAACCAAGCGCAGAACCAGCCCAAGACGCGAAGCCCCCAGGTCCAGAGCAAGACACATCCCTCGCAAGGACCCCAAGGAAAGGGTCCTCAGGGACACCAACAGGGTAAGGGCCCACAAGGAGGACTCCCACGTGGACCCCCACAGGGCAAGGCCCAGGCGCCTTCTCCGGGGGGCCCCCAAGGTCCCCACGACGGTATGCAGGGTCATCCCCAAGGACCACCACACCAAGGACCCCCACAGGGACACCCTCAGGGACCCCCACAAGGACACCCTCAGGGACCCCCCCAAGGACCTCATCAGGGACCTCATCAGGGACCTCCTCAGGGATCTCACCAGGGGCCCCCTCAGGGACCTCCTGGTCCCCACGGTGGACTTGGACAGATTCCCCCTGGTCTCAACCTCAATGGTCCTCCCGGTCCTGGTCCCCACTATGGACCAGGCCCCCATTCACCAGGCCCCAATTCGCCCGGTCCCAATTCGCCTGGTCCCAATGGCATCCCTGAGTGGGCCCGGATGCAGCAGTTTCCTTTCCCTCCTGGCGGAAGACCTCCACCAGGCTACTTTATGCCTCCCCCCGGCCACCCTGCTCACAGAGGTCCCCCTCCTGGTTACCCTCCCATGCACATGATGCCCCCACACATGCAGATGCCTCCCAACTTTGGTCCCGGAGGCCCTCAGTCTCCTGGCGGTCCCAATGGCCCTGGAGGACCCGGCGGAATTCCTCCCAACGGCCCAGGTGGCCCCGGCCCCAACGGTGCCATGGGTCCCGGCCCTGGAGGCCCTCCCCCTCACATGCACGGCCCTCCCTTTCCTCCATTCATGCGAGGTCCTCTAGGCGAGATGATTCCCACTGATCCCAGCATGTTTCAGCGAAGACAGGGGTAGTAATATACGAATATGAAGATGTGAATGATACGAGCAGTGTACAATACAAGTAGAACGCGTAGTGAGATGAATTGTGTCTATTGTGTTTTAGCAATGCAATGTTACGTTATTTAAATAAAGAGTGTGGCTTCAATGCTTAGACTCTGGGGCGACATACTGTGCGATGTTAACCCCACTGTAGTCCCCGACGACGTCGGGATACTTTTCCTTGGCTTTGGCCTTGACCTCTTCCAAAGCAGGACTGGCAATCACAACCTCCATCGCCTTCTCCACTACCCGAGACATAGGCTGAAGCTGGGGACGATATATGCATTCAGGAGTGAGCTGCTTGGATTCATCTTCCTTAGATCGGTCTCCAACAGGCTCTGTCCAGTTGATGTTGAGGATGCGGCTCTTGACCAAGGCGTTGACATGTTCAGTACCATATAAAGAACAGGCCTCGAAGTAGTTGATTGAGCCACGGGTTCTCTTTGGGTCCTTTGCTGAGTATTTGTTGCGAAGAATCTGAACACATACCGACAGCAACACCTCAGGGTCCATATCCACGGTGAAATCAATGCTATCGGGCAGAGATGAGTAGGTGTCGAAAGACTGGTGGGTCAGAAACAGATTGAGAAGTGTGTAAGAGTGCACAAATGACGATGAGTTGTAGGGATTGATCTCACCCTGAGCGTTGATAAACTCGGCGACAAAGTCTGTAATGTAGCCCAGTCGGCCGCCGAAAAAGTCCCACACAACCTCAAAGTCGGGAAGTCTGTTTTTGAGCAGGCCTGGACTCTGTGTCTTGTTGACAGTGTTGGCAAGCAGACTGTTGTGCCAGTACTTTTCCGTCTCTTCGAAAGAAGCATCATCAACGGTGATGATCTTGGCATGCTGAGAGACGTTGATGGCTCGTAGCCAGAGCATGTAGAATGCATCAGATGTGCACTGAATGACGTGACACAGTCTGTCCTGTTTAGTGAGCACCAAGAAGGAGTCTAGAAGTGTTTTGAGACAGTCTTGATCGTCAATGAGCGAAGGGAGACGGTGTGCCTCGTCAAATATTAGCACAGGGACTCTCTTTGAGCCCATTGTGAGTCCTGATCGACGAGCAATATCGTCGCTGGCCTTTTTGAGAACCCTGTCGTCGGTCATCATCTTGAGAGACAGCCTGTCACCCTTCTGCTTCACTTCCTTCATGGCTCTCTCCTGGATCTTCTCCCGCTCTTTGAGGATCTTGTGGGGGTCAAACTCCCAGTACGACAACAGAGAGGACTGGAAGCTTTCCATGAGCTTAGCAATGTCTCCAGCTTGACAGGCCTCCTCACGACTTCGGCCTGAAGCACTCTTGAATGCTTCGTCCACCTTGGCCTCCATCTCCTTTCTGGCGTGCTTGAAAGTGAGAATGTGGCCCTTGAAGTATTTCTCATACTCCTTCTGGGCCTCCTCGCCCACTCCGTCCCTCCTGAATTCGTCAACGACCTCTTGGAAGAAGTTTTCGAAAGCAGTGGCAAGCCGGATGAAAAGACCCACCCTGTCACTGAAGCCGGCAATACGCAGGTCGAAGTGAATCACCACAAACTTGTGCTGTTCTTCGTCTGACATGTTGGGTCCACCCACAGTATGTCCCACACCCCATCTCCCCACAATCATGTTCTGGTCAGGTGAAGTCTGGCCGCTCAGAACCTTTCGTAGCAATGCAGTCTTTCCCACCGAACTGCCTCCAAACATGCAAACAAATGCGGGTTCTGTCGAGAGTGCTCTCTGCAGTGTAGACATTTCATTCTTTCGTGGGAAGAACCCAGGGGGAGGTGAAAAGGTGTGCACTCTGGGGATTTGTGTTTGCTCATAAGTATCCATCAGTTCATCCTTGGTCTGTTCCAATAGTGTTTTGGTATCTCTCAGGTTCTTGATAGCGTCTACCGGGGACATGAGAGATCCCAGGATGAAGGATAGCAGAGTCCTGGAGTGTGGAGGGGTTAGTGAAACCCGTTTCGGGGCCCTAGGGAAGCATTGAGCAGTCCGGATGGAGACACCCGGAGTCACACGTGATGCAGCTCTCAACATTGACTTATTTCGGAGAAACACGAATGTGTGGAGATGTATGACAATGGGTTGCTACTGACATGCACTCGTATGCACTCCAACTCTGATTTGGCACTCAAGGTTATCTGGGGAGTCAGAATAAGCATTGGTGTCATGTAGAGGCTGAATAGTGAGGCCAACATGAGGCCAACGTTTTTTGATTTCCAGTGTATGAAGAAGAGTGGTAAAAAAGTAAAATTAGAAAATCTGAAAGGACAGAAAATAATCGGAATGTCTGTTAATGTGGCAAAATGTGTTGATTATGCACTTATTGATGAGAGACACAAGAGCAGGGAACATAGCTGCCCAAGTAATGGGGAATGTACTGCTACTAGCTCCTTTATATTTCTGTTTTTTCGACATTGTTACTGCTGTCACAGCCTGTTGCAATTGTGAAAAAGAGCAGGTTGCATCGAGATTTATTTAGTCATGCAGTGCTAATTTCAACTGACTGGGTTCGAAAGCTACAATACATTGGGCATACGACGTAACGCCATAAAGCGTCACTTGCAGCAGCGACAAGGAACTGATATGAAGAAAGTGTGAAACAGCAGGCAAGTTTGTGCTTATTCCACTGTAGCCTGAGAATAGAACGGTACCGTATTTGGTTTTTTGGTCCTGTTGATGTCACGTACAGAGTACCGCATTATGGGATGTAGGAACGATGTCATGCATACATACATTTGTGATTAGTGGCTATCTGCATTAGCCTCAAATGAAGCTAATGACCAGTGCCGTCCATGGTGAAAACACCAAGGGGAGAAGAGACACAGCTGTCCAGCCATATCCCGAAGAAGCACGAGTACCATACAATAATACAACACTTCATCAACAACTCACTACGGCTCTGCTAATATCTCCACGGAATTTTGCCACTCGCCACAGTGGCAAACACACGTGTAAACCTTAAACCATGCATAATGTAGGTGGCTGTCAATGTACCGCCGCACGGCTTCTATTCCTTTTTTTTTTTCACTCTTGCAAAAGCCATGAACACATGTGGATCTCGTCGATAACTCTGCTGCTTTTGACCTGGGTGCTCAGACCCATCTACACCGTCAACACGTCCTATGCGGTCGTCGTTGACGCCGGCTCCACAGGATCAAGGGTCCATGTCTTCAAATTTACACATGAGACAAACCAGACTCTACCAGTGCTTCAAGACAAGTACTTCGAGTTCACTAGACCTGGGCTGTCGTCTTTTGCCACAGAGCCACAAAAGGGTGCCGAGACCCTCCGAGGAATGCTCGACAGAGCTGCTCAGTGGATCCCCACTAAACATCAGACGGAAACGCCAGTCTGGGTGAAGTGCACAGCTGGTCTGAGAATGCTAGCACCAGAAGCCCAGGAGGGTATCCTCTCTTCTGTCAACAACCTGTTACACCAGTACCCGTTCCACAAGGACGCAAATCCCGTGTCTGTGCTCAACGGAGAAGAAGAGGGATTCTTTGCCTGGATGACTCTCAACTACCTTTTGGGACGGCTTCAGCACAACAAGACTGTGTCTGTGGCAGAGCTGGGTGGTGGCTCGACACAAATCGTTTTTGAGATGGAAAGAAACAAGGGCGGATGCTCTTCCATGGCCGTTGGAGACGACCAGAGACAGTTTGATCTCTATCAATACTCGCATCTTGGATACGGGCTCATGGAGGCCCGAAAGAAGATTTTTGAGCTCAACAACGGACGAACCAACCCTTGTATTGGCAAGGGTATGAGCAAGGAGATCAACGGAAGACTGGAGGCTGGGTATGAACTCGATTCTGAAGTCAACAACAGCCAAGAGTGCATAGAGTACATGGAGACATTGCTTCACACCGAGCCTTGTACTCACTCATCTTGCTCTTTGAACAACGTGTACCAGCCGCCAATCGATACGTACAGCGGCGACCTGTACCTGATCTCTTACTTCTACGACCGGACTTCCAATCTGGGTCTCCAAAACGAGTTTACACTTCGGGACGTAAGAGAGCTTCAGCACAAGGTATGCCTCGGCCAGTGGACCGACATCTCTGGTCTATCGGAAACAGCCTTCAAGGAGTTACAGGGGCGACCCGAATGGTGCCTCGACCTGTCTTTCATGTACACGCTGCTGCACTCTGGTTATGGCATTGCCCTGGACAGACCTCTGAAGACAGTCAAGAGTCATGGAGGAAACGAGGTGTCCTGGGCTCTAGGCGTTGCTCTACAAAACAGCGGAGGCTATTAGCCAACTGATACAAGCCACAGGGTGACCGACTTCAATTTAAACTAATGATAGATATATATAGAATTGATAAAGGATACAGAATATCAACCGTGACCACTGCAGAAGGCGTTGGTGGTACTACTGTATGTACTGTAGCACAGATATAATAGTAACCAAGGAGCTGGAATAATGATCATGGGTGAACCAGATTTTTTCCACCACAAAACCAGACTCAGTAGAACCATATACGGCAGTTCAACGATTGACGGTCTCGACATGACGAGACTAGTGAAAGAGACTAGTAAACTAATTTTTGGGCTTATTGTCAACCCAAGTCAAACTCAGGCACCATCATGAATGGATGTCTGCTACAACTCCTCAGTTACTGCTCTCAATTGGTGTGCCAGAGGCTTGTTCGCTATACACGCCTGTAAAGGTATATGCAGCTCACTCCATCAATTCTCTTTTTTTGTTTGTCATCATCTCTTCAACCTGCCTTGTATGTCAAAGTCAATGCCTATCACGCCTCTTGTATGCATCTGTCAGGGTGGATTGCGCACTACTGTAAAGCACCTAGGCCTACAATAGCTTTAAGGCCCGCCTGGACTTTCCCCACTTCCTCCTAGCCTTCATAAATGTATATATATGTCCTTTTCCTTTGATTCTCAGCTACCGCATCCGTTTCTGCTATCTAAAATGAGCACTAATTCAACTCTCGGAGGGTCTCGAAAGCAAGTCTTCTTCCACGACTCGGTCCTCAACCATGAAGGCGCATGGGAGTGGGCAGGTACCATGGCCCAAACCATTTACGTTCGAACAAGTGAGTGGGACACCTGTGATGAGTTCTACGACTTTTGCAAGACGCTGTATCCTAATTTCAAACAGGGAATGAGACACAAGGTATCCACTACCGCAGACTATGCCCAAGCCCATGACCCTCTACTTAGCATCTGTCTCACTGTCAGCCAGACTTTTCTTGACTCGGACACATGGCATATCTACGATGTTCCGGAGTCCGCCAGAGACTTTGACACACTCTCTCGAATGGCGATTATGGAGGCCAAACTGGTATCTCTGAGAGATGCAATTGAGTCTACTGATGCGAGACTCGCTGTGGAAACGTCCAAAAATTCCGAACAATTTGAAGCCCTCGAAGATAAAATTGACGAACTGAGTGTCAAAGAAGATCTCTCTGGATCCACTCAGACCTTGAACCAGCTGGGAAGTGCTGCTGGCAGCTCAACCCTGAAAAGCGTCAGTTCCGACTTGGATGACAACCCGGATGAAGATTCGGATGATGACCAAATCACCATTATGTTCGAGTCTGCTTCTGGCACGTTGCCTCTACATGTAGCAGCTATTCTCAAGACTCTGAAACAACTCCCCAAAATCAAGTGTGTGGACGACAACACCGAGGGACACTGGCACAAGAATGGGGAACAGCTGATGGTCACTTCCGAGCCAAAGAAATGGAAATTTGGCTACTCTGAGAGCGATATGAGAGATGGTAAGGAGTCACTCATGTCAGACGCAGAACTCTTGTCACCAGAAAGCTCGGATGCCTTTTCATCGGACTGGAGCGCCATTAGTGATGGCAGTAAGGATATTAATAAATAAGTAAGTGTATGAGTATCAAATAAATATAGCTATATGCAAGTATGTAGTGTTTTTCTTTCTTCTTTTTCTTTCACAGTCCTTCAATAATGTTCTTCATGACAGGTTTGTTGTCAATCAACCTCTGACTGAGACCAACTCGCTTTTGCTTTTTTCGTGGAGACGTTCCTGTTTTGACAACACTGTACATTCCCGTGCAGCCCTTGGGCAGGGAGTACATCCATCCGTTATTGTCAATGAGTCGAAGGAACTCATTGAGCAAGTCAAAGGACTCCAGAGTGGCTCGCGAGCCAATGATGATGAGCTTGGACCGGGAGCGAGTAAAAGCAACGTTGAGACGCCTCCAGTCCTTCAGCAAGTCACCTACTCGCTGCTCGTTGTTGGATCGTACCAACGACACAATGATGCAGTCCTTGTCTCGGCCCTGGAACTTATCGGCAGTCATGACCTCAATGCCACTTCGTAGAGCCAGCTCCTTGTTGATGAGCTTTAGTTGAGCACGATACTGTGAAATGCAGCCAATCTGGGACTCCTCGACGCCACAGAGGCACAGAGCCTCGACAATCTGGCCCACAATTAGCGCCTCAGTGGGGTTGTGAACACGGTCTCCAGCAATGGTCTCCTGGGCAGGAACCAGGTCAGTATTGAGGAAAATGACCTTTCGAGATGGGTCCAGAACATGTCCAAGGTAATCATCGGAAGGCAGACCATCCGCATAAAGGGTACGCAACTTTGACAACTGGGGTACGACCAGCGACTGATTGGCTACCCTATCATTGCCACACTTGAGCTTGCCATCGTAAACCAGTGTGTTAGAAAGCAGCATGATGTCGGCACACATTCGGTACTGGATACCTAAGTTTATGACATGCTCAGGATGGGCGTCGCACAGAATCTGGAACAGTGAGTCACGCAGCCCAGCAGCCTCAGGATGCTTTACGATGGGCGTCAGCTGGTAATGGTCTCCTACCAGAACGAACTTGTCAGCATAGCGAATGGGGCCAAGACAGAACGGCAGGGTAATTTGAGAAGCCTCATCAACAATGCAGTAGTCGAAATGGCGTTTCTGAAGAACCCAGTCACCTACACCCAGAGACGTGGCGCCAACAACTGGAGGGTCGAGAAAGAGCTTGTTGAACTCCTCCACAGTTTCATACTCTGTACGATTCTGAGCAGCGTAATCCTCCACAATATCGGGGTGAATTTTGGACTTTCTGCCCAGTCTCAGCATGTCAAAGTCAAAGCGAGGGTGTTGCTTGAGCTTGAGTAGAATGTTGTCAACGGCAGAGTGCGTGAAACTGCTCAGAAGCACAGTCTTACCATTCTTCACAAGCTCAAGAATGATCTCAGCGATGGTGGTGGTCTTGCCAGTGCCAGGCATGCCCAGCAACAGGTTGTAATCGCGTGAGTTGAGAATGTGGTGCACAGCGTTGGTCTGATCGGCATTAAGGCCTCCTAGTTGAACCGAGGGCTCTCCGGCGACAGGAGCAGGAGGAACAAGATCTACAATCCACGACCGCAGCTGTTCAATCTTCTGAGGGCTTTCTTCAGCACTCAGTCGTTTAGCAAACAACGAGAAGAGGTTGTTTCGAGCAACTCCCAGACCAAAGGCAAAGTCATCTCGATCAACTCGGAAACGGAAATTTGTTGGAGCCACATGTCCTTCAGAATCGTCAACCAGCATGCTTTGGAATACCTGGTTGTCGTTGGGTCTGAACCCAGGCAGTTTCTGCAAAGAGAACTCCAATCGACGGTCAAGGGAACATCGCACTGCCTCGGTAGAAGAGCCCAACATAACACCCATGGCAAGACAGTAGTGACCTGACTCGTCAGAGATGACGACTCTGTCTCCTACTGCCAGGTTGACTGAAGCATAGGGTATCTCAGCTCCATCGGGGTTCTTGAAGGTGTATCTAAACGACCCTCCCGCCATCTCGGCCTTGTCAATGACAAGATCAGAGAAGCATCTAAGTTAGCACAGGGAAAAAAATAAAAAAGAATCAACAGCAACTCAAAAGTCTGATACTCACCTTCCTTCCTTCTCTCGGTCTTTGGACATCATTGTCCATACTTCTCGTTTGAAAACAGCACCATCTGCCCCCTCCTTTGTCAACAGAGCATCCCAGTAGTTGAAGAACTGGGAGTCTTTCTCAGTCACATGCTCAGTTTCAACCATGAACCTCGCCTTATTGGCGGTAGAGCCTCCGTCTTCTCCCTGAGACTCCTTGACATAAGTGTCGTAAAGCCGGTAGTACAGCATGCACTCCGACTTTTGGTAGCACCGGTCACACTGACCTTGATCGTAGATGACGTCAGGCATCTCACGTGTATCCTCTCTCATGTACGTCGCCACCTCATTCCTGATCGCCAGTAAATTGTGAATCTCATCGTTCACGGCAGGCACAACGATTGTCTCAGAGTTGGACGAGTAGTAAAGGATACCGAAATTGACGGGACAGCTGTACCGATCGTGCAGCATGAGGGTGTAAAGAGCAGTCTGTGAGCGGTGAGGGATGATGGTAGTGGACTTGCCAGTCTTAACTTCCAAGGGCACCAAAAACTTGTTACTACCCTCTGTGACCTCGATTGTAGCATCAATTTTTCCCTTCAGACCATATCGAGGGGACCAGATCTCCTCCTCGACGTCAATGACCTTAGAGATGGCCACTGTTCGCTTCTTTTGTGTTCTGTTCTCTAGTGCGACAGCAACGGGCTTCTGGCGCATGTACTGTTTGAACCACTCAACGATAGGCGGTAACCGCTCCTTGACATTGGACAAGATAGAGTCGAATGTCTCACCAGCGAGCATAATCGCCTCCATCTGGCTTCGGGTGACGGTCTCAGCACATGAGTCGACAAACGCAGCATCGTAGCGAACAGCCCCAAAACACATCTGAATGATCTCATGAATGATGATGCCATAAAGAGCAAAGATGGAGCCCAAGCCATGTGGAGCTTTCATCTTGTCCTTTAGAACAACGTTTCGAGTACACTGATGCGCCTCTGCCACCGCCGTGCACGTCACAAGCGTGTCGGGGTTGAGAATGAATAGCAGGTCACCCTTCATGTCGTCCACAATGTAATCAAAGTCCATGTCCACATCCATATCGAACTCATCTTTCTCGATGGAAGCGTCAACAATGTGGCAAATGTCGCCCACAAGTGGGGTGGCACGTGTCCAGCAGCCTCTCAGAGCAACCTGAAACTGTTGGGATTTGCTATCCTCCACTATTAGGGCGATTTGCGAGGGTTCTTCAGTCACCTCCTGGATTCGTCCTCTAAACACGTCGTCACGTCGGTAGTCGATCTCAAGAGGTAGTGCATTCTCCTTATGAGTCCTCTGCGACATGACGTGGTCCGTGACTAGCTTGTATCGAGCCGTCTGTGGTCGAGGCTTCTTGGCTCGGGCTTGTAGCTCTGCAAACTCGGTATCCAGGTCGCTGTCGAGGTCTGAGTCGTTAAAGTCGTCCATAACAATCGACGCGGTGGAAGTAGATTGGTTGAGTGAGTCAGCAGTTTTACCCTTGATGACGTTAGCAGTCAGTACTGGTTTGTGAGATGATGAGAGAGATGTGCTGGATTTGCTCTGCGACTTCACTAGCTTGGTATCGTCAATCTCAACCTTGACCTGCTCCAACTCTTGCTTGATATCCTTCGAAGTGAGCGGCTCAACCTTGATCTGTCTAGACTCCTGTTTGACCTCCACCTGCTCCGGTTTCTTTTGCGTGAACTGTGTAAGGGCAAAGTCCAGATCATCGTCGTCCAGACTGTCCAGGTCGTCAAGATCGCTGAGCCCGTCAACCTTGAAAAACTCGCTGGAAGACTTTGGGGGCGACGAAGAAAGCTTGGCGGATATGGCAGCAGCAGATCTAGATGGCGTGGGCTCTGTCATGGTCGTATCTTTGTCGTCTGGCTTTGCCCGAGGCGTGGAGGCTGTGTCCAGAAAGGGGTCACCAAGGGAGCGGGTGGCAGGGGTGCCCGTGGGAGTGCTGCGGTACCGCTGTAACAGGCTGTTTGTGGGGTCCAAGTTGATGGGCAGGGGCGGATTGTCGTCTGAGAAAATCGTGGCTGGACGCTTGGAGTCACCCCGATCCAAGGGAGACAGAATGCAAGACACGTGACCGTCGCTGGAGGCGTAGTAGCGCTCGGAGCTGGGCAGCCCATCCTCCCTTTGGGGCGTGGCCAGCACTTCTGGCGGCGGCGGCGACTCTTCCTTGGGCACAGACCCAAAGAAAAACTTTTGTCGTTTCATGTGGTGTAGCTTGATGAGTGTGTGCGTGCGCGTCGCGTTAACACTTAAAGTGCAAACTAATATTGTGCATGCACTCACACTGTACGGCATCTACATAATGGGTGGGAGCCGGTGGCGTTGGACCTAAAAAAGTCAGTCTCGGAGGTGAAATCACTACACAAAGCGAATCTTCAGAAGAATACAGGGAAAAAACAAGACCTGCTTCATTATTAGCTACGAGAGAGCAGTTGACTGCTTGCTTACATATAAATTTAGGGTTTCCGAACGTGGTTGATAGACGCGCTGTTGGACCTATAATTAGTCCATCTGCAGTAAATGAGAATGAATTTCCTTGCCACCAGTGGATCGTTAGAGAGTGAGAAAATGTTTAAAGCTACAAGACATCTCTAAGATGGAGCAAGAGAAGATGTCCACGCTGTAATCTGTGAGAATATATGTACCGCGACATATATCCGCAATTACCCTGTTCACTCAGAGTTAGGATTGATGACTAAGCAATATAAAAGTGCTCTGGTGGAACTGTGTGTGCCAGACATGAGTTACAGAGCACTGTTTTCATACCAAGGCAACTGTTATATGATACGGTAGGCTGTGATATCATACAGTATGGTGGTACCGAATTGTTTCTTTTTCCTACAGTAATATGCGTCTTCAAAAAAATTGAACACTGTGGGGCAAGATTTACTCGATGGTGATCCAAATAGTCCTCATATTCCTAGCCCCTGTACTGTAGAATACGTACTCTGTACTAAACTTCCACAGTGTGGACAGTTCGTTGGGCCCCAATTCGTCCTTTGTTCCTTGCAGTGACAATGGCAGTAAACCAACGAGCTTATGGTCCACAGCAACAGTATGCTTGTGCCTCATTCAATCAAGTAACTCTGCGCAATAATCAGAATAATTACCAGCTCACGGAGGGTTGATCACCTACCAGACAACACTGGCGTGGCCAGGGCCCGTAGCTGCACATCATCCTCTTTTCAAACTTGTCTTAGCTCGCAAACTGCGCTCTCAAGCTGAGTTCTCAATCTACATCTATCCATCTGACCCTTTCTTGGCAAGTCTTCGGCCCGGTATGCAACCTGCAAGTTGTACGTACAGTACGGAGTACAAGTTTACATGCTGCGATCAATGATTACAGATCCAATAGGGCACATTGTACAGAGCACTGATGATACAATATGGTATAACTGATATGAGATAATAGCGAGATCATAGCGACCCCGCAAATCCCAGTTCAATCAGACAGTGTGTACACTACCCGACATTGCAGGGAAATGTTCCCTACGTACACTTCTGCCAACTTTCTCAAGTTGTGGTGGGGGTTAAGCTGAAAAAAATAAAATAACAGGATAAGAAAAACAAATGTGTTGTCAAATAGGTTACTCTGTACTGGAATGAATTTTTTTCTTCTTCGACAAACGGGGAAAATGTTGGACCTTTGATGGTGCCACAAGAAACGGGGTAGATGAGGCATTAGTCGGGTGAGCCAGAGAAACGGTATACCTGCGTCGAGCGACAAAGTTTCAGCGGCCAAACGTGATTCGGGTGATCTGGAGATCTACCGGGTCAGATTGAGAGGATCATAGATGAGTAGCTACTCAATTGCACTGTGAGCGCTGTACTATGGCTTCCAAGCCGTAGCGATACCTCACTGCACCACTATCAGAGCCGTTTCTCCACCCGAGAGAGACATGTGACCGGGGCTGAACTTACCGAGGAACAGTAGACGTAAAATCGGTACCTGACGCACATGTGAACCAACAACTTTGGATCTGAAACAGACATCTTAGACAGAAGAGTGGGGACTGAGAAAGCATTCTGCAACACTGGCTTGTGTGTTTATAAACAATCATCGCTTTTCCTTTCGTCTCCCCAGATGGTTTACTTCCTTTACGTTAACGCTCTCTGACAGATACTAGACCCCGTTGTGGCGGACCCTGCTTGCTTCTACAGCAGCCAAGATAATTGAGCCACAATCAATTGCTCGAGAGCTCGTGGTAAGCTAGCCAAGGGCTTGGCACCGTATCGCGCCCCAGGGTCCTCAATGTTACATTGGTTTCCTGATCTGCCCATGTTTCACCTACGATGCACTGCTTATCTGAGGAAGCGAGCCGTCCAATGAGCCCAATAAATCTGTACGTTTTTTCGGAGCATGCGCGGCTCTTTGTATATAGATGCCGAAAGAGTGTGGGGGTTCATACTGGGCCAAACCAGGCAGTTATTGTACCGAACACCTGTTTATTGCAGCGTACACAGTCCTCGGAGCACTCTCTTGCTTTTCTGGGCATTTTGAAACATATATACACGGACCTACGTTCTGTATCATTGGGTTGATCTTGCTTAAGCCCTCATCTCAGTGTTGAGACAAAGTTTCAGTATCCTGTCTTTGACCCGCTAGGTCTCACTTTTAAGCCCCTTGCGAAACCAGCTTTGAGTCTGTTGGCGAGAAAGTATGTTAGTCTCGAAGCCTGATGTTTCTTTCCTACAAAGTAAAGAGTAGTCTATGCTGTAGTAACTTCATTTCAGGATTGCTAATAGAGTCAACACCAAGTGGAGAGGGGCTCAGAGTTGTCCAAGATGCTACATTGATGCTTTGAAGTTAAAAACGAGGAGTGAACTTGCTTTACAGTACATTTGTAGCAGCACCATTGACGAACAACATGCCACAGTACGAGTTCATCACTCTACTTCACTGTGACCAGAGCCTTGCCTTCCGCACTTCACTACTCTGTACAGAGTACTGAAACCTCCTCCTCCTCCTCCACCTGCAAGTCTTATCTTCGCCCTGCATCTTTCAGGTACAGGCTCACCCTTGGCAGCGTTGGGTGGAGATGGAGCTAAAAGATCCAGGGAATATACCTCAGAGTTTACATTGTCATGCAACTCCAGCGACCTACATGTGATTGATAACATCAACAAGGCACATTCCATATGGACGATATTCAGACTGGAAAACGTCTAGAATATATCCAAAACATACCCAGATAAACCCCAGAATACCCCCATTCAGCCTCACACCCCAAGATCTCCCACAAACCTTCCTAACTAGCCTTGGAGGACTCAGCCTTGGTCTCCTTAAAGTTCTCAGCCACGATCGACATTCACAATGGAACAAGACAATAAGCTACGAAGACTACGTATTCAAGCCGTCTACATCAATATCAGCACACTCTGAATGCAACACTAACTGTATCTAACCGCCCCTCGCCAGTGCCGTGCAAGAGCTGTAGCTTGCTGACGCATGTTCCAGAACCCTGAGCGTGCCGCGTCCTCAGCTCTCTCTCAGTTGGACGCCGATCTTTGCAAGATGTGCAGACAATAAATAGAGGCGATATTCCTGCTGAGAACGACATCTTCCCAGGCATCTACCAAAGGAACACTACCACTACCACAATGCAGTTCTCCGTTGCCGCCATCGTCTCTTTTGCCGCTCTTGCCCTGGCTGCCCCCGCCAACCCCGGCTTTGTCGCCATTCCCATGAGCCGAGCCCCCACTCCCCAGCGAGAGGCTCCCCTGGCGTTTGCTGCCCAGGACAACTCCTTCAACGTCGAGATGATCAACCACGTCATGTCATACATGGTTGACGTCAAGGTCGGCGGACAGACCGTCAAGGTCCAGCTGGACACTGGCTCCTCAGATCTCTGGGTCTACTCCTCTGACTCCGGCTACTGCACTCAGGACAAGGCCACATGCCAGGCACAGGGCTCTTACGACCACACCAAGTCGTCCCACTCGAAGGACACCGGTGAGACCTTTTACATCAAGTACGGTATTGGTGAGGCTTCTGGAAAGTACTACACCGACGACGCCTCGCTGGGCTCTGCTTCCGTCTCCAACTTCCAGTTTGGCGTCTCTGTTGCTGCCGGCACTGGCAACTCTGTCTTCGGTATCGGTCCCCTTTCTGACGAGGCCGCCAAGACCCCCTACCACAACTTCCCCTTTGCTCTCAAGGACCAGGGAGTCATCAAGCGAAACGTGTACAGCATGTCCTTCGGCATCCCCGGCGATGACCAGCAGTCTGAGATTACTTTCGGAGCTTACAACACTGGCCGATTCTCTGGCTCGCTCAAGACCGTGCCTGTTGTGTCTGCCCACCACTTTGGTATCAAGGCTGACCACGCAACCATCGGCGGCAACAAACTGCTGGAGGGCGAGGTTCTCACCTTGGACTCTGGAACCTCTCTCACCTACCTCACCAGCAACAACTTCTACACCGTTCTGGACTACGTCAAGTCCCAGGGTATCGATCTAGTCAGCGCCGGCAAGGGTATCTACGCCATTGACTGTGGCTCCACCGACAAGCTCTCTATGGACTACACCATCTCTGGCAAGACCATTACCGTTTCTGGCAAGGACATGACCATCCCCGCCACTTCCCTTGACTCCTCAGATACCTCTGGCCTGTGTATCCTTGGTATCACTGAGTCCACTGGTGAGCTCAGCAGAATCAACCTCATGGGCGACACCTTCCTGCGAGCCATCTACTCCGTCTACGATCTCGACAAGAACACTGTTTCTTTTGCCCAGGCTGCCCATGGCAACGGCGACAACTACGTCACCATCACTGGAGACATCCCCAACTGATCCGCTGGCGGTTCAAACGGTCTTCAATTTCTTATATAATGATTCATTATTTTTTCCCCCATTTGCTCTGCTCATATCCACTTTCGGTTAGTCCGAAACCTTCACGGAAGTGATTGCGATGAGGCTATTTCTTCGAGTAAAACTTTAGTATGAACCACCGTAGAAGTGAAAAAAGGGCCGAATTGAATCATCAAAACGAGTCACCAATCACTGGTGTAATAGTCGAGCTAGAAATTTATTGAAGTGTTCAACTTCTTCAAGATCCAGCTGTGGTTCTCCAAGTACCAACCACCATTTAATGGACAAATCAATGACAATATTGAAAGGTGTTGCTTGTTTCACATCTGCTGTTGACATCAGAAGAAACTGTATGACGTCACAACAACACGGATACTAAATCAATACAGTTACTCGCCGATTACAGCACTTCTTTTTCAGGCTCGATTTTCGGAATAATACAATTTATTTGTTATCTTCTATGTACATCAAGGAATGTCTATTCTCATCAGTTATCAGCAACTTCAGAGATCTATAATTATCAACTTTAAACCATCCCCGTTGAGTTAGAACTTCTCGTCAAGCTCCTCTCGCTTCTCCTCCCGCGACGTTTTCGTGTCCGGCGCAATCTTCTCCATGACAATCATGCCCAGCACCGACGCCGGTAGATGATGTGCTAATCGCACGGGAAGACCTTTGAACCACGCACGTAACAGCCCATGATCGCGAATGAGGTTGCTTGCCACCTTGAGGATGCTCTTGTGGTCGTCAGGCCGGATGGCTGTGACTTCTGTGGCTCGAGCCAGCTGCTGGCGGGTTTTGAGCACCGACAGCAGGTTGAGGGAAGTGCAAGACGTGATTGTGGCAGCAGCCGACGAGACACCGTAGGCTAGGGCGCCTACCTCCTCGCCAGGTTTGAGTCTGATCTCAAATGCCTTCTTGCACTCCTCGTACGTGACCCACCACACAATGGTTTGGGGCAGAAACACGCCGAGACTCATCCAGTAGCCCCGGAAGAAGCCGCGGACGCCCTCCTCCTTGTATATTTTGCGCACCAGATCTGCAGTTCTGTACCCGGACGGTGCCAGCTGCATTCGTCCCTTGAGCACCTCCAGCGGTGTCCAAATGGTGCTTGAGAAGAGCTCGGCCACGGAGCCAGCCGCTGCGTAGTTGGCCAGCGTCGACTCGCCGAGATATGGTGTGAAGTAGGCCTTACTCTGGCGGTAGGCCACCATGTAGATCATGAAGGCCGGGGTGGTGAGAGCAATCGACGGCACCAGGCCCTTCCAGTAGGCGCGCCAGGGCAGAATGTAGCTGGTGCCCGTGTTGGTCTGATGTAGGGTGAGAACGGTGTCGAGGGGGTGGAATACCACCTCGGAGACGGTGGAGGCCACTGCCGAAGCCACAAGTGTTTGCAGGTCCATAGTTGCACTTACTGCATGGAAAGGAAGGTAAAAGAGAGAGAGCTGGATGGGACCAGAATATGTGGGAGGTGCCGGTCCCACGCACACCGCGCCTTAAATATGTATAAGCCATGCTAGCCATGACTCTGAGTCACAGGGGTCGGTTGGGGTGGAGTACAGCAAGCGCAATCACCAGCGGAAATCTTAGTCAGCTGAAGCAGCAACATGGAAGATTTACTGTTTTCATCCGCCAAGGAGAATAGACGTTGGAGTTGATTTGGTGTGTCTTCTCCTGCGGGTACAATTGATAAACATATTAATGCAATCAACACCATCGCTTCTTTAGACTCTAGCGTGCGTACTTGCTAATTTCCGACTTTGATTTTTTTCGTCTATTGTTGGCCATTAAGCGGCCCTAAATTCCTACTACGGTACGTAACGTTCCTTAGTTGCACGTGATTAGCCTAGGTAGCCACTGTATGGCAACTCATTATTCACCCACATGTGTATAAACTATGGCGGCTGCCAGCCCTTTGGATCTGCTTAAAGTTTGGATCTGAAATTGGTCGAGAATTGGAACTGCAACGCTGCCTAGGCTAAAACCTGTGATATGGGCTCAATAGAGAATTTGAAAAGGGTAGTGCCCATTAAGCACTCTGCTAAGTACAAAGAGATAAGTATCTTGACAAAATTCGCATGCATATCCAGGATTTAGGTGAACCCCACTGCTACAGTTGACTGGTATTGAGCAGAAGGAACTCTAAAAGAGATTGCTGAGATCAGGGACTCTCGTTTTAACACGCCTCAGTGGGGTGATGAGTATGAAATAAGCAAACAGATGAGCTGAAATCGACCCAACTAATCTGCCGAGTGAAAAGAAAACACATTTTTCCCTGTGTAACGTACTCTCAGTATCCACTAATCACATATTGGCACTCTGGAGGGGCTGCCATGTGAAGGTTTGCATGTGCGAGCAACGTCATCTCAGAACATGTCATACACCTACGAATAATGGAGATATTACGAAAAAAAAGTCGACGAGCGCGACGGGCATCCCAAAGTTAGTAAAATAACTTCTTGAAAAGACAATACATTTCCATGTAACGACAGAATGTCCAGAGTTCATTGGAAGACAGTACTCTGTACTGCGTCTCCTTCAGAATGCCTGCATATACTAATCTTCATGAGGAACACTCAATGATCGACGTGGAGTCTACTATGACACTGAAATAAATGGTATCATAAAAGCTCGACAGAAGCAATAATGATATACCTGGTCTACACTGTTCCAAACCGTTTGAAACAGCTACAATTGACTAAAATTGAAACCCCCTAATGCATATTCAACTGCACAGTTTGTCGTTTCTTAGAGTTGTCTTTAACCCCTCCTCCTCCCAACTACACGAACCATCTAAAACCGAAACCAAACACGCTATGGCAAATTTGGTACCAGACTACTGGGACGTGTACTGGTCTTAGCACAAATCCGAAAAGGGAAATTCGCCCAGAAATCCTCACTAGCCCCCCCCACAGACGCGGATATGCCACCTAGCCCGCCGTTCGCCAGCCAGCTACCCCGATGTAGTGGCTCATTGTGCACTCAAAGATGCCTGCATGACACCATCTCTCAAGGTTAGCGAATCGTCACGCTGGAGTATCTGGAAAACTGTAATTTTTTATGACCGAGATGGACAGCGTGTAGCAGGCATTGATGTCGGTGGGTGGGTCAAGCCAGAAAAAGAAGTCAGTCCCACACACGTCCCTCCAAACACACCAAGAACACGTGGCAACAATTCCCACGCCCTAAGCTGTCCCAACTCAAAGAAACCACAGTCCCCCAAACACCGCAAACCCCGTCTCTCTTATCTGCCTCGGCACAATTTAGACTTTGGTTCCCCCCAGACAAACCACCCCCACAGTGCTACTATCCAGTGACTTCTCACACGCCAGTTGACAACTCCACATCCTTCAACATGCACCCTCCCCACGTCCAGCAGACGGAACAGCTGGTGGCGTACTCGCTGCGGTTCGTAATGTCGCCCAGAGAGTACAAAAACCTGGTGGCTAACCTCGAAAGCCGGAAAAACACGGAAATGCTGCACTACAACATGGTATCTCCCTCAGCAGTTGAAAAAAGCGCACAAGTCAAGGGAGACTTCTCCCAGGCAACAACACGAGCAGGTACTCGAACGTTTGTGCGCACCCACGCCCTGGTGGTGATCATTGTCGCCATTTCCCGACTCATCAACCGCCAGAAGCCAGACAGCATCACCAAGGACATTCTGCTGAACAAGACCGGCCTCAGAATCGCGTCTTCCACAACGTCGATTCTGGTCGCGTTCCGAATCTGCGAGCGACTGCTAACCTCCACCAGAAACTACGTACTGCAGCCCCAGAGCCGCAAGTTCCGAAAGAAATACCGTCTCTTCACTCGATGGGTCGTGAGCGAACGAACCCCCACCTTCTTCGCGGCATTGGCCGGTGGCCTCTTCCTCGTTGTCTACCCTCGAGACTACGGACGGTCGTATATTGCTCTGTACACCGCCTCAAAGGCCTGCGAGTTCCTGTACAACTACCTGGACGACAGAGGCTACACTGCTCGAATCCCACGGTGGGTGGGCTCCTGGGTGCTCTTCCCATTTGCCTACGGCCAGCTGTTCTCGGCATTCTTCTTCCACCCTGAGTCCGTGTCACCTTCCTTCTCCAAGTACTTCCTCAAGCTTTCGGAGCCATACCTGCCCCTGGCTCCCGACGGCTACTCTGGCAAGATCCCGTGGCCCACACCTCGGCAGTTTGTCGACAGCATCGCTCTTATCGCCAAGCAAAGGTACCCCAAGTTCAACTCACCAATTGTGTACCCTGACTCGTACGCCCTGCCCGCCAATCTCGCAGCCATTGAGCCTGTTGTCTCTGGCGCCCATCCCGTGCTTCACTCGCTTTCTGGCGCCCTGTTGCACCCCCACGAAGCCTCCGGAATGCCCCTCTACCTGCGGTTCATCTCTGAACAATTTGTCAACGTCGGTAAGAAGGTGCTGGGCCTGCAGCTGATCATGGGTCTGCTGCGACGAAAGGGCCGATCTTTCTCGGACATTATCTCATCATCGATTTCTGGATCGTTCCGAACCACGGCATTCCTTGTGCTGCTAGTGTCCAACTCCTGGGCTGGTATTGGTCTGATGCAGAAGTTCCTCAGTCACAAGACCATGCCTGTGGACCGATTCCGACTCATTGGTATGCTATCTGGTCTGTGGGCGATGATTGACCAGTCTGCCGGCCGTGGACGGTGGATGTACACTGGCCGAATGGCTGTCATGTCCTACTGGAACGAGCTGGTGAAGCGAAAGGCCGTCAAGCCCATCCCCCACGGCGATGTCTACCTGTTTGCCGTGTCTCTTGCCGTCATCTTGTCGCTGCTCCGAAAGAGCCCCGAGTGCATTTCTGGACCTGGTCTGCGAAAGACCCTTAACTGGTTCCGAACCAACGAGTATGTTGATCCTGTTAACCTCGAGGATCTCAAGGAGAAGTCTGCCTAGACAGGAGAATAGAGTAAATAGGGTAGTTTAGGATCTAATGGTGACGTTTTTCTCCCTTGGAGCGTTTCTGCCTGGTCAAACCAGGGACGTGCTCGCTGTACCACCCCGCTCAATATTACTGTAGACCACATTGCGAACTCTATCGAAGGTGCGAGTCTAAAAACTAATGCTGCATAGTTCCAATGAGACGAGCGTTCAGTCAGACGTTTAAAAAGTATCTGCCGTTTAACCTGGAGTCTAACTGAAATCAGAAGAGCACGGTGAAGTGGACCAATCGCTTAGTAAGCACCTTGCCACCTGGCTGCTTACCAATTCATTCATGTACAGTCACGGTTGATTAGTCCAAGACACGCTATTATTCCTCCCGGACTAAGCAGCCTGAGATGACTTACGAATTACAATGCATCTCTAATGCATACAAACCTTATTTCCAAAGTGCCTGAAACGAAACAGAAAAGTTATATATACCCAGTTAAGCAGCCATTTATCGGTATCAGCCAACTTTTTCAGCTACTTCACAACAGCAAGTTACCGCAACATACCAACAACCACAACTACTACATCAATGACTTTCATCCCCAGATCAGTGTCCCGCAACTTCACGGCAATTGAGCAGTCCGAAGGAGTCGGAGCCAAGGTCCGAAGAGCAGTAGGAAACATGCAGGTTCGCAACTTCTCGCCATTCCTGCTGTTTGACCATTTCAAGGTCCCAACAACCGCCGGGTTCCCAGACCATCCCCACCGAGGCCAGGAAACCATCACCTATGTTATCGACGGATCCATTGACCACGAAGACTTTACCGGCAGCAAGGGAACCCTTCACTCGGGCGATTTGCAGTTTATGACGGCCGGAAAGGGCATTGTTCACGCTGAAATGCCTGCTCCTGGTGCTGACGGCGAAACCAAGATTGTCGAAGGCATCCAACTGTGGGTTGACCTCCCCAAGGAGCTCAAGGCATGCGACCCCCGATACAGAGATCTTAAGGCCGCCGAGATTCCAGTTGCAGAGTCTCCTAACAAGGATGTCGTGGTCAAGGTCATTTCTGGCGAGAGTATGGGCATTGACTCCGTGAAGGATCTTGCTTACACTCCCGTCTGGTACCTCGTCTACAACATCTACGGCTCCAAGTACGATGGCCGAAAGCTGGAGCAAATAATGCCTGTCGGTTTCAACGTGCTTCTTTACGTGATGAAGGGTAGTGCCACAGTAGGCGGCAAGACCCTCAACGCCAACGACGTCGTCACATTCGACACTTCTGGTGACGGAGTCGAGTTCACAGCCTCTCAGACTGAAGACTCGCGCATCATCATTGTTGGCGGCCAGATTCTCGACCAGCCCATCGTCCAGCATGGCCCCTTTGTGGCTACTTCTCGAGAAGGCATCATGGCCGCTATGCTCGACTACCAGAGCGGCAGCAACGGCTTTGAGAACGCCCCTACCTGGGTCAGTGAAATCGGAAAGCGTATGACCCATAGATAGTTGTCTGGCTATGGATTGGGTCCCCCATCTTTACAGAATTCTGTCACTGACTACTAACTTCAACATAACATAGAGTAACATATCAATACGTTTTACATATAAACAGTGTCCAATATACAGAGATGTGGAGCCTAGGACAAAGGTCTCCTTTTAAATGTGCCTCATAGTGGCCAGCACAGTACGTGAAAAAATCAGAGAGTGACCCACTTGAGACGGTTGAAGCCTTCAATCCTTGAATCCACTTGCAGGTCTGATATCCACAGCACCAGATATCTCATTGAAGACACAGTCTCGTAGCTTCCAGTACAAGCACTTGCCCTACTGTATCCACAGTGACGTGTGACTTGACCGAGCTAGATACTCGGGTATGGTGCCAGACCGCGCTCCGTAGCTCACTGACTAAACAGTCTCTGCAATAATCTGTCGCAAAATGCCCCCCTCAGGCTCAGGAAGGGACTCAAAGGAATATCCAGAGTGCAAATTCAAGGCTCGTACAAAGCCAGCAGGGTCAGAATCACCTGCAACCAGCAGATGTCGTTTTCGAAAGAGCTCCTCGGCTATTTCCACCTGATGGTTATCCATTAGTCGGCTGTTGACCACAACGACAGGGTGTTTGCCTATCCTCAGAGCGTCCAAAACAGACCCGGTTCCAGCGTGGGAAATGACCAGCTGTGCCTTGGCCATTTCACCAGCGAGGTCGCTTGTGTACTCGAATCCTGACACGGCCAGTGCCGTGTCCTTCTGGTGCTTTCGGAACAGGTGCTCGTTGCCCCGTCCATACTGCACTCGCATGGTGGTGAAACCCAGCTGAGTCAGCGCCGAAGTGCATTCCTCTGAAAGGACCAGCTCGATGAGCGCCTCAAACGGCACTGTCGCTCCCGTAGTGACCAGCACAAGCATTTTAGATGTGTGTGTTGTTCAAGGTCATGCGGTATGCATGTAGTGCCACGTTGGGTTGGGTGGGAGGTATCAAAGTGGCGATGCATTTATGGGGGTTCAACACCGTCTCATTAAAAGAAGCAGACTTGGTGCAATAGCAGAATTTGAAAGCTCATTGGGTTTGTGGAGACACTGAGATGATTCTTTTGTTATTGAATTCTCGATAACAGCTTTAATCGTTGATTAAACACGCTGCTTATTATTGTCTGCATTTCCATAGTAATAGGTAATGTATACCTGTATGACCTACACCGAAGTGGAATTACCATAGGTAGTTATTCCTGATATGAAACGCGTAAAAAAAACACCTCAATCCATTGGATTTATATGTGTCGTGATAGTATCGTACACGATTGTATAGTACAAGTTGTATATACCAGTGTCGCACACGATGCCATTACTCATCTCCGATCCTACATACTGTACTGCCAAGTATTCCATTACCTGCTGTATCCAGCCCTTCCAATACAGGCACATCGCAAAATGTTCCTTAAGTAACTACATATATCGGGCTACACCGCCAATTCGTTAATCATTATCTTATCATACAGTACACTAGTAACCAGCGGCACCGGGAGCATCGGTGTCACCCTTGAGAGAAAGCAGAATCTCACGGAATCGAGTCTTGTCTCGAGAGCCGTCCTTGGATCCCTTCTCGGAAGAGTCCACGAGCTTGAGAGCACGGTCCCAGGTGGTTCCGGCAGCAGCAGATGTATCTTCTATGCTGGCAAGGAACTCCTTGGCGGCCTTCTGGGTGGTCTTGACACCCTCGTCACGCTTGGAGTTGTAGTTCTCGTAGAAGTCATCAATGGCCTTCTGGGCCTTTTCGGTCGTCTCCTTTCGCTTGGTCTCAGCCTGCTGGTCTCGTCGCTCAATCTCTAGCTCCTGTCGCTCCTTCCACTGCTTGATGGCGCTGGACTCGGACAGATTCAGGTCCTTGACGGCGGTCTCGAGACCAGTGTATCCGGCGGGGTCCTCGGACTCGGTGGAGGTCACCACGTTGCCGGTGGTGGCCTTTGTGTCCTCCTCGAGGCTGGGGTAGTCCTCCTGGAAGGCGTTCTCAGCGTCTTCGGTCTCCTCGTCATCCAGAGAAGGGAACGACTTCTTGAAGTCGGCCTCGCTGGCAATGGCGTCGTTGGTCTCGTCGTCGGCGCCGGCCTCAACGTCCTGGGCAATGTCGTCAATGTCTTCGAGAGCGGGGAATTTATCAGCCATGATTGATGAGTGTGACGTTGCGTTATTTGGGTGATGAATGTTGGGAGGTGATGATGTGGAGCTTATTGCGGTCACGTGCCTGTGTGTTTTGGGAGGCTGATAAGGGTCGTTTTTGAGGGGTAAGAAGAGCTGGAAACAAGAAAACTTGACAACTAGTTTTTGCTCGATTGCAAGACTTGAGTTTTGTTTTACTTGCGCTATTATCGCATCTCTGACGACTTTTGGCCACCCTCATCTCAGCTGTCAGTCTCATCTTACCCTTGGTTTTGACCAACTTTACGCACTGAATAATGCAGTGCAGTCGAGTCAACCTTGAGTACAGCTTGGACGGAAGAATAACTGGCCGAATTGACGGCGCACAGATAGGATAGATACGCAGGGGTATTTGCCAGAAAACAGAGATAATAGTTTTCTTTTCGCTGGTTCAAACGGGCGCATATCGGTACTCTTTGAGACATGGGTTCAATACGTGTTTTTACCAATAGACTTGCGGGAGTGAAAGAGACTGGGCAGGTTAAACTCGGAGCATAAGGTGGTAAAGCTGCAGAACATTCAAAAGTATACTAAAGTATACCTCGATAATTCTCCGGCACACGGAAGACAAGTTTTACTCGGCTAGTTAGGAGTCTCAGCATATCAGAAGACACCCAAATACAACGAATTGGCCCCAGCACTCGCCACAGACCGTCAGTAATTGCAAACCGCCACACTACAGCCACTTTCTAAACTCCCATATCGCCATGTCTTTCTCGGTCGACTCTCTGACATCCAAACTGTCAGCTCTCAACGAGTCCCAGGACTCCATTGTGTCTGTGTCGCAATGGATTCAGTTCCACAGACGAAACTCGGGCCCCATTGCGCGCACCTGGCACGATTATCTACGCAACATTCCTCTCAAGAGAAAACTGGCCATGGTCTACCTGGCCAACGATGTGGTCCAGCAAAGCAAGGCCAAGAAGAGGGAGGACTTTATCGATGCCTTCTCCAACGTCATTGTCGATGGTATTGTGTCCACGTACCGCGAGGGCTCCACAGACCTGAGAGGCAAGATCAGACGGGTCATCGAGGTGTGGGACCAGCGCCAGGTGTTTCGAAGAGACATTATCGACGAGCTGAACAACAAGATGCGTGATCTGGACGAGGGAGGAGCAACAGGAGGCAGCATTGGAGGCTCTGCGGGTACCGGCAGCGGCAGCAGTTCCATTGGAGGCACTGGACTAGGTGGTCTTGGAGGCATTGGAGGAACTGGCCTGGGAGGAATCGGAGGAATCGGAGGCACTGGACTAAGTGGAATCGGAGGTACTGGATTGGGTGGCATTGGAGGCACTGGTCTTAGCGGTATTGGTGGCACTGGGTTCGGGGATCTGGGAGGCTCCTCTTCCACGAGACCTGAGATCAAGGAACTCAACAGTCTGCTCGGCAAAGTCAAGAAGACCACTACCGTGACCGAAACCAAAAGCAAACTGGAGTCCGCCCAGAAGACGCGCGATGGCAAGGCCCTGGAGTCACTGCTGGCCACCGTCACCCAGACAATTGGAGAGATTGCAACCAACCAGGCCCTTCGCCAAAAAATCGACACCGAGCTGCTGTCTCTGAAGAACAAGCAGGCTTCGCTACTGGAAGAAGATAAGCACAACATGGCCGTTTTCGAGTCTATCAAACGAGACGTCGAGAGTGCTCAAAAAGATGTTTCCAGCTTAGTTGGAGAGGTCACTAATGGAGCGGACGACAACGACGAGTATGTGCCTCAATCTTCTGCTCCTGCCAATGCCCCTACTGCTCCCGCTGCTCTCCTCGGTGATGATGATGATACAGAGGATGCTTACGAGCCTCAACCAGCAGTTTCTGACGATGATAACGACGATTACACACCCCAACCTGCTACTGCTGCGGCTGCTAATGACGAGGACGACTACGTGCCAAGTGCAGCTACTGGAGCTGACTTCAAGCCATCGCAGTTTGCTGCGGATACAGACTTTTCTGCTCCACAGTACGACGATGACGATGACTCTGACGAAGACTCTGACGAACCCGATAGCAAGAAGCGCAAGGTTGAGACCGATGAGCAGAAAGACACAGCATAAGAGCCTAGGAAGTAGGGATTTTCTGTTCTGGACGTTCTCAGCTAGCTGGAGTAAAATAGTATCACATAATGTACAAATACAATATTAACTAATGAAATGAGACTGTGAGTTATGTTCTCTGGTTATTATATCAGCGATGCCTGTTTGGGAATGTAATATTCTTCATCTAAGGTATAAAGAGATTACTCAAGAAGTAATACAGTGTTCAGTGATTTTCTGTTTTGAAGCAATCTTCTGCATTATACATTCTACATGAGTTCGGATAGCATGACACGGCATTTTTACAATTAATCAATGCAATACTTCAACAGTTTTATATACAATTACATCTGTTTGAGCTCCTCTGCCAGACGTCTCAGATAAAACTCCTTAATGTCAGCGGGAAGACCTGAGAACTTGTCTGCGATTTTCTTGATGCCTTCACGGCCACTCTCGTACGAGGCCAGATCCTTGTTCCCGTAAACGTCCTTGGTCTTGGAGTACTTGTTGTTCTCCAGATCCTTCCAGAAACAGTTTACTGAGATGCTCTCAGTTTGGGGTTCGACAGCATGCAGCCACATGGGTGGAATGAACAGGATGTCACCGGGGTTCATGAGAACCTCATAGGCCTGGGCGCACGACTCGTGGGCAAAAATGTTGGGGATACGAGAAGAGGACTGGCCCGCTGGGAAGTCGAGGTGAACCACATCCCTGGGGTGGTAGATTCTGACTCTTTTGGAGCCTGTCACCTGACAGAGAACATTGGCAGTGACGTCGTAGTGCAGCCAGATCTGGGTCTTGGAGGACGAGATTCGCAGCGGCGTAGAAAACACTTTGTCGCCAATGAAATCAGCCATGGGTTGGGGGAGTTTAAAGTCTGAGGAGATACCGGGGAAGTCTCTGCTGAGGTCGGCAGCCTCAGATGTAGGATTGTCAACCGAGAGAGACCGGAGATAAGCGGATTTGGACGACGAAGGCGATGCCTCAATCTGTGAGATGAGCTCAGTGAGCTGCCCAAACTCCAGAGTCTGGTATGCAAAGTTTTTGCTCTGGAAGTTGAGACTCTTGTTGTCGGCGACATGCACTGACACTCTTGTGGACTCGCCAATTTTGGATTTCAGGTAGTCGTGAGACTTCCACAGCTCGGAGCAGGGGCCGATATCACATCCGCGGAAAACCACCGGGGTCGCATTCACGTAGGCTGCGGGAAGCAGTTCGGGCGTAGACTCGGGGACTGTCAGAACTGTGGCATTGATTTCGGTGGGTGTTTCGTGCAGAGGTCGCTGTTCTTTGATGACTCGCAGCTGCCTGTTTCCCACCACCTCAGGGTCAGAGTGGAAGACGCCAAAAGAGAAGCAAACTGCACCTCCTCCCGAGACAATGACGCAGTTTCTGACGACACTGACATTGTGGGAAACCAGCAGGGGGTAGGATTTGAAGGGCAGAGAAACAGGAATCACCTTGCCCTTTTTGATGTCTAGCTCGACCACCTGGTTGTGCTCATTGTAGAGAGTGTCATAGGAGACACCACCCACCAGTAGATATCTGTCACCATGATAAACACCCTTGGCTCCGTAACGAGCATACAAGAGAGGGGAGTCCATGGAGATGGGAGTGAGAGTAACCTTGTCAGAGCCCGAAAGGGACACTGAGTAGACCTGTTTGCCGAGATTTCCCTTGGAATCCATTCCACCAACCAGCACACCCTCAGTTGGAGTCTTCATAGTGAGAGTAGCACTGTAAGGGTAGGAGTAGTGTGTGTCGCATTTAAGGCTAGTCCAGCCAGTAGCAGCATCGAATCTAAGCCACTGATCCACACTGTCGCTACCTCCAAACAGTAACGTTCCAGCCATGGCGTGTCTGAACCGTCCCTCAGGCAGCTCAAAGGTTTGCTTCCAGACTCCATCTCGCAGAACATGACAGTCAGAGAACCGCTTGGTCGGCGAAGACCGGCCTCCAGCCAGGAGAACCACACCGGGCTCGATCTCTGACAAAGAGTGGTACTGTCGGGGAATCATGTTGTGCTTCTCTACCCAGAACTCGTCCGTGGAGTCCACGGAAAGCAGCAGAGAAGACGATTCTCGGTTCTGAGCCTGTCCTCCATTTAGAATCACGCCATTCTCGTAAGAGCAAGCAGCTGCTCCAATTCGGTGGGCGTCGGACACGGACTTGTTGCACTTCAAAGTGAACTCGGCCGCCTCAGGATACTCCGAAGCTGCAAAGATATCAGCTCCACCGTAGATGATGGAGTAGTGGTTGAGGAACAGAAGGAACTCCTCCCACTCGTCAAAGGCCTCGACGTTCTCCACAAACTCCTTTTTGGTATCAGTAACATGGGAGTCCCAAAACTGGGCCAAGCTTACTCCGCTGACAGTCTTCCAGCCAAGAGACTTGAACCGCTCAAACTGTGCTGGGATCGACGGGTACTTTTTAACGCTCCATAGAGTTGTTTGTAGCGAGTCAAAGTGCGCCAACATCGTCTTTGCAAAGGGATGCTCGGTTCCAGCAGGAATAATCTGCTCCAGAAGGGCAAATCGTGAATGAGGTAGAGACGCACACCACTGCAAAAGGTTGTCGGCGTCTTTCTGAAACATGTAGGTGACCGAGACTTCGGCAGTGAAGAGAATCAGCGGGCTGGAATTGGCGCTGTCGCTGTCGAGGTCAATAATAAAGTCCAGTTTGCGGAAAATGGACTCGAATTTGGCCAAGTCTCGCAAATCACACGACAGTGCAATGTAGTTATCTGTCTGCATCAAGATAGAAGCATCGGAGATTTCCGAAGCAGGCTTTTCTGCGCCCACAAGCTTTGTAAGCTCCTCGGACCGACGAATGGTATCCACCTTGATTTGCATCAGATCAGGGTAGTCCACATCCACAAAAACGAGGTTTTCCGTAGACCCGTGCTTGTGCAGGTGCTGGAAGGGGTAGGGGTCGTATCCGCAGCCCAAGTTGACAATAACGTGCTTGGGAGCCTTCTCCTGAAGCGCAGCAGCAATACAAAAGCCCATGGCCTCCATCCGGGTCCAGTAGCCCCGGTTAATGATGGGTGATCTTCGCTGGGGCTTCTTGACAAAGTGTCGGAAGAACTCGAGGTCGTGTTTTTCTTTGTAAAGCCGCTCAACCGATCTCTTGGACACGATGGAAGAGTTGTTGGTGCCCTGGATCTTGAGATCCACCGTGTAGGCCTTGGAAGCTGCGTTGTTGGGGTTCTTGATCTTCACGGACTGGGCGTTGTTTGTCTGTTTTTTCGTCTTTGAAGCGACTTTGGAGTCTGGGAGATTGGTGTTGACACTGACAGCCCCCGCAGAAGAAGCTGTCGTGCTTTCTTTACTGGTAACACTCATTTCCAGCCGATCGAAGAGTATTGTAAATTTTACTTGATTAAATTTCCACACCCAAATTTACCTAAATTTGCCCAAATTTCATGCTTCCTCATGCATGGTGGAACTTTGTCCCGTGCAAGACAGATCTATCACAACCCCTTCAGCACCTCACCAAACACCGCCAAACCACCACGACAATGCTGAGAACCACCAGGAGTCTGCAGCGTTTTGGTGACAGAGTGTCCGTCGTGACCTGCAGGCAGCTTCAACAGACCAGACGATGGTACTCTCAGGATTCGGACAAAATCGAAATTGCGAAAACTGAAGAGGTGGTGGAAGACCAAATAGTCCCTGACGTGGACCCATCGCTGTCACCGCGACTGTTGCATCCGTTTCTGCTTATCCATGACGCATCCAAGTTTGCCACAGACTTTCTGACGGTGGAGGGCTCTGGAAAGCGAGAGTTTGAAGACCGAGAGAAGTTCAGAGTGTCCGCTGTGGTTTCCAGCACCCAGGGCCTGCGCACCAAGGTCAGCGATCTCAAGGACCGGGTTGTGTCTGTGGATAAAGTCGAGGCTCACTTTGCTGCAAACAAAGGAGACGCTCTCAGCCAGCTATACAGCCAGGCCAAGACCGCTTCGTTGCCAGAACTCAAGAAGCTGTGTAATTCTGTCGACTCGAACGCTGTCCTCGGAGACCAGTACGGCACTCTCGCCAACTACAAGAAGCTGCGAAAGGGACGGGCTCTTGCTGTTGTAGCGCAGGAGATCATCTTCCGATACCAGAAGCTCACCGAGGAGGCCGGCGAGATTCTCGACACCGAGCCACTGTTCCACCTGGTCGGCTACGTGTACACGGTAGCTACCGAGGACGTCAGATACACCACCCAGGCTGCAGACGCGCTCTTCTGGACTGTGTGCAAGTCTGGAAACCTCGAAGATATCACTACAGTGGCTACCATGATGGGAGGCATGCAGAGCCGACCATCTGACCAGACTGTGTCCGAGGCTCTAGCCCCTGCCCTACGACCGCTGACCAAGATCCGTGACGTGGACGAAAAGACTGCCGAGGTCATTGGTCTGTTCCCACTAAGACCCACCTTCACTACAGATGTACCCGCCAAGCTGGCACCTGTTCTCTTTGGGCTGTGCTCACGGCTGGACGAGTTTGTATCCGCATTCAACATTGTGCGCCACATGAAGCCCAAGGCCAGCCGAGACGAAGTCTTTGCGGAGTCGGCTTCTGCCATGCTCAAGGCTGTCGTGAGATGCACCAAGAACGAAGTGTCTGCCCGAGGACCTGAGCAGGACGAGCTGTTTTTCCGCTTTGAGGTCAACCAGCCTAGTCAGGCAGCTATGGCCAACATGTTTGCTGTGGCTCGATTCTTGCGACTGACGGGCCAGCAGGAGTTCCCTCAAAAGGCCGTGGAAACTGCGCTGCTACAGTGTGCACGAGAGGGAAACGTTGCGGGACTCAACCGAGTCATGACCTGGACAGACAAGGTCAGCAAACGAACCACCGAGCGGGTTCTTGAGTTGTTCCCCTTCTCCCAAGGTATGGCTGATGAACCCCTCATCACCAGCATTGGCATCTCCAGTATGCTGCAGGGAGTCACCTACGAGGGCCATGTCCAGTTCCTTGAGTCTCTCAAGCAAGCCACTGAGGCCAAGGAACTCGTGGCTGAAATCGAGGCTCAACTCAAGTCAATTGACTAATCAGGACTGAGCATACGGACTCAAACGGGTAACCAGTAGTCAAACTCCCTACTGATCACAGCACAAGGTACATTCGTACCGATTTTCGTCTATTATTTAGTCTACCTATCATGCATGTAAATAGTATTATAAATATGTCATAGCACGGCGTGAGAAACGACGGGCCTGGTGTCGTCCTTGGAACCGTCTGCGGGCTTGGAGCCTTTAAGCTCGTCTGCTGGTCTATCATTGTTTTGCCCTCCCGAAGAATTGTCGCCTTCGATTGGCGTACCTCCAACAGGTTTGACAGGCTTGGCTGGTACGGGCTCTACGTACACAGTATGAGACTTTGGCTTCACAATGAGGAGGATGAGGAGGCCGGCCACTACCAGCGTCAGCAGCAGAATGATCTTGCACTTGTTGGTTCGCTTCTGGTAAACCGCTCCTTGCACCAGCTCCTTATCAGCCTGCTTGACATTCACGTTCATAGTCTCAATGTTGTAGTCGATTCGGTCCAGCAGCGTGCCCTGGTCAATGACCATGGTCTGCAGGTCCTTGAAGATCTCCGCAAGCTCAATGATACCCTCGGCAATCTGTGCAATCTCCCTTTCTCGCTGTCGAATGTGATGGGTCTGGGTGCTTTCGTCGTCCTCCTCAATGAGCTGTTGTGACTGCTGCAGCGCTCGTTGCGATAGCGACACGTCCTCGTCGTGTGTGTTGCTTGACGTGGTCGACTGGAAGATGGGATCCATGCTGCCTTCGTTTCGCTTGAGCGCTTTGAGGTAGTTGCTCTGCAGCTTTCGGAACACTGTGGACGACTCCTGGATCTTGGTAGCCAGCGCGATTTTCGCATTCACCTGCATCTTGTCCTGCACGGGGTCGCCGGACTCGCGGTCGAGCTTTTTGAGCATGCCCTGGCAATGGTGAAGGTCCTGGGTGATGTCATATGTTAGGTCTGAGATGAGTTTCTCCTCACCTGTGCGGTCGTCAAAGCCTGGCAGAGAGTGCTTTCTGTGTAGGATCTCAAGACGGTTGACCTTGGTCTTCATCTCGCCCAGAATGCCTTGAACGTCATCGGAAATGGTTTTGGCAAGAGAACCTCCCATGTGGGCCATTTCGATTTCGTCTGCGCCAGTATTGTCGGAATTGGCAATGAGCCCTTGCTCCTCCTCCTCCGACGGGTACGTCGTGAGGAGCTGCCGCGTCGACCTTGGGAAGGACTGGCGATAGGAGATGTACAGGTTTGTTCTGTCGCGAAACATGGGCCTTTGAGATATGATTGTGGTGATGCTTGGCCTGACGTGGAGCTTGATTATAGGTTATGAGTGGCGTGAGATTAGCATTTTTGGCGGCCGTTGGGAATTGAGCTAGGGGGAGATATGTGAGGGATTGCACCAATTCTGGTATTTTATGGGGCTCCAAGCTGAGATATTTGACACTTTTTGAGGTGGTCGAATCATTTTTTAATGATCACTCATCATTTATTCGAACGCAAGCTGCTCTATTAAGTTCAACATGCAGCGCTTCTCAGTGCACAGTACCGATTCGGCAAGCCTTCGGCCGTTGAGAAGCAGAAAAATGGAAAGTTTGAAAAAATAGAGAGTTTGGAAAGTTTGAGATGAAGCATTTTGAAGCATTTTGACGGTACGAAAAGGTGAAGGTCAGAGCAACAACGGGAACATGACAGATGGGGTGTGACACTGACAAGGCGGTGAATACGGCTGCCAAATTGAGCTGATCTATACTGTTTGCGTTCTGTTTCCAGTCTTTCCGATAATGCTATACTCCAACCACTGTAGCTACTGTACCATTAGTATCATGGTGATACTGTATAAATGACTGTATAGTCTCTACGTACTCTGTAGTCTATGTACAGCACCACCTATTACCATGTGCAGCGTTGTTGGGATGTAGCTTGGCTTGCTGCTCAGTTCACGCCGACGGCCGCATGGGTTTCATCTCACTTTACCGCGCTACACTTTGCTTTTCTTACCATTGCTCTTCGCAGTAGGTCCAGCAGACCCGGATTCAGCTCAGCAGCTGGGAGGCTCGAAGCTGCGTCAACGTCTGTCCATCTCATAGTTCCGCGAGCTTCTTTAGTTTGATAGCAGTGAGGCTGGCCCGTTGCCAGAGCTGTGATGGAAGCAGGTTCTGTGGCTGACGACTGGCTGTTTTGCGCGGCAGTGTTCGCATTGAGCGCCCTCGCTGCTTCTGCGGCAGAAATTGCTGACGTGGTTCCCCCCAAAAAAACACTGGCTTGGCCTGGGGACTCCACACAGCCATGTACAGTCCCACTGAACCTGCATGACATGACTCCCAGCTGCTGACAGGTTTTTGCCGTTAGAGTTTGTCGTCTCCCCGGTATAAAAGTGTTGCGACTACTACGGTTCCCGGCCATCTCCAGATCCGCCTTCCTACACACTAAAGCAATCATGACCGAGCTCACCCACCCCTCTATCGTCGACGGCTGGTTCCGAGAAATCAGCGAGACCATGTGGCCCGGCCAGGCCATGGCTCTGCGAGTCAACCAGATTCTCCACGTGGAGAAGTCCAAGTACCAGGACGTGCTGGTGTTTGAGTCCACCGACTACGGCAACGTGCTGGTCCTCGACGGCGCCATCCAGGCCACCGAGCGGGACGAGTACGCCTACCAGGAGATGATTGCCCACCTGGCTCTCAACTCCCACCCCAACCCCAAGAAGGTGCTGGTTATCGGCGGCGGTGACGGTGGAGTGCTCCGAGAAATCGTCAAGCACGACTGCGTCGAGGAGGCCGTTCTGTGCGACATTGACGAGGCTGTGCCCCGTGTGTCCAAGCAGTACCTCCCCACCATGTCTGTGGGCTTCTCCCACCCCAAGACCAAGGTCCACATTGGCGACGGTTTCAAGTTCCTGCAGGAGTACCAGAACACCTTTGACGTCATCATCACCGACTCTTCTGACCCCGAGGGCCCCGCCGCCTCTCTGTTCCAGAAGCCCTACTTTGAGCTCCTCTCCGGTGCTCTTACCGAGAAGGGTGTCATCACCACCCAGGGTGAGTCCATCTGGCTGCACATGAAGATCATCAAGGAGCTGCGACAGGCCTGCAAGGCTGTCTTCCCCTCTGCCGACTACGCCTACTGCACCATCCCCACCTACCCCTCCGGCCAGATTGGTTTCATGGTGTGCTCCAAGGATAAGGACGCCAACCTGCGAAAGCCCCTGCGATCTGTTTCTTCCGAGGAGGAGTCCAAGCTCTACCGATACTACAACAAGGATATCCACTCTGCTTCTTTCGTGCTCCCCACCTGGGCCCGAGACGACCTTGCTTAGGTATCTATTTAGTAATTAAAACCTGTGATAAGCGTTAGACTGTCCTGTAGTGACTGCAATGTAGCTAGTCATGCACTTTGTCAGGGCAGTGCATGTCTGCATGAGAGACTGTAAGTAGACTGTTTTACTGTGAGCGTTGAATATACGCACATAATAGTGGTAGAATTTTGGCGCTTAGTAGTAATAAAAATACAGGAGGCCAACAGGTTGTGAAAGGGGTTTTTTGAGCCTGTGAATCTTAGTCAGCTTGGAAATGAAAAGTTGCATGTTTTTTGAAGACCTTCAGCCAGTTCAGAACGTTGTATGGAGCCGTATCTCATCTACATACTGTACGATATGGTACAGAGTATGGTACGATGTGGTACGATACTTAATGGTTTCACCTGTATTTCATTGTAGCACTATTCGTGATAGCACTTTAATCGTGATTGAGATACTCAGTTAGTTAGAGATGAGCGATGTCGTTCAATGTCGGGTTAGATGAAATGATAATGTACTCTCGTCCGATACGCACTCGGTTCACCCAAGTAATAGCAGTAGCAAAATTACATCCTTTGTGTGGCTCTACCTCTTTTTCGAAAACGTTTATCGTCGTTTTTTGTGCATTGAAAATCTCACTCCTGACTCTCCACCATAGCTACCAGATGTCCCCCAAAGCTCAATAAATTTGGACAGCAACCTCGACTAAATTTTGGGCCTTTAGTTCAGAAAAAACACCAATAAAGTTGTCTCCCAACATGCAGGCTGAATTTATTTCAACCTGCATAATTTTGAACCTCTCCATTACACACCATGATTTGCCTTCCAGGAGACCAGATCGATTTCCCCAAAGAGGACCTCACGCTAGGCCCCGGATTCCTCGATGATCCTCTAGCCGTCGACCCCATCCCAGTCATCGCCGGCCAGGTCCACCGAACGGATCCCGAGGACCGAAAGACCAAGAACCAGAACCTCGTCTACATCGAGAGCGACACCAGACGGTACCTCCCTGAGGTCAACGACAACGTCATCGGCATCGTGACTACGCGGCACGCTGAGGGCTTCCGTGTGTCTGTGTCCGACCTCGCTCCCCAGGTCCAGCTCAGCGCCATGGCTTTCCCCAACGCCTCCAAGAAGAACCGAGTCAACCTGCAAAACGACTCTCTTGTGTACGCACGAGTGTCGGCAGCCTCGCGAGAGGTTGAGGGCGAGATCGAGTGCATCGACCCGCAATCTGGAAAGGCAGGAGGCTACGGAGAGCTCAAGGACGGCTTCTGCTTCGACGCACCAATAGCATTTACCCGACGTCTGCTGTTCAAGGGTCACCCTGTGCTGGACACTCTCGGTGAGCTTGTGCCTTTTGAGATTGCAATCGGCGTCAACGGCAAGATCTGGGTCAAGAGCGAGGAGGTGACCACCACTCTTAAAATCTACCAGTGCATCGACCAATGCCGACAGTGGCCTGAGGACAAGGTCAAGGAGAAGGTCGAGGAGATTATGGGCGCACAGTAGGCGCGGCATGGCAGTGGCGAATACAGCGATGACATCCTTGCAGTTGTAGCATATATCTAGCTGATAGGATTGTGTCGTGGTGCAGTACGTGCTTCCAGAGTTATAGGGGCCAGGGAAAGGAAAATAAAGAGCTGGCAACTCACATATTGCTTCTAGATTATTTAATACATATTATATTGACCCATGTTTTGTGGCTGTTAGGTTATATTACTGTCTAGTTAATAAATAGTTAGGAATAACACTCGTAAAGAGTCTCATTCGCTCGCATGCCACCGAGAGCTTTCATGCCGTACCACGATTTATCGTCTGACCCGACTTTTGGCAAAACTGTGGAGTCGTGAAGATGCTGATACAACGGCTCGTTGACGTCAGGCTGGGTCTCGTTGGCAATGTAGAATTCAAACTGTCGCTGATCGGTTGGGTGGACGACGTGGGAGGTTGAATCACTGCTAAGGTAAGACCGATAGACAGAGTCATCGACTGCTGGTGAGGCCAGATTATCTACCAAGGTCTCAATCTCAGAACTGTGTGTTTCCTGTGTATCGTCTGAAGTGGATGGTTGTTCAATAATCTTGTCTTGCTCAGTGATATCTTCCAGACCCTTGATTTCTTTGCGTGGTCTGAAAGGGTTATCGTCAGAGTTGTACCTGGATGTGGAGTTCATGTTGTAAGCAAACACCTTGTGAAAGGAGGACAGAGACCGGGGCTTGTAGCACTCATTCCAGTAGTTGTCGAAGAAGCCTGGGTAAGGCGGGATGTAGGAAACCAGAGCTTCCAGTTTCTCGTCGAGCACCTCCATCACGGCTTCCTTCTGATCAGACCCAGGAAAGTTGAGTGGTTCCGTGATTTCCTCCACTGATGTGATTTGCAGCTCCCTTTTCCGCTTGGCTTCCTTTTCGTACTTTTTTAGCAAGAAGTTGGTTTCTGTCCACCAGAAAATGTAGGACCGTCGGAGATAGTAGTTCTCAAAGTAATAGTTGTTGTGCAAGAAGTGATCGGATGGCAAGTCCCAAAGCCGGGGCTTATTGACCTCAAACACGTGGTTGCCGAGGAACAAGTTGATAGCCTCCTGTCTCTGGGAGTCGACAAAGGAGTTTGAGTAAAACCGCCGAATAGACTCCAGCATGTCGCGTGAATGGGATCTCCACTGGTTGATCTTACGGTATGTTTCCATGGTGTTAACTAGGTGGGATCCACCATACTGCAAAGCGATAGTGTCTCCGTGATCGTGGTACATCTCTGTAAGGAGATTGACCGCATCACAGTCATAGGACAGATGGACGTCTGAGACAATACCTAGAGCCCTCAACTGGTAGCCCAGGGCCTTTTTAGCAATTACAAACTGCGCAGCATTGGTTCTGTCCAGACAATCAATGCAGTTGGATCGACAAATGCCCTTTTGAGTGCTCTTGGAGTTGTGAAAGAAGCCAGTTTGTTCCAGAACCGTGGTGGAGTAGTGTTCCAGAAATTCAATGACCTCCAGGTTGCGAGATTTGGACGCTCGAGACATGTCCCAATGTGTGTACTGGATCTTTTTGTTCTTTCCACCCTGTTTCAGAAACTGGCTCAGGTATTCGATGCATTGAGAAAACTCTCGCAACAACTTGCCTTCTCGCGGTGTTCGCTCCTTGCTCTTGATGAGGTTGAGTACCAAGATTGGCGCCTCATAGCGCTTCAGAAGGTCGTCAAAATGCAAAGCTGCGCTGGCGAAAAAGGGATCGACTAGGTTGATTTCAATTGGCGGTTTTGGGGTCATGTTGCTGACATCCTGGGACCAATATAGCGGGATTGATCCTCGGTGCTGCACATAAGAGGTGTACCTTGGTGAGTTGAAAATTCCGTCTCTTTTGTCGTGGAATGACGAAGTCACCAGATCCGCCACAATCTGCTCAGTTTCTACCTCGTTGGCAACATTGCCTCTGTCGTTGACTCCTCGCTTGAGAAACCGAGCTCCAGCAAAGTAATGTGATCGTCTAGCGATGAGCGTGACGTATACGCTTCGAGCGCCGCACACGTTAATTTTAGCCTGGTCGATGAAGCCGTGAATGATGGGAAGGAACCACTCAAAGACATTGTCCATGATATCTTCGACGGGGTTAAGTAGGGCGTGATTCCAAATGAACATGTGGTTGAACGAATTGATCTCCTCCTCCTCCTCCTCCTCTTCGTACTTCTCTCGCTCCATGTTACGCTGCAGCGTGTTGGTGATGTCGTAGGCGTAGGAGAAGTAAAACGTCTTGGAGAGATCCAGGCTTTGGAAAATGCTCATATACCGTGCCTCGTCAGCCGAGCGGCTCTTGGTCTTGCCGTCGTCTCCGCCTCTGGACAGAGGGATCATTTCCGTCTTGTCAATGTGATACACGTAATGGCCACCTAGCAGCGCCACAACTGACCTCTTGGTCACAACAACCATGTAGTATCCATCAGTAAATCGAATGAATCCTAGCAGTCCCCATGCGGTCAATCTCTTGGTGAGATTGCCTCCTCCTTCCTCCTCCATGTGGCTCAGCACATCCATGACTTCGGCTCTAGTATAGACGGCAGGGTCTACTATGAGCGTGAGATCCTGTTTGGGGCCCGTCATGTCGATTTCCATCACCTTGAACTGCACTTCACGCGCATTGGAGGCGACAATGTAGAGACGTGTTTTGGTCTCGTAAAGGGTGTACTTTTCCAAAGGAGCCGACAAACGGGCGTGGGGAGCGTCCGAGCGCGGTTGCGTAAGACGTGGCTGAACCGGATCGGGGTCGGGAGCCGTCACAATGTCCTCCATGTTGGGAATCTCCAGAAATTCAGAGTCCATAGCTGCGGTAGGAATGTGGAGCTATGGCTGCGTGGTTTCGCGTTATATTCTCTTGTTCTGAGTTCCTGAAACGTTTCAAACCCAGCGCGTCGTATCTCTATGTCACTAGAGTGTCTCTGTCGCTGTATTTGTGTAGTTTCAAGCCCGGTTTCCTTCACTTTTCACTTGATGTTGGTGTGCTGCTGTTGCTGCGAGTATCATAGCGTCTCCTAATGCTGTCCCAATTTCGATAACGCAGGCCAACTAAAGTTTGTTGGAGTTATAGTGTGGTTCATTTGTCAGCCAAAACATATCGCTAAGTAGTAGTCTCCAGGGGGGGTAAAAGTACCAGAGCAACTCAGTTTCGGTGACAAGGAGAGTGTCGCAGACAACTGGACCGCCGTCGTGAGACCGAAATAATAAATACCAGCGCACTCGGATACCCGGAAGAGGTCTCATTTCCCCTACTGAGGCACGTGACTTCCCAGTTCTCCCAACATCCAACCACTTCAAGTGCATTAAAAACCCCAGCTGCAAGGCTAACTTCAAACTTCAACAGTAACCATATCCAATACCCCAGAGTCGCCACACAATGCTACGACAACTATTACAGTCTAGAACCTCGTTGCTGGCTGCTTCAAGACGAGGCCTACCCCTGTCAACACACAGACACTTCTCCGCGTCGGCCAGAAGCCTGTTTGAGTTCCCCGAGTCGGTCCCGAGACATCTCATCGAAGAGGACTCCACCACAATCGTTAACCCCCAGGAGGACAGCAAGGGCCGTCTGCTCAAGCTGTTTGTGTCCGACCGAGCCGCCACCCGTCTCAACGCCATCTCCGAGGACGACAGCAACCCCCTGCTGGCCCTGCGAATCGAGGTCGAGTCAGGAGGATGTCACGGCTTCCAGTACAAGCTGGAGCTCTCTGACGTTGAGGACGTGGACTTTGAGATGGACAGTGTGTTTGAAAAGAGCGGTGCTCGAATTCTCATTGACAAGAGCTCTCTGGAGATTCTGCGAGAGTCCAACATCGACTACACAACCGAGCTGATTGGCAGTCAATTTAAGGTGGTTGACAGTCCCTACACTGTCAGTGCCTGTGGCTGCGGCTCCTCGTTTGATTTTGACGAGACCAAGATCGCCTAGTGGGATTGTCCAAGAAAGAACAGTGGCTGTACCCAGCCAAACTAATGCATGTAAATAAATTGAGAATGATGTGATGTGATGTGATGTGGAATTGTGAATGAGAAGAGATTGGCAGAAGCTGCGAGGTTGGACTCAAAAGGGGCTGCACTTCTATAGCCGTACCCTGTACCTTGTATCCCCAAACAGTCCCCACTCAGAAAGAAACCACCGAACCATCAAACCAAGAAAACGATATTATATCCCTGAGAAAGGATGATCAATTGAACCATTCACGATGATGAACTAGAATAAATCTGAAGAGTGCATTTTACTCAAGACCGAATTCTGTCTAAAATGGATATTCATTGGACTATATTTAACATATTCACTACGTTCTGTTGAACAGTTTGATGAAAAATATGTTTCATGTTTCTATACGTTATTACAGTAATAACTGCAAGTTAATAAATATGGGTGTTTGCTAGAGGGCAAACATTAGTGATTGTAGCGTGATGAGCAGCGATCAACTGTTCTGTAGGTGGGAATGAAGACCATAGTGTCGCTATCCTGTGAGAGGATTCCGGGGGGTTCAGCTTAGTCATGCTCTGGCATACTGCACCAACCTCGTCAGAAACCCTTCTATCCACTCAAACTCGCCGTTTTGAGGAAGTCCCGTCCGAATTATCTTCAATTTTCCGCGCTTGTCGATCATAAGTACGTTGGTTAACAGAGAAACCAGCACAAATTGGTTGCTGGTGTTGGCCTTCATACCTGTAGTATCGTAGACAAACTCGGTGATACCGGCGTAAAGTCCGTCTTCATGTTCAGCAAACTTGACAGCATCTTCGTACTGCACACCCAGGGTCAAGTACTTGAGCAGTCCGCCCAAATCCAGTGTTTCCAGCTTCAAGTGAGCCACGGAGGGAACCTCTCTATCCAGCTCCGACTGCAGAAACGAGGATCCCAGCTCAATATCGGTGATTGAGACTTCAAATTTGTCCGTCATCCAGCTGCGAACAGCTGCTCCAACGTCAAAGAACGTCGGTTGCATTCGCATGAGAATCACGCCATGAGTCTCAAAGTAGTCGTTCCGATCTGGGCCGTTGACAATCACCACCTTGGACACACTGCCGCTCATGGACACCTCCACGATATGTATGGCAAATTCGTCGCTGTCTAAAACGTGCCATTCGCAGGTCACAGTCTTGATGAGCTCGGTAGCCGAGGCATCCTGTTCGTAGTAGACGTTGTTACTCTGTTCACTGAAGACGCGTTTTCTCGACGCGTTTTTGGCGTTTTTGACAATATGGCGTGTCAGATCCTCTCGCAGCGTACCGTAGTTGTCAAAGTTGAATAGTTTTGTTGCTTTCTGTACCGTGAATGACGTTCCAGACACGCTTTTGACGAAATCAAACATGTTGGAGATGGTCATGCATGATGTAGATTGAACTATGTCAAGCGGTGGTGACAATTATTTTCGTTGTGAAGCGTAAGTAGGCAACCACACAGACGACCCTGAAATAGTGTGAAATAGGTATTTTTTCGATCTTTTTTAAAGAAATAACATTTTTCAAACGATTCTTTTATGATAAAAATGATCTTTTAATGATTGAAATGATACCAAGACCACGTTCTGTCTCTTCATCCATGTACGGCAATCAGTTACTTTGATCAACAAAAATTAGTTCATGCAGCTGCGAATGGAAGTATTATCCCTACAGTCTGTAGTTGATCTTTATAAAAGAACAGACAGTTGCAATGAGCCCTCATTCAACTGCACTGTGAGATGTCTGTTATAGACAATTTTGATGTCAAAAGAATTGTTGTGAAAATGCGGTTCAATTGGTATTAATTATGGCTCCTTTTCTCCATTATCGAGACGACAAAACGTGTTTTTCCAAATCGACGTTCATTTCACTGCTGAGTAAGTTTTATTTGTCATTTTTGGTTCTGATTCTTAACTTGCTAAGCTTATCCAGCCTAAAAAATTATAGCTGCGAAGAGTAAGAAAAAAGCCCCACACGCAGCTACAGCACGACCACAGCCACGGCGATGACAAAAGCATACGTGCAGTGCCCATGCCGCCTGTCTGCTTCCTGCTTCCTGCTTCCTGCTCTCCACACATGTATTCTGCGATCCATGACTCGGGACCTCTCTCTCTGCCAATGATCCCAACGATAAACAAACTCTAAAACGGTTTAAGCGTGCCAGTCATTAAAAGTTCGGTCAAAAAACCATCCTAGACAGTCGCCTCCCACACCTACATCCCCCACAATGTCCACTCTAGCCCTCACCGATCTCAAGGGCCACCTCCCTCTGGTGGCCCGAGGCAAGGTCCGAGACCTGTACGCCGTCAACGACAACCAGCTGCTGTTTGTGGCCACAGACCGAATCTCAGCGTACGACGTTATCATGACCAACGGCATCCCCGAAAAGGGCAAGATTCTCACATCCATCTCCAAGTTCTGGTTCCAGCTGCTGGCCAACGAGATCACCAACCACGTGGCCGAAAGCGAGAACTCCCAGATCCTGGCTGCTCTTCCCCAGGCCGTCAGAGACGACCCCGAGCTCGTGGAGATGCTCAAGGACCGATGTCTGCTCGTCAACAAGTTCAAGATTGTGCCCATTGAGGCCATTGTCCGAGGCTACGTCACCGGCAGCGCATGGAGCGAGTACCAGAAGTCCGGCACCATCCACGGCATGTCTGTGGAGTCTGGTCTCAAGGAGTCCCAGAAGCTTCCCCGGGCCATCTACACCCCCTCCACAAAGGCTGAGCAGGGCGAGCACGACGAGAACATCTCCGTGGCCAAGGCTGAGGAGATTATCGGCGACAAGAAGCTGGCCAGCGAGATTGAGAAGCTCTCTGTGCAGCTGTACACCAAGGCCGCCGAGTACGCTGATAAGCACGGAATCATCATTGCCGACACAAAGTTTGAGTTCGGCGTGGACGACACCGGCAAGCTGGTGCTGGTCGACGAGGTGCTGACTCCTGACTCGTCGCGGTTCTGGAACGCCAAGACCTACGCGGTTGGCAAGTCCCAGGACTCTTACGACAAGCAGTATTTGCGAAACTGGCTCACCGACAGCGGTCTCAAGGGCCAGGATGGTGTTGCCATGACCGGTGAGGTTGTTGCCAAGACCCGAGAGAAGTACATTGAGGCATACCAGTCCATCACTGGTTGCAACTGGTGCAGCTAGGTGTGTAGAGTAAAGATAGTAACATGGTTTGAGGAATTGGGATGACAGCGTTGTAGTGGTTTAGAGGCGTGTTTTAGAGTGTTTAGTATTGTTCATTGCTTTATATTGTGCCACATTCTATTTAATGATCTGTAGTGAACCGTAAATCACTGTTTCCAATTACATTGCATGTCCTTACCATCCTGCCAGTAGTGCATGAACTTCACATGTCCAATGTAGCTGTGTACAGAACGCAATTTTCAAGTCTGGCTGTTAGAAAGTGTCATGTTGTGTGTCAATTGTCACGGTGAATACAATGTATTGCTATTTCGGCAAAAAACTCAACCAGTGGTAGCGATGAACTGTCTCGTTTGCTACCCTCTTCTGTTATTATCTCTCTATAGGCTGTCTAAGTTGTATACATATCAACCCAAGGTGAGACGAGACTGTTGGATGTGAATTGTCAGAAGTAGACGCAACGGCTTTTGAAAACCCATTAATGATGCTCCTACCTACCCAGGAACCGATAAATGGTCTTGTACGCTGATTTATCCCCTCCAGTAGTAGGCTGGTGTGTGCATTGATAATGCATGCTTCAACGCTATCTAAAGTCAAAGCACTAGGCGTCAGGCATCCAAAAGACATTTTTTTCTGTTTGAAAGCTCTAGTAAACATATTTTTTCACTTTAGCAGTCTCAATTTATCTGGCTGTATGAACTCACATCTCACAATACTATTTTCGTTCGTTTCTCATCGTGTTCTTTGGCACTGGCATAAAAATGTTGCAGTAGCAATCTAAACTTGAAACTTGATTCAGAGATGGAGTATGAACATCAGTGGTATCTACAAGCTATTTAGATATATCAATTTCGGAAACTTGAAATACAATCACACACACTCTCCGTCGATCAACACCTGGAACTGTCTTAGTAATCACTTACTAACCCAGCTTGAACCCATACCCATACCCCACCAACTCATGCACACATGACGCACACTCAAGACAGAGAACCCCTTGATTCCCATCATCATTGAACCCATCCAAAGAGATGATCATCCACACTCTTGGAGCTTCTGGATCGGGAACTACTACCACGGGAAAGGCTCTGGCAGAGCGTCTCGATATCCCCTGCTACGATGGAGATGACTACTTTTGGCTGACTGATACCCCAACACCGTACTCCGTCAAAAGAGACCCGGAAGAAAGAGACACCATGTTGCTACAGGATATGGCAAAACAAGACAGCTGTGTTGTGGCTGGAAGTATGCCTACGTGGTCCAATCGTATTTCCGAGCAATTTGACGTGATTGCGTTCCTCGAATTGCCCGACAAGGTAAGAATGGACCGACTGCAAAAACGAGAGATGGAGCGTTACGGCGAAGAACTAAAGAACCCCGAAACTGCACTGATTTCTCAAAAGTTCTTGGCTTGGGCACAAAGCCTTAGTCAGCCACATTGCAGCTCTTCTAGAAGCCACGAGTATCACCAGAGATGGATGGCAATGTCTGGCACTCCAGTTCTCAGATTGGGCGACCTCACTGTTGAAGAGAGAGTGGCCAAGATTGTAGCTTTTTGCGACGAAACCGGGATAATGGAATCGTCTAGAAACAGCCATTAAAATGATGATATTGCGGGGACATGGCTCTCAAGATTAGAAAGAGCATTCCTGTAGCAGCTGCAGAATGTGGACATATCTTCAATAAAACTAAAAACCAACCTCTGAAGAGTCTGTTCACATTCGTTTGAAGCCTCAATCATGAGACTGGACTGTGGTCCAGTCGATGTGTTTCTACAACATACGCTGCACACGTAAATTACTTCATGTGTTCTATTTCTTGGCTACAACCTCAACAGATCCATAAGCTCGACTTTCGAAAGACCTGAAAACGCCTCAGTGTTCATAACAGCTTGCTTGTTCTCCTTGAAGTACTCCTCCATCCTGGATGTCAGTTTGGGCTCCCTCCAAAGTCTGACAAAGTCACCAGGTAATACTTTCACGTTTATGCACTTCTCCAACAGTCCCGGAGGCAATTCTGCGTTCCTGAACTCGTAGGTACCGACTAATAAGCTCTCTGAGCCCCAGTTCAGAAGCTCCAGTGCAGTATCAACGTCCAACAGCTCCTCGATATTTTGTCCGTAAAGAAACTCCGCCAAAACATCAATAGTTTTGTCACTTGATTGTAAGACGATTTTATGGCCTTCTTGGTTCTCCTGAGCAATGAATTTGTCACTGATCCATGGCCAATTGGATGCCAGGATTACTCTGTGCGTCTTTCGGCTATGAGTGCCGTTTGTGATGCAAGAATCGGAGAAATCGGTGATAATTCTGCCGAGAGAAAGGCATTCCAGCCCCATCTTGGCGGAAGAGACACCAGCGTCTGTCTCCAGACCTTCCGCAGTCCTGACCTTTGTCTGGAGCTCAGTAACGATCTTGAGAGCCTCCAGAATACTGGTAATGTCGGTAATGGCCCCTAGTTGCTGTCCATACTTCCAAAAGTCGGGGCAAACGGACTTCATGCTCTTCCAAACAGGGGTGTCATTGGTGAGATACAGCACACTTGCTCGACGGACATGGTTTTTGGAAGAAAGAATGACATGGGCGGTATCAGTCAGGGGGTAACACTTTAGGGGTTCTGAGGAGGGGAAAAACGGCACATTGTCGCTGCTCTCAAACTTGAATGAAACTGATTGCACTTCACAAGTGATACCACCATCATTCGAGGCCCCGATTGTGACTGGAGGTTCAGTTTCTATTGTGAAAGACATGTGTAGGGTGTAGAAGTAGTTAATGCATGCATATCAGTATTTACAAACTTGCATCGGATAAGAAAATATGACAGCGATAGAGTCCTAACAAATACGCCGAAACTTCGAGTTGGAAAGATTCTGAAGAGTGCATTCGTCTCGATGTCTGTTTCTGATTAAAATGGATTTCTCGGGTTGGATTTTTGACAACAGTTACGACGGAAAACTTGGAATCGGAAGAAGTGCCAAGAACAAGAGCTTGAACTGGTTCAGTCAAAATCTACATTACCAGAAACCAATGATCCTTTGAATGAAAAAAAATATACACATGAATATTCATCAGATAATTCAGAACAAAACACTGCTTTCAGAATACTTATCTCTTCAAATAGCCCACCAAGAGCTACAGGTACCCATAACGCCCTACTGTTGGATCCTGTTGACTCAAAAATAAACTTGAATCCATCACCTAGAAAAAAACACAAAAAGCCCTGGAAAAAGAGGCCGAAATGTATCACCACCAATGACTATATCCTCTCTCAGCGAGCCTTGTATTTTTATTTCATTTTCAACTCCCAGACCCCCTAATATTACCAGCTTGAGATATTACCTGATATGCGATTTAAAGTTTCTCTTCGTTTTCCCAGATCACATGACTCGTCCCGATTGGGAAAACAGTCACAGCTCACCTCCCAACACACTTTTCAGCTATAGTCAAAATTTCAGCGCAGGATCTCTCTTCACCACCATCTAAAAATGTCTTTCGCCAAGGTCACCAAAACCTCTGCCTACCACTCCCGGTTCCAGACCCCTTTCCGTCGACGACGTGAGGGTAAGACCGACTACTACGCCCGAAAGCGACTTGTCACCCAGCACAAGGCCAAGTACAACACCCCCAAGTACCGACTTGTTGTGCGATTCACCAACAAGGACATTATCGCCCAGGTTGTCTCTTCCCAGCTCAAGGGTGACATTGTTTTCACCGCCGCTTACGCTCATGAGCTTCCCCGATACGGTGTGAAGCACGGTCTTACCAACTGGGCTGCTGCCTACTCCGTTGGTCTTCTTGTTGCCCGACGAGCTCTCAAGAAGCTCGGCCTCGACGAGACCTACCCCGGTGTTGAGGAGGTTGAGGGTGAGTACGAGCTCACCCAGGCTGTTGAGGACGGTCCCCGACCCTTCAAGGTCTTCCTTGATGTCGGTATGACCCGAACCACCACCGGTGCTCGATGCTTCGGTGTTCTTAAGGGTGCCTCCGATGGTGGTCTTTACGTTCCCCACTCCGCCTCTCGATTCCCCGGTTGGGACATCGAGTCCGAGGAGCTCGACGCCGAGACCCTCCGAAAGTACATCTTCGCCGGCCACGTCTCCGAGTACATGGAGGAGCTTGCTGATGATGATGAGGAGCGATTCCGACAGATCTTCCAGTCTTACCTTGACGACGAGGTTGATGCCGACTCCATCGAGGAGATCCTCACCGCTGCCCACGAGCAGATCCGAGCTGACCCCGACCACAAGCCTTCTGCCAAGAAGACCAAGGCCGAGTACGCTGCTGAGTCCAAGAAGTACAAGCAGAAGAAGCTCACCAAGGCCGAGCGAGACGCCCGTGTCCAGGCCAAGATCCTGGAGATCCGAGCTCAGGAGTAATCTTGAACTGGTTTGTCCATAAAAATAAAATCTTAACCTTTAAAATAGTTGTAAGAATGATACCCATTGTGCTAAATGGTGTGAGTAGTATTGTACACTGTACTGTAAAAGGCAGTCACCGGCTGCCTGGCTCTACTTCTCCATCTGTGATACATTCACCATGTGGTTTTTGATGCCATTTCGGCTGCTAATGTTACCACTTCAAGCAAATTGGCAGTGCAGGCATTTCAGTGAAAAAAGTTTTCTCAATCACGAATTACAAGGTCAACCCTAATTACCCTACAGAGAGAAGATGGAGTCTGGAGTGTTTGCTAAGACTCTAGACAAATAGAAGAATACCCGTCCGTGGATAGAGGAGCCATAGTTGATTAGGTAATACAATTTTATTGAGGGTCCGTTTGTTCATGTGTCTTTAACGCTAGAGCTCTTGTGTTTTTGTATAAAAACTGCCTCTGCAACCAAGACCTTCATATGCTTGAATGAGATCGAGTACCAGAGCCCAATTATGTAGATAAACCCCGTAGATAGACACAAAGACACGTAAAGGAGAGAAACAAGAGACTTTTTGTCCTGTTTAGATCGTGCTTGTTGTCTTTGCTACAGAGAAGCGAAGACATTGTTTCTTGGCGACTGCTCCGCTGGGCTTACCCAATAAAGCAAGTGGAGGATATGAGGAGAAGAGAATTGGGGCAAAGAAATCAAACAAATTAAAGATAAGGACGAAGGACAGTGGTGTATCTTGATACGGTAGGTGGATACTTGAACAGAAATATTCAGACGTGGCTTTGTCGTTTTGTTTGAATACATGATAGGACCATTGCTTAGTTAGACAGCCTAAGTTATGTTCACATGTTCAGCTCTAAAATTTGTCAATTAATCGAGATGGAATACGAGATAAAAGAGTAAGAATGCTGCCGAGCTACGATAAAACCATCCATACTGTCATTTCTACCATTGATAACTTCTGCTGGTCGATCATCACCCATTATATGGCTTTTCCAATTCTGGACGCATGCTTACAGAATACGAGCGTACTGCATGGTTTTGATATCCTGTAAGATGTGTATTAAAACCCGACCTTGTAGGTAATTTTGAGCTATAAAAGGGGTAAATACACATCCACAAATTTCTAGCAACATGCACTCTTTAGATTTTTTCTAATGTTCTTATTAACGACTCTACGTCCTTGAAGATGCACAGCTAACTGATGCCCTGTGCCTGGCCGGTGGTATCCATGACAACACACTTTGAATTTGATGATGACCGAGCATTAAACCATAGTTGAGTTCTGAACTATACAAGCATCTAGAAAGATGGTCGACAAAACCCAGGATGAGAAGCAATACAACACAGCAAATTGACCGTAAAATAATCAAACCGTGACCGACTCAAAAATCCTTCTATATTTGTCACTTTCGCCTGACCTGCTATCCCACTATACTGCTGCCCACCCTTATCACACCAGTCCAACACGCAGACATGTAGCCGTCCATGTGAAGTAAAGCTAGTTTTCCATTTAAAAAATGATCGGCTCAACGATACACACCAACGGGGTCCGGGCCGACAATGACGAGGCCTATCCCCCGCAAAACCCACATCGCGGACCAGACAGGGCCAGGGTAACCTGAGTTATCCAAACACACGTAGTAATCCGAAACCTGCTTTCATCCAGGTGCGTTTTTTCTGCTGCATCATAGACACACATCTTTGTTGCTGTAGACTTAGCTTGTCCGTTTTGGAAGTGTTTTTGACTGGGGTGTGCTATGGAGCATGGTGTTGACAGAACCAGATACAGATGGGACCCCAAGGAAACTCCCCAGATGGAGCGGCAAAAGAGTCGATGGCCAACAAACGGCGAGTTACGATGATTTTTCTGCAAAAAAAGGTGCTGCTAAAAGAGTTGTATGGGTTTTGTGATGGGGGCTCTTTTGCAGAGCTTTTTTCGCTCACCCCCAAAAAGAGCTCGTGGTTGTCTGCAAACGGATGTCTCAAAGTTTAGCGTGCATATACCTTTCCCCGCTGAGCACCTTTTTGGGCAACAGCCTTTGTTTTGGCGAGTTTCAGACTGCGCCTTTGACTTTGCTTTGACTTGTCCCAACCCAGAGTGCAGGAATGTGCTTTGGTACGTCGTTCTCATCTCAGCTCAAATGGAAGACAAGAAGAAAACCACAGCACAGTGCCAAATAGCATAAAAACAAAAATAAGGGTAAAAAGTGGGGCGCGACTTTGACACGAGCCCATAGGGGTAGATTCTCAAAATAGCAGCTGGAGAGGACCTGTAAACACCCAGAACCAGCTCAGGGGGTCGGTACGCCCACCGAGTCACAAAGAGTAGCGAAATGCCTCGCACTTGTACAGTGTGGAGTGCTGAGGTGCGTTAAAGAAGACAGTCGGCTTTATAGCTGTGATGATCAGCATGATCGTCCTTTCAACTCGGCATGAGGGCTCCAAACGCTCCAGTGACGTTCTCAGGTGCGATTGAACACCTCCTTGCCAACTAGACTACCCCCGAACGGTATCTAGCCGCGCACAAAAACCCGAGTGCTCATATCTCCGCTCACGTTTCAAGTCGACAAATGCCATGTTATGTTCATTCTGTCAGCCAGTCTCAGACTGCATAACACACATTTAGGCGAACACAGCAAACTCTATCATCCTCCCAATGGTTAATTTTAGTAAGAGGTCCAAATGGCTACGACTAACAGTAGACCCCCTGCTAACTGCGCTAGATTGCACCAAAGGGCGCGGCTGAACCACACCAGGCTATACGCGATGGGCCTAACACTGCACTGTTCAAGATTTGAGCCCGTTCCTGCCCTCCAAGCGCCCCTAGGATGGGTTTCAAGTGCGACCTCGACGCCGTCTTTACGCAGCTGCCCCACGTCCAACTTAATATGCGTCAACTCTGTTCGCCTACATCTTCTCTGTTCGCCAACTCTGTTCACCAACTCTGTTGTCTCACTCTCGTTAGGGTTTCGACCGTAGCGAACATGCGCACAACATAAACAACTGCCCCGACGGCGATAGAACGCTCTGCCTACGAGTCTGGGGCCCCAAGAGTCGAAATACCAGACATGTGGACCCGTCCGCAACCGCTACTTGCCGTAGTTTAGGCGCTAAAGACCTCTGGCCGCGCTGAAACCCCACCCAAAACCCCACCCTTGTCTGAACCTTGCTACCCCCCTGGCCATCTTTCTCTCCCCTCACTTCCTTTATAAGCCTTTCGACACCCATTACTGCTCCACAAATGAAGTCGCTGCTGTTGTATCTGCTAGCAGCTCCGGCTGCGGCCCAGCTGCTTCTCGACATCCAGGGCCACGATACCGTGGAGGCCCCCGCACGCGCACAGGGCCACTCCAAGCGAAAAACCGTCGAACAGGACCTGCTGCAAAAATTCAGCTACTACGAGGCCACAATCTCGGTGGGAACCCCCAGCCAGCAAATCAAGCTGCTGCTGGACACGGGCTCCTCGGACATGTGGGTGCTCGGCCCCAAGGTCAGCTGCGGAAGCGGAGGAATCTTTGGCGGAGGAGTGGACTGCACCACAAGCGGAGTCTTCGACACCTCCAAGTCGTCAACATACAGCAAGAACGACTCCATCCCCTTTGACATCCAGTACAGCGACGGCTCGGAAAGCAAGGGCTTTTACGGTACCGACAACATCGGCATCGGAGGCATCACCGTCAGCGACTTTACTTTCGCAGTGGCCGACTCGACGTCCGACGGACAGGCAGTCCTCGGTATCGGACCCATCGAAAACGAACAGTCCCTCTACAACCAGGACCCCTACGGCTACGCCAACCTGCCACTCAAGCTGATGATGGACGGCATCACTCAGTCTTCTGCCTTCTCACTGTGGCTCAACGACAAGGACGCCCTCAAGGGCTCTATCCTCTTTGGCGGATACGACAAGGCCAAGGTCGACGGCGACCTTTTCACCGTGCCCATTGTCAACCTCAACCCCGGTGGACAGGGACGATCAAGAGAATACAACGTCGGACTTGACAGCATCACCGTCGGTGGAAAGTCCGTGGGCTCATCTACCCCCGCCCTTCTCGACTCGGGAACCACTCTCTGCAACCTCCCCGACGACATGGTCAAGGCCATTCTCGCCCAGTTCACGGGAGTTGCCAGCTCTCTGCGAACCGGCTACTACACCAAGTGCTCCAACAAGCCCCAGGGATCAATGGACTTTGTCTTCTCCGGAAACAAACTGACTGTTCAGCTCGAGGACCTCATGAAGCCCCTCGAGAACCCCGACGGCTCCAAGATTATGACCGACGGCGAGCAGGCCTGTGGTATCCTCGTCAACTCCAACACCAACTCCCAGACTATTTCCAAGTCCGTCATTCTGGGAGGTTCTTTCCTTCGATCGGCCTACGTCGTTTACGACCGAGATGCGCAGAAGATTATGATGGGCCAGGCCAAGTATGGCGTCTCTTCCTCCGACATTGTCGAGCTCAAGGATGGATCCAGCTCTGGTCTGGATGGCGACAGCTCCAGCGCCGTCTCTTCCTCCGCTTCCTCCGCCGCTTCTGCCGCCTCATCTGCCGCTTCTTCCGCCGAGGCTTCCTCCGGCGACTCTGGACAGGGCGTCTCTGTCTCCACCCAGGCTGTTGTCGTCCGACCTTCGGATGGCGGTTCTGCCTACATCACCAACATCGTCGTCACCCCCACACCCACTTCCTCTTCGCCTGCTGTGTCAACTATGGCAGTGGCTGTGCGACCCTCTGACGGTGGTTCCGCCTACATCACCCACGTCATTGTGACCCCCACTCCTGCTGCCACCGCTGCTGGCTCCGGTGGTCCTCTCGACGACGCCATCAAGTCCATCGAGGAGATGGCCAACGGAGGCAAGCAGACCACAGTCACTGGAACCACAGTCATTCAGTCCACCGAGGTGTTCACTGTGACTTCGTGCTCCGACGGCAAGTGTTCTCATGCCAGATCCACCGTCTTCAAGTTTGTCGACGCCACTGTGACCATGACCATTTCATCCTGCGACGAGAGCGGTAACCCCGTTACCACTGGAGTCATCCCCACCCAGAACAACAACGGTGGCAACGGCGGCAATGGCGGAAACAACTGGGGCAACGGTGGAAACAACGGAGGCAACAACGGAGGTAATGGAGGCAACAACGGAGGTAACAACGGAGGCAACGGAGGCAACAACGTGCAGCCCAACACCCCCGTCTACCAGGCTCCTTCTGCACCCGCGGTCTTCGTCCCCGCTTGGGGTACCCAGTCTGATGGCGAGACCGTCACCAGCACTGCGACCGCGTTCTTCAACCCACAGACTTACACTGGTCCTCCCGCTGTTCCTTCTGGTGGAAACACCGGCGGCAACGGTAACTCCGGCTCCACTCCTGGTGGCCTCACTACTAACCGCCCTCCTGCCCCCCAGGCTAACGCTGCGTCTTCCCTTTCTCCCATAACCTCGCTGGTTGTGTTGCTCCTGTCCGTCGTCATGATGGCATAAGCTAGCTAATTATTAGACCGAATATCAGTACCCCCAGGCCAGTCATATGCTGGCCATTCATGGCTATTCTGTCGTATCATCTTGCTTAGACCGTGTGTCTGAGCATCTTTGTATCATTTAATTTCATTATCGAGATATTTCAAATCGTTCCTGCTGTTGCTGGCTGTGTAGAAAACTGTAGTGAGTACAGTGTGTACAATACTAGCTGATGTATGGATACATTTACTACACTGATGCCTTTTCACACATCTGATAATGAAACCAAAGTCCTTCTCCTGTTCTCTTTGCCCTTTATTCATTAATATATTACGGGTGCAGACTGATAGCTGCTTTGGGTTGGTGACCTGGGTTCTCTTACTCAGAGTGATATCTAGGCTTAATCTTGCCCATAAAATGACCCCTCTCAGGTTTTGTGGAGCGAAACATGGACAGGGTCTGAGATCGCCGCTTTCTGACTGGTATCTTGTAGGAGGATTTTGGATGAAAGAAGAGCGGATCTTTCTGAAACGATGACTGGTCTCGTTGAAGAGAACCAATGTCCTGAAGGGACGGCTTCTCTACCCGCACTCGACGCGCTGTAATTGGGTCAACTGGGTATGCTGGAGAGTGGTCACGGAAGTAGTAGGCGAAATGAGAACCAATGCTAGTATGGCCTACTGGGGGTATACCTGTCCCGGGGGTATAGTAGCTGAGTTCGTTTACTGACGGTACAATGAAGTAGTCTGAGAGCCGACAGCCACTGGATTGGGTATTATGTGTACCACAAGACATGTTTCGGTCTGAGGGGTTGGTGAAAGGCGGCGTTGTGCTGTAACGAGGGTATCTTAGTTTGTTGTCGAGATGAGTGGGGCCATAACCTAACCAAGAGGGGAGGTTTTGTGGTCTGAAAGGGGTTGGCGTGTGAATTCTTCTACCACTATCTGTGTCATAGGAGTAGTGAAAGGCGGGTGTAGGATCTGTGTACGGCGAGGGGTGGAGCGAGATACCATGATGTATCATTTTGTGTGTGTAGAAGTATGAGTTCTTAGGAGAGAGAGAGAAAGAGAGAGTAATAGCTTGCTCAAACAAAAATGCCAGTCTAAGTAGTTTTAGGTAGAGCAAATGGAAGGGATTCTGAGTTTTTTTTTTGATAGGCAATGGAAACAACAGCTACCGCTTAAAAGACAATTCCAAGGTCATGGATATCCTGTAATGATGGTACAGCACAGTACAGTACTGTACCATACTGTAGTTCTGTTAGATATTCAGTAAAGAATGTGAATTACTTGAGGGCAAGAAAGTACCATAATTTTTAAATGTATTTAATACTGGGAACTCCATTTGACCCTTTTTTAGTGAAAGAGAAGTCCCCTTTCGTTAAACTCAAGCCGAAGTAGACCATGTCGAACAGCCACCTTGGAAGGACATTGCCATTGACGCCATTACCATTGAACATTGCGATTGAACCAACTCCACTCTTTTCCGACATGATAACTCCACCCTAGCATTCAACTGCATATACACCATTTATTCATACAAACAAAATTACCCCTCGCAGAAGTCCAGCGTTATCGCAGTTTCAATGGTCTATCTGATGGAGGTTTCAAACTATTAGACCCCTTAATTACAGGTTATTTATTCTTCTGAACCAATCAAGAGTTTGAAAGAGTTTTACAGTCGGTATTATTATAGCTGTACATAGCTATTTCACATTACTGTCCAAAAAAGCCCAGATCTATCCCCAAACCATGTGTCTATGCTTGACGTTAGAGAGCTATGGGGGATGAAATGGAATATGATATTGCGTCAAAAATACTGCCACAGGAAGTTTTGGAAGAAACAGTATAGCTGCAAAATAAGATATGGCTGGTGGTTGTTTTCGATCTCCACATATCTGGGGTGGGCCACAATGCAGTCTTGACAGTCCACCGATGCCAGATACTCGGACTCCTAAATGCGTATAACCTGGCTTGTTTCTTTTAGCGGCAACGGTGTCACAGGAGTCTCACTCATTTTTTTTGAGTCCTGCTGAACAAGTACTTTGTATCAAAATCGACAATGATCCTACAGAAGATAGCTTCTAACTACTGTAGTCAACAGTATCGTATGGTAGAGACAGGCTAGAAGACTACAATAGTCCCTGATCTAATAACCCGACTAAGACCAACGTCTATCTTCTCCACCGTAACCTTGAAGGGGATCAGTTCTTCTGAATACTATAGTTCCTATAATTCCCAGACAAACTGTGTGGTAGGTGGCTGTCTCAGCAACCATAGTATCGTATTCATTGTAGATAATGGCTTGGTGGGCTTGGGCAGTAACGGCTCTACTCTTACTGGTTCTTAGAAGAATAAGATATCTGTGAGGAACTCAGATTGGATCCGGATGACGGCTGGCCGATCGAGCAGAAGCCAGCATGCGTTTTTAAAGCACCCTGTTATCAACGTCTTGGAGCTTTCCTTTTCGTTTCTTTGATTTCCCCACCAGCCACACCTACCCACCTTGTTGGACTTACCAGTAAAGAGAGTTAAACCTAGCAGACAGCCCCTAGTTTGATATGACTCATTGCTCAGTGGTTATACTATAGGTACTGGAATTTTAAAATCAGTTGCATCTATTCTGATTTTACTTTTGTCTGATTTTATACCATCATTCCACTATTTCCCCTATTTCACCTCCTTGCCATTCAAATGGTCGCTTCACTTTTACAGCCAAGGTGGGTGACCCACAGCCCATATGCACCGAACTTTTTCGACGCTGAGGATGGCAATACTCAGCTCTAGGTGTGTTAAAAGACATTTGTTTTTACTCGTCTGCTCAACGAAGATCCCACAGGGTTGGTACGATACGATACGCCGTTCAAGCATGGATTTTCGTGAGCTTCTCTGTGTTAGCCGTTGGGTGGAGGTGAGTTGAGAGTTGCAACTTTGGAACAACTTTCAAGATAGCTTCGGAGGGTCCGTCTCAAATACGCAGATGAAGCCACATGCAAAATTAAAAAGCACTGCGGTATTTAATATGTTCTGCTGCCCACGATGGTACCATTTATATTCTCACAGCCCCAACACTGACCGAGTATTGGTCTAGTACACTGACTTGAGGCAAGGCTAATCTCAGATCTGCACCACCCAGCACCCTGCAGAAAAACAAAATACAGAAAAAATGCTAAAAGCACGATTCCAAAACCCTTCCAAAACTTCATTCTGGGTACTATTACGACATGAGTTTAAGATGAGCTGCAAACCTTTACCCTGACATCTTCTGGCACCAGCTCTATACTCAATGATACCTCTTCCTACAAGCAGTTTTTTTTCTGTTCTTTTTCTGTTTATCTTCCCTATCTCATCATAATGTGGCAGATAGCGCTATTCTAGGACTACCTCGAAACAGCCATTCCTCTACTTTGGAGTGGTGCTGCTACTACGACATGGTTCCAGAAACCACCTTGAAGACTTTCAGAGATAATACACCCAGTCGTTGATGAGGTCTAGCTGGGTGTTTTTCCCTATTTGGGCCCGAGTTTGATCACTTCTAGATTCAGTCTCCCGAGGTGGAGGGCCGTGATTGCATCTCTCATGCCGGATATAATGGGGATTCTCGCGATGAGCGTCACGAACTCTGTAGAAACCTCATCGACTATTGGCTACACGCAGATGGATAGATACGGTCATGTACTATGCATAGTGGTGGCAGTATACGAAGAGGAGAAGAGGCCAGAAACATTTACCAAAGGGGTGAGATAAACGAACCAGAAGGAAAAAAGAGAAAAAGAGAAAAAGAGAAACCAAAGAAGCTACGAAGTTACTGTAGGAGGCGATGGGGCCAGGAAAAAGCAACTGTGCTAAGATGAAGGGATGATACAGAAGATTAACAGTTGGATATTTTACTCAATCATACTACGAGGTACAGCGATAGGAATGAGAATGTGGCAGTTCACGTCCCTTGCTATTTGACAACCGGTAACTAACCTGTCCCTTATTGTACCCATACCCACCCCCATTATTGTATCAAGGGATGGGTATGCTGTGCTCCAACCAAACTGATAACTCTGAACTCTTACCAAAAGACCAAAGATCTACTTCCTTTGAGTTCACAGAATTGAGTGCAGTTCGTTCAAAAAACGACTGTACTGTACCACCAGTAGACGCTTCTACGGAGACCGAAAACTGTGTTCAACTCGAAGCTCCAACATGCATACAACGGGTGGCCACTTGTGGGAAGTCTGCATGATGTGTATGACATATGCTCCTGTTGATGAGTTCAAGATGGGTGATTTTTGTCAAGGGAGTAGCTCGAGTTCATTGGAAAAACAACACCAAAAGTGGAATACCTGCGTCAACAGCCTCCAAGTTGATATTTGGTACAAACTACTTTACTATCAGCTACAGTGAATCTCGAGTCTGTGACTTCTCTCCCCTTCTTAATCTTCCAACATGTCTAACAGAAAACCTTCTGCACAGCGCGCTAAACAGCCTTTTGACACAGCTAAACTCCACCTCTTATCATGTTCACACTCCACCATGGATATATCCAGACCCTGCAAAAGAGCTCAGGGAAGATAAGACTCTGCCATGACCAACTGGGCGAGTGATATAGAAAGTTGGCCTGACAATAGCAATGCACCTTCGGTTCTCGGAAGCTGCATTACTCTGCAGAGACCGTTTCTTGGTCCTACCCAAGCAGGATTCGCCAAACCTCGAGAACTGACAGTAGACTTGGTTGTGTGCTTAAGACACTATAGTAGACACTATAGTGCTGCTCAATGTGGTAAAATCGCACTGCTTTCGGTTATTCATTAACTGTAGAATGATGCAATTCAACAGCACTATGATCCAGTTATCACACCCACCCTGACCTCAAATAGGTTCTCCAGAGATCAACAAGATCGACTTTCACCCACCCAAATGATATTCCCGAGACACCCACCCAATTAACAATACCGGGAGCCGCTAAAGCTTTGCTTTGTCTAAACCAGCGCTCTCCGAACCGTATCTGGAACTAACTCCTTCAGATATCGCTGTGGATGCAGAAGCTGCCATCTTACCATCCTTAGCTGCTCCAGTGTGCACTCAGAGTGAGCTCAATTTGGGGTATAAATACCCCTCCGCGACCTCCTCTTTTCTGTATCAAACAGCAACAGCTTCTTGACAACACCAACCTCCTCTTCTCTTCTCTCTCACACTCAAACAACTACTACAATGGTCTCTACCAAGTTCATCGCCGCCGCTGCCTTTGCCTCCATGGCCATGGCTGCTCCTGCTCCCGCTGATGCCCCCGCCGAGCTCGCTGCCCGACAGCTCTTCAACGGAATTGAGGACATTGACGCTGACGTCGAGACTGTTCTTGCTCTTGTCAATGGCACTGTCAACACCCTCATCAAGCCCCCTGGAGACCGACCCACCGAGATCACTGTTCTCACCACTGCCTTCACCTCTCTGAACGCCGGTGTCGATAAGCTCCTCGCTGACCTTGGCAAGATTCCTCTTGTCGGTGGCATTGTCAACATCATTGCCAAGATTGCCGCCAACCCCGTCATCAACGGTCTTCTTCTTGTGGTGGAGCACCTTGTCACTCTCCTTGTCGGTGGCCTGGTTGATTACCTGGTTGTTCCCCTTGTCCAGGCCATTGATGCCCTCCTGCTCCAGGTCTCCAACCTGCTCCAGCTCCTTGGTGGTCTCCCCGGTCTGGGCGACCTTATCAAGTCTCTCGACGGTGCCACCAGCTCCCTCAAGAGCGTCCTGGCTATTGCTTCTGTCCACTAATCGCCCTCATCGGTTTGATTTTCACTTCTATTCCAAAGGCTGTGCCTTTTATAACTCTTTCAATTCTTATTTGATATTCTGATAACCACTGTTGACCGTAGAACACTACAGTACCAATAATAGCCACACTTAGAGGCCCGTAAAAATCTCTACTTGGCCAATGAAGCCTACCTCATCTCACTGTTCAGTCATGATTATTTCAAGAAACCATCCTGAAACCATCTTTTGCCATTACTAAAAACATTTGAAATTTCAATAAGATCAGAGCCAGAAACCTCAACTTATCTTTTCACAAGATGCTTTATCGTAACATCTACTATCTTCCTTTTTTTCTTCCAGGCGATCAGGGGTGATTTTCCCAGATCGTCGTCCCCAAGCTTTAATCTTCACTGACAAAGAATCGATTTTTTAAAATCAAAGTCTGAAGAAGGACAGTAGGGTTGAATAAAAAGAATAAATACATTTTCTATATCAAAAATAACGCACGCGTGAAAACGTGCGAATGACACAGGTTAGCGCGTTGCTTCAGCCACCTAGACTGACACACATTCCGGTGGGTTATGTGGGATTCCTGTTGATCATCTGAGACATCCAGTGTATGGTCAGAACGTGAATCAAGCAGCGCAGCCTCTATTTAGCCGTGAACTATCTAGGGTTATAAAAGCCCTTAGGCTTGTGTCAATCGAGGTTTCGGAAAGTTGCTCAGATGTCCACCTTGTTATCGGTAACAAGATGAGTAGCGAGTCGCCCTGAGGTGGCTCCAAAATGGGGGCTAGAAGGTAGCAGAGAGCCGGCCTCCACTACCTCTACCAGTTAAGAAGTCTCAACAACTTCGCCAACACCAACCTCATCAACAACGTCCACTCCGGTAGCCTTGTAGTTGCTCAGGAAGAAGGTCAGAACCATAAGGAACCAACTGAGCGACATGAAGAAGGTTAGGAAAACCCAGGGAGTCTCTAACGTGATCGAGTAGAACAGATGCATCCAGAATTCTGCTGGAATGGCTACCAGGCTTTGGATCACACCAAGACCTCCCAGAATCGCAGCCATGTTCTCGTGTGGTCCCAGGTAGATAAGGAAAGAGTAAATTGATGGAGCGAAGATAAACGCCAGACCTGATAGGAGTAGTCCTGTGATGAATCCGCTGGCGCCAGGCGAGAAGACTCGTATCGTGTCCGACAGAGCTATGATGAAGTATGTGAGACGCAGACCAAGCACGTGCGCAGGATTGAACTTGAACTGAGCACCGGTCGGATTGCCAGATACTACATCATTAATGATGGGCGCCAGAAAGTTGTAGTAGAGGGGACCCAAGACAATAATAGAAAACACGCAGACTGTTGCTGAGATAGACTGCAGCACGGAGACATCACCCTTGGTCAGCCCAAACCGGTGCTCGAGGTACATTTGAGTGGCCGAGGCGGTAGCCATGGTGATCTCGGCGGTGGATTTAAGACCAATAATCACGTACTTGTTTCGCATATCGCGAGAGTGCGATGTGGTTCCAATAAGTTTTTTGACGGGTGCCATAAAGTCGAACCATGCAAACAGGCGTGCCTTGGTACCAGTGGGCATCTCAGCGTCATGCTTGACGACAGCACGGGCTCTCTGGGCCTCTGTTGTCGACTCGGGGAGCATCCACCAGGCTACGCAGACGCCCTGGATTCCGAGAGTGATGCCGACCCTGAAAATGCCATCTATATCGGACTGAACAGGCATTTCAAAGCCCTGGCCTCCGATGTAGTTGGCAATGGTAGGGCCCACGATATTGGCGAGAAACACCATGAGCGCCGTGAAATAGGCCAGGTCCATGCACAGACGCTCAACGTTCTGGGACTCGCGGGTGCTGACGTCGGCCAGATAAATGACTGCAAACGGCACCAGCACGTTGCAACGCAGGATAATGTGCGGCACCACAAAGGCGCCCAGCGGGACGTAGCGCCACGTGTGCACAAACAGCCATTGTGCTGCGTACGCCAGAACTGTGGCGGCAATACCGCCCACAATGACGGGTTTACGACCTATCCGGTCGCTGAGCTTGAAAATGTGCACCTTGATGAGTAGCGCTCCGACATCTGCCAGCAGATTGACCCTGGCTGTACGCATGGCCACGTGCTTGTACATCTGCGTGCTCCGGCACTGTGGCGAGTGCTCAGTGAGGTCGCCACTGTCAAACTGCCTGCGACATGCCACCAGAAGCAGAGAGTCTGGACTGACCTCGGCCAGCACACCATGGGCAATCATGAAGAAAAAGAGCGCAATGGTGAGGGTGGTGAGCGTGGGTCGGCGGAAGTAGCCCACGTGGCGAGGAACCTCCAACAGCGGCTGCTGTTCAAGACCATTCATGTGTGGGATGAGTGGCAAGATAGAGTTGACATTTTGGTCGTGAGAGGGTACATCAGCACATACCTTATATCGGTTCAGTTCAGATTTGAAAATATGGAGGTGGAAATATGGGTCCTTTTTCCAAATGAAAAATACACCCAACGTATTAGCAGTCCCCTCAGTATCTTATTTAGTTGCTACAGAATGCATGTATCAGCCCGAGACGCCCTTTATTGCAAGTTGTCATCAGTTTGAGGGACTGCGTTCAGCCGCATTCTAAAAATAGCACTAATTGTTATCAGGCCTAAAGGAGCGTATTACTGCGCATATTGAGGCATGCAGAAACAACTCTCTGATGAAATGGTGAAACGAGAAAAATGTGAAACGAGAAAAATGTGAGACGAGAAAAAAAGTGAGATATAGGGGAGGTATATATAAGAGATATGTTTGGTTGTTACAAGCACGTTGTAATTGAAAGGCCACTTTACCCCTCAATCCATATTCAATAACGTTAGATTGAATCTGAAAGAGTTTTGGACCTCCATTGTCCATATTCATGTGATTACTCATGGCTAGAACGATACGTGTGCCAACCCAGATAGTGTGCTAAAACACTTAACCAGTGCTCTATGGCACAGTACTGGTAATAATGGTAATTATTAAATATATTCATTTATTCAGATAGGTCAGTGTACTGACACATGCCCATCTCTAACAGTTAGTTACTAATATACAGTAGATTATATGCAGCTCTGACAGACCTCCTACTGTACCAACAGAGAAGGTCCAATACACCAATTATTCTCCAGCAACAACCCCAAAAACCAGCATTACTTCAATCGCTTGGTGGTCATGGCTCGACCAAGCAGAGAATCCTGCTTGATAATGTCACGATCCTTCGCCAGCGGGTTCACGTGATTAGTTTGCTTGTAAATCTTTTCTCGAGAAAACCTCCTTTCATGTAGCAGACCGCCGTTATTGAAAGGCTCCTCTCCCCAGGGAGAATGCTGCGGTGACAGATTCGGTGACAGCGTCGGCGAGATTTCGTACGACCGTCGTCTCACTCCAGTACCCTTGATTCGGCTCTTATCCAGCAGCGAGTTTTTGTTGAAAACAGCATTAGGAGCTGCCATTTTGGGCAAGTCTGGAGCCAGTTGTGTTGAACCTAGTCGATTCTGTAGCTGTGCCAGTGACTCGTCGTCGTCGTAAAAGTTTGACACCGGAAGAGGCACGTTAAGGGTGGAGGACGTGGACACCATGCCCACAATGCGGATGATGGAGTGCACCAGAGCCACGTCGTTGGTGGAGAAGACAAACATGGAGTCTAGCCGGTTTTCGAAATAGTCAATGTTCTGCAGACTCTTGAGCACCAGGGTGAACTGCTTGGGTGCCTTGATGGCCTTCCGTCGTAGCTCGGTGTAATGATAGATCTGAAAGTCACGCAGTGACACCAGTCTGGCGTCCTTGTGCTTGAATTTCATGTTTGGAAGTGACGTGGTATTGGCACTGCGAATTCCCTCCTTGTGGTGCGCCTTTGCAGACTCCAGGTAGCCCAGCTTGGCATCGGACTCCTTTTTGGACAAAATCAGACCCAGATTTACGCTCATGTACATATACATGGTTTTCCAAGAGGACATGTCGCGATAGTACTGCACCTTCGCGAGCAGCTCTGTTTCAACTGGCTGTTGAGGCTGGGGCAGTCGGGGACTGATGCTCTTGTCCGATACCTTGATGTAGTTGTGGGAGCTTCGTGGCCACGAGTCTACCGTCTTCTTGAGCTGTTCATCGGGCCGCAGCTCTCGCAGCATGCCTCCCTCCCAGATCTCATACACCAGGGATCCTCCGAGGGTTCCTCCTAGCGACTTTTCAGTGCTGAACTTGACCTGGCACAACTGCAGCAGGTAGTCGACAGTGGCCGTGTTTTTGATGGTCATAGTTCGGGGCTCGTGGTCCATGTACTCTACCATCACCTTGAGCGAGTCCTTGGTGGCCATGGCCGTGCTGGGAGCGATCACTCTGGTAGCCGAACCTGCGCTTCTGGGGGTTCCGGGGCTTTCGTTGTCGGACCCATCCGTCAGATAGTCCGTGTTTACGCGAAGACGCGACTTGCTGGACTTGTGCTGGAGTCTGGACGCGCTAGACTTGTGCTGGAGCGGTCTTGGAAGCGAGGAGATCATGTTGGTAGGTGGGGAAGACATGGGGGAGTGGGTGGTCTTGCGGTAACGCGATCTAGAACGGTCCAGGGTCGCCGGCGCCTGGTTGACAAAGGGGTTGTGGCTAGTGGACTGCTGCTGGCTTTCTTGCGGCTGCACTTCTGTTCTGAAGAGTCCAAAGGACCCATTCTGGGGTGATGTGGGGGCAGCTCCGCCAGCAAAGGTCTGGGGCTGGAACGGGGGCTGCAGCGGCGCCTTGGCCTGGATCTCCTGGAGCTGCTGGAAGTGCTGGTTCTGGATTTGTTGCACCTGCTGGGCCTGGACTGCAGGCTCTCCCCAGTCAAAGTCTGGGATCACTGGAGACGTCAGGGGGCTCGTGAGAAACGGGTTGTTGCTGGTGGAGGGCATGGGCGGCGCCGGCGCGGTCGGCATGGGCGTGCGCTTGCTTCTGTACCTCGATGAGGTTCTCTGGAGACTCATGGGCGCGATTTGGAGGGCTGACGAGCCAAAAATAGAAGAAGATTTTGAGACAGTTGGGGTGCGTCTGGGGAGTGCACACGTGACTAAACTGGTTGAATAAGGACTTTTGTCTTTTGCCGATCCCAGGGGCAGGGCAGATTTAGTGCTGGCTGTGGGAGTGTTAGCAGGCGGAGTTGTGTGTGACGGCACTAGTTTAGCCGTTTTCCCGGGGAAAATGCCGTTTGCTGGCGTGGTTATTATACTGTGTGGGCTCGCGTTCTCCCCCTACTTGTTTTTTTTTCTCTTCCCGAACATTGCTAGTCTGTCTCTATATGCTCGCTGTGTTTATTTTTCCTGCATTCGCAGATGTATTGCAAAGTTTATTGTAAGGCGAAATGGAGAGACACAGCATGGCGAGTCTGAGGGTGTTGAAAACTACCAAAAGGGGCTCTACAAGCTAGCGTTGAACGTGGATCTCAGTGCCCGACAGTCACCACAGGTTTTCAGTCACTTTTTTCGTTTCTACAGCCCGTTTTGTCGGTCTTTTACTGCAGTTGAGACCGAATTAATTTAGCTCAAACAGTACGATGAAACGTCCCATGTCTAAAACTCACAGCCCCCAAAAAATAAATTCACACCCACATTAGGGAAACAGTGGGCATTAGCGTAACATTGACTGGGTGACTGTTATGGGAAGAGTGAAAGGCACACATCCAAAGGGACACTCATTGATCAGCATCAATACAATTTTCAAAGGCGATTTTAATTGCAGATCCTCGGCGACTGAGGACACGTTGCGGATTTGAATGAGTACCCAAAATCAGTGCATTCTGTATGGTGCTAGCATCGGTACCTTTTTTTTTTCTCTTGTTCTCGAGCATCTGATCGACAGGTCTCGAACTCACGAGTGGGCAGTTCCAAACATACAGGATGCAAGGAATGGACTCTGCACAGATGTGTTCATTTCCGGCGCAAAGGAGAACAGAAAAGCAGGGGTAAAGTGCTGTGTTGGTTTGTTTTAGGCCAGATGCATATGTTCAATGAACAGTTAGGGAGAGGAAGAGGGAGAGGAGAAGGGAGTCGGGACTGAAACACTTTAAAATAAAATTAGAGAGGGAAAAAGTGCTGTGGAGCGATTTGGGATGAATAGGGGATAGAAGGGGTGTGTGTTGTGGCACTGGATAATAGTCAGCAATATCTTGGCCACGTTGATTAATTTGTGCGTACATACACATCAGTTCGAAGTTGAAGGGATGGCTGTGATTAAAGGCAGAACCGAAGCTCATTATTAGCTGAGACAGGGGAGTTGGGATGTCCACACATTTGCACTAATACAAGAGCACAAACACAGTTGAACTGTATAAGTAATCCCACATATTCTACCTGAATCAATCTGAATCAATATGTATCGCATTTTGACAGATTCTAGTGAAGAGCCACCCTCTGCTTCTTCTCTAATCGCTATCTAACATTAGCAGCCAAATGTACTGTAGCTTTGGCTTCGCTTTTTCCAAAGCAAGATTAAGGTTCGTCTGCCTCATCGCCTTTAGTCTTGATTAGGCCATCTACAAAAGGGACAGTATCAGAAATACCCCATTTGGCATTTACATCTTGCTGGCTGGATCGAGGTTTTGAATTCATTTTGAGAATAATCCCCAAACGCGTGAAAGTTGGAGTTTACGAGTCCACAGCGGAAACAGCAGTGCTTTTCTTGAACATTCTGAGTGTTCCAGTAAGTTGAAGGTAGAGTCATTCTGGAAGACATGGTAAACAACCAATCTATGTACCGGATATACCTCAACTAGTACTTTAGTACTTCTATCTATGACCCCTGTCATTATTCCCACCTGAAACGGACTCAGTTGAGTTTGAATGACAGGCGTCATAAAGTAGACGTCGGGCCTCTAGGCTGAGAAGATGGCAAAGGAAGGCTTCATGACCATTGCCTTTGATTCTTCATACTTGAAAGAGTCCATGTATGGGGAGTTTGTGACTCTGACAGTTGTGCAGTAGATACTGCAATCAACTACAAGCGACTAAAACTCCTGGAACAGTCTCAGCTTGCAACTAGAATGTTATGTTTCGAAGTGGCTGAAACGGCGACAATACTGATCTGCCTCTGACCAGACTGACATTTGTGTCTAGACCAGAAATAAAGAAGCAAAGAAAGAGAGATTCAGAAACCTCCTATTGTTCCCGAAAGTAAGGAGATTCTCCTGTAAATGAGCTGAAAGACGCAAAGAGCTACCACCTAACCCCAAGACCTCTATACAAGACGTAAAACAGACTCAACTCCTGATTTCTTATTCTGATGTAACCTAAGACAAGCATTAATGGAGTTGAGTTATCATTTGCTGTGCCCACTTTGATGGTGAATGGGTTCGATACGACGACCACAAAGAACCATTCAGAAGAAGTGAATCATGTATCGACGATTGAAGCACCAGATAATTGTCACTACCGCCGTTTTCAAACGCGTTAAGATCTATAATAGTTGTACAGCTCTCTATTTGCAGTAGTTCTATTTACTGAACCCGTTTCCCGGTTCTGATACCCAGCTTCTAGTATCTACGCTGTGTCATCCAGCTGGCATCTAGTCTATATTCAATCCAGATCCAATCTGCTCCTGCAAAGTTGGACAACTCCATGCTACCAAGGACTGGACAGCATAGGGGATGTGCCACGTTAAACCCGATGGTACAGGAAATCGACAAGAACCTTGGCAATGGCATCTCCGTCTTGTCGCTTCTTGGCCAAACGTCGGTACTCCTTCATTTGCTCATCGGTAAAGATTCCAGCCTTCTCTCGAACGTCCAGGATCTTGTCAACAATGTCATTAACAAACTCCGGATGACCCTGCAAAGATATGAACTTGTGCTGCTTGTACAGACCCTGGACTTCGCACACTGGCGACGAGGCTAGCAGCTCGGCACCCTCCGGCACAGAAGGCACAATGTCCTGGTGCATCTGCATGATCTGCAGAGTTCCGTCGTGCTCTTTGTTCAGCTTGGAGAAGACCTTCTTACCGACGTCTGTTAGAAGGATCTCCGTGGATGCCACCTCCCAGCCCTTTTTGTTCCGCACGCCGTTGGTTCCCAGAGCTCGGCCCAGAATCTGGTGGCCGAAGCAGATGCCAATGATCTTCTTCTCGGCAGCCAGCACCTTTTTGGTGTACTCGGTGAGCTTGAGAATCCACTCGAGGTCACTGTGGGCGTCGAATTTGGAGCCGGTGATGAGAATGGCGTCAATGTCCGACACAGGGGGATAGTCCTGGTCCTTGACCACGTCGAAGTAGGAGATTTCGGCGTCCGAAGGGATTCCTCCACGCTCCAAAAGACCCCGGAAAATGTCTCCGTACGAGCCGTACTCAGCGAGAGCCGCAGGGACAGGCGTGTCGGTTTCTAGAATGGCGAGTTTCATTTTGTGTGTTGTGGCTGGGGTGTGTGTTGTTGTTGCAGAGGACATTTATCTATCTCCGAGCGGGGGTGACTAATGTGACAGCGCTACTGTGATGATGAACCTTGGAGCAGGCAAACTTCGGATAAGACGCAGTGGACGAGAGAGTGGAAGGCTGCAGAAGAGAGACATCGGCTTGAGCTTGACTTAAATACCAACCCAGGCGCGAGATATTACCGCTGCTGTGTGACATTCGCAACGTCACGTGACTTTTACCAATTCCTGCACAAGTGCACGTCAATGTTGCATTTGCATCAAGTATTGCGGAGACGAGTGCATATTGTTTAGAGTGAATATGGGGGTTTATTACGGCGTTAATATGTGTTTTAGCGACCAGAATCGAGTTGTATTTAGGTCGTGTGCCCCTCTTCTTCTTTCACCTCTTGTCTTGACTGAAAATCAAGATTTATTTCTGGTCCACTGAATTTCGAAGTTTTAACTAAACTTTGAAGAGGTTGGTTCAGCACAGTCTGTAGAGAGTGCACACACACCTCTCAAAGTGATGAAGAGAATACCAAAAAGGGAGCGATTTTTTTCAGAATATTGAAGTGACGACCCAGGAGAATATACCCGTTGGCATTGTATCGATATCTTACCCATATCCACGGATTTGTCTGCTGTAGTGTAATTTTAACTCACTCGTATCTAGTTGAGGGTTTAAATGAGTTGTAAGAAAAAACTCTATCGTTACTTGACAAAAAAAAAACTGTTTCTAACAGAAAATGTTGGAAAAATGGCAAAAAAAATCACAGCACGTGATACTCCGCAACGGAGAATTGAACTCCGGTCCCCCGCGTGCTGAACAGATGGTCCTGACAGGCGGAAATTCTAGCCACTAAACTATTGCGGATTTGGGTGAGTTACGGCACGCTAGGAGGACAGTAAAGTGAGGTTTGAAAAAAGAGTTTCAGGTCACGTGACTACAATTTTCTTGAACAAAATCCTACTGTTGAGCTCCAAGAACGCAATTATCAGACGATAGTGATTCCGAAAAAGTCAGCTACTTTTTGAAGCTGTCAGCCATTCCAACCATAGAATTCTCACATCCTCAGACGTCTTTAGCTGTGTTGTGGGACTACCTGTACAGCAACCTCTCCTCCTCCTCCTCTTCTGTCTAGATATGGATAAACGACTATAAATAAAAATACAAGAGTCCAAATGCGATTGTGCCACTGCCTTCCTTACAGGCCAGTGTCGGCGCATGTAAAGACACCGCCCACGGTTCCAGCTTCGTAACTATCAATGATACCCTGGATGGTGACGTAGATTCCAGGGCCGAAAATGTAGGCTCCGATGCAAATCAACACAACGTTGACAAACACTAGGAACTTGTCCCAGGTGCTGAGTAGCTTGAACCAGCCCTTGCCCTTGCCGTCAGACTTCATACGGATGAAAGCCACGCCCCAGAAGATGAAACCAAACCAGGCTCCAAACATGGACGACATCAGGGACAACAGCGAGGAAAAGAAGGGAATGACTTCGGCAATGATAAAGGCAATGACCCAAGTTGTAGAAATGATGCCGATCCACACGGCCCAGCCCTTGACGGTGTTGTGGGTTCGGTGGATACTGTCCTTGGGGAAGACGTTGTCAAACACCATTCTGGAGGTGACGGCAGAGTAGAGGACGCCTGCAAAGAGGATGGTGGGCACGCAAAAGGTGAATGCAATCTTCTTGTAGGGCTCAGTGAGCGCACCGTAGGCAGGAGCAACCATGTAAGCGTTTCCGACGTAGACGTACATGATGGATCCTGTGACCGAGTACAGGATGATCTCGGCGACTGTGACGGCAGTAAGCACCTTTTTGAACTCGCGAGGGTTCTTCATTTCCGCCATGAACGAAGGGTAGCACACCTGGCCAATAAAGGTGAAGGCAATGTTGAGGAATGCGGTCATGGCCTCCACGTAGGTGGTGCCAGGCTGGGGCCAGCAGGACCAGGTGACGGGCTTGGACTCCACAAACTTGTTGGGGTGGTCCTGCTTGCCGGCAAAGGCCATTGCCAGAATCACGGAGATGAACATGGTGCCGGCGGAGAAGATGGCAAAGTATGTGAAGCCGGAAAGGGTTCGGGGAAGCGTCAGAACGGCCGAAACGACGGCAATGATCACGGCCCACACAATGGTGCAGGTGGCGTGGTCGGAAATGGTGTTGAGCCACTCCGCGCCGACGAGCACGTGCAGACCCTGAATGAAGGTGTTGTTGAGCAGGAAACCGCACAGCGTGAGCCACCACGCCCACTTGGAGCCAAACAGCCGCTGGCCAATCTCGCAAATGTCCTTGAGGTCGGGGTTGCGCAGAACGTACTCCATCAGCGTGAGGCCGGTGTAGTAGACCATGAGAGCCATGCCCACGGTAATGATGAGTCCGGGAACCAGTCCTAGAACGGAATAGGACCAGGGAAAGGACATGATGGCCAGCACAATGTACTCAGCAAAGAGCAGCGAGGCCGTCTTTTGCCACGAGCACGATCTGTACTTGAACTCGTTTCCGTCCTCCTGGGCAGCCTCGTGGTCCCAAAGAGCCTTGTCGGAGGCCTCCAGCGACGAAGAGTCCATAGGAGGGCTGTAGTCCTGGTGATTGGGCTCTTTTTCGCGGGTCTCGTAGTGGTCAAAGTCGGACATCGTGTAACGAAAAGAAGAGCCTCAGGGAAAGAGGCGGCAGCCAACAAGCCACCGGCCTCCCTTTTATCCTTTTTCACCCTTTAGTTTTTCTCTTTTCCATCGCGGTTGCCTGTGGCTTGCTTGACAGTTTAGCAAAGCCTAATATCCCAAACGGGAGTCATTTCAGGGCTCGTCGAACGTTATTGGGCTATCGTGCAGTGCATCTTTCGGACTCGAAAACGCACTTTTCGGCGGCTCCGGGCCGTGATAACCGGTCTGGGGCGTTCACGTGGCCCGCAGCGAGCACCTGGACCCGGTTTCAGAGCCGTTGAGGCGTTCACAAAGACGAGATCGGGCAAATTTTTCTGCTCATTGCTGCCATCATGCACCTCCAATGATTCCGAGCGTAAAAGACAGCTCTAAGCACCAACTGGGACAGCAGCACATATAATGCGGGGAGCGTTTTTTTTTTTTTTTTTTTTTAGCTAAGCGACCTGCAGGGGAGGTGAGAGGAAGAGCGCAACATAAAAGAAGATTCTGGTGGCAGAAAGAGAGCAACTGGCAGTCTGGCGGTGGGCCGGGGGGCTATTTATGGATGCTTAGTAAGCGTACACAGCTGCCGGTTGTTCCACTTTCTCTCATTTATCGTTTTTTCGCGCGCTCTCTTGCTCTCTTTCCACACGTCAGTTATGCCACTAGTTTTTCACTCCACAATAATAACCTCGGCACCAGAAAAGTCTTGTTGTATGGCAACATGGCGTTACTGCACATTGTGTGGTGTGGGAAAAACTTTAGTTTGGGGCTGACTGCGGGTCACGTGAGTTTCGCCACGATGTTGCCACCCATTGGCTTGTTCGGGCACTACTTTGTGGCTTTTTTTGGCTTCTTTTGACGCCTTTTCACAACTGAAAAAACCATCAACCGACTTTTGTCTAAGTTGGTTATTATAAAGTTATTATGAGACGTTATGAAATGAACTGTCAGGTTGAAGATTTTCCATTGTCTCTAGAAATCGACACATCTCCTTGCTGTAGTTTCCAAGACTAGATCATCAAGTCCAGATGATGCCAAGTGGTGCCGTCTGCATGTGTTTATGGAGTGACGTCATCAGGTACGCTAATAAAAGAGAGACTAGCGCTAGTCTAGTTGAATAACTACAGTAGTGATAGCGCCGTAATAGTGTCTCACAATACAGTGTATACACGCTAGCTTTACCGGCAGTGGCCACTGATCGACGTCTTTTGGTGTTTGGTTTACTTGAGCAGACATACTTTCACACGCCGAAATTCATTTGCCATCTTACCGGCTTTTAAAATCTGAGTTTTGACTCCGGATTTTAGCTCGTAATTTTCTTTCAACCTACAATAGCAAGCATCGGATCTGCATGCAGCCACATGGTTTGCGAGATAAGAGCTGAAAGAAGTCTCTCTGATGAAGCCGACTAGCTCCTCAATGGACTCTCCTGTTCTCCACCAACACCTACAGCCTTTCAAATTCCCGATAGCTCGAAAACTGACACTTTTACCCTCCCCGTCAATGTCAGTATCATATCTGTAGTTCGGCCTAATTGCGGCAAGTTGAAGAGTAAGAAAACGACAGCAAAAGACGGTTGGAAGAAGACGAGGGTTTTTGGGAGCAGTCTGGAAGGTATTTCGGCATCACTAATGTGCCCCAAGAGCGAATAGACCTCATGGTTAGAGCCATATCTTTTTGAACAGAGTGTTCCGCAGAATGATCCTCAGATAACGTAGACTTTTGTATGATGAAGAAATCTGACAGCGGAGTCTCCATGAAATGTCTTTTTTTATACACTACTTGTAGAATTACTCGAATCGGACTCCAGATGGCTGAGTTGCGTTCAGATTCAGGCTATAGATAGAGTCTGGATCGCATCGCAGCTCTTCACTTTTAAACTAACAAAGTTCCACCATAATGATCTACAGCGGTCACCGCCAGGGTCTAACAAATGAGAGCTATATAATGATTTACATAAATTTATTAGTCTCATGATACTCAATGCGTCAATTTGAGAACATTGGCAAATTCAGAATTTTGTTTCCGTATAAAATAACAATTTTAACATGTCCTCTATTCATCTACCACAAACACTCTTCTAAATAGAAGTCAATATCAGAGTATCTCTACAATACTTACATCACAGAATCCCAAGTTCCATACCAGTAAAATCCTCTAAACACCCCTGTCTTTAACTATCAATGTATCATTTTATTCATGCATCCTCACCCAAACGTCAACTCCTATATCTATGAGCGCAAAGTCGCTTTTCCAACTGTCTACGTAGTCCACAGCTTGGCAGTGCCGTCGGCAGCAGCAGAAAACAGCCAGGCCTCCTTGGGGTGCCAGTCGACTCTCAGAATACCCAGCCCGCTCTTGACATCGTGGCCCTTGAGCACCTTGAGAGGCACCAGCAGAGGGTTAGTCATCATGTCATCGTAGACGGTACCGTGGAAAATGTTAATGTGACCGTCGTCAGACGCAGAGCAGAACAGAGGCAGGCCACCCTTGTGGAAAGCCACGTGCCGCACAGCCTTCTCGTGGTATCGAAGAGTCTTGTAGGGCTTGTTGGAGAGATCCAGATCGTGCCACAGCAGCCGCTTGTCGAAAGAAGACAGAATGACGTTGTCTCCCCGGGGGTGGATGTCCAGAGAGGACACCCATCGGGCACCGGGCATGAGCTTCTTGGTCATGACCTGCTTGGCAAGATCGTAGATTCGCACGTATCGCTGAGTGGCCACGTACAGATGGGGTCGGAAGGGATGGAACATGGCGTCCTGCACAATACCCTTGGACTTGTTGAAGGGAGACTGTGACGAATGCTTGGACACCTGGTGGATGGCCACAGCCCGGTGGGCTGCTGCGGGAGACACGGTGACCAGGTAGTCTCCCTTTCGGTGCCACGCCAGTCGCTTGACCGTCTTGGCGGAGGTGATGATGGCACCGATACCGGAGGCCTGCTGCTTGGAGGTGGGGGTGATCCACTTGGCAGGAGGGGCCTTCTTCTTGATGGGCCCAGACTCGTCGTCGGAGTCCGAGTCGGCCTCGTCGTCGTCCAGACCCTTGGTGTCCACCTCTCGCTGCTCTCGTCCGCCCTCGGCGAAACCCCAGCCCTGCTCAATCTTCTCTCGAGCACTGTTCTCGGTGTCAAAGTCAAACAGAGTGGGGGGCACGATCAGGAAGACGTGCTCGCCAGCAGAGGCAGCCAGCATACCCTGGACAGCAGGGTTCCACTGGACACTGTCGACAGAGTCGTCCTGGGCGTCAATGGACGCAACCAGACGGCATCTGTACAGCTCTCGGCCAGTAAGCACCTCCCAGACTCGCAGGGTACCGTCGTCTCCTCCGGTAGCAAGGAACTCTCCGCTGGGGTCAACAGAGATGGCTCGCACCTTGCCCTTGTGGCCCTTGTAGGTAGTGGCACATCTGATGGGGAAGGGCTGCAGGTCCTTGGGGGAGGGCAGGTCGGGAATAAGAGAGTCGGGATCAATGTTGAGCTTGTTCTTTCGCACTCGGGGAGCGAGGTACAGATCCAGAGACCGCTCGAACCGCTCTCGCACAGACTCGGAGTATCCAGGAACGTGTCGCAGAGCGGCAAACTTCTTGGGCACGTAGTTTCGCTCTCTGTCGGAGGGAGCAAGAGCGTTCCACTCGGCAATCTCCTCCTCGGTGGGAAGGTACTCGGCGGGCGGGTTGTAGGACTCGTCGTGGGTTGGCGGGGGCATCTTGGGTGCTCTCAGAGTCATGACGTGGTCCTTGACGTCCGTGAGGTTGTCGGCCCACACGTCGTAGCTGGGTCGGAGGTTGGGGTCCTCCTTGGGCTTGGTGACCAGCTTGCCCTGGCGGATGGCCTGGACCATCTTCATGATTCGCTTGGCCTCGTGCTTGGAGGGAATGAATCGTCGCTTGGGCTCGGGGGCAGCAGACAGGGGCATGATCTCCGTCTTGGAAGAAAACCACTCAACCATGTCCTCGTAGGGATTCGTGGCGTCGTCGGTGGTCTCGTTGCGCTGCAGCCGCTTGATGAGCTCCAGCTCCTCCTTGGAGATGTTGAGGCCCTTTCCGGTGTTCTTGTCGAGCAGACCGGTCCAGCCCTCGGGCAGATCAATCGTCTCCAGCAGGGTGTCCAGCGCCGATCCGGTGGCGGGCCGCATGATACGCTTACCGTTGATGTCGTATCCGATATGGGGCATCTGGTCGTATGCAGACAGAGGCACGTTACCAATGGTGTTGGACTCCTCCTGGTCCGAGTCGTCCGAGTCGTACACAGCGTCAATGGCCTTTCGGATCATTCGGGGCTTGCCGTCGGCTCCGGGAACAATCTCCACAACGTCCTTGAGGGCGTCGGAGTGGTCGGAAGACCGCGACAGAGACCGCAGACGCACTCCGTCCTCAAGATGCTTGAGAATGGAAGGGTCGATATCGTCGTCTCCAGCGTCGGAAAAGTACTCCAGCTCGTCGTCCAGCTCAGATCCGGACAGATCGTCCTCCTCGCCAATCAGAGCCTCGAGCTCAGCGTCGTCGTCGCTGTCGTCGTCCTCTTCGTCGTCGTTTGTGGTTGTGGTTGTGGACTGCTGCTGGGTCTGGGTATCCTCAACGGTTTCGGCCTCCTCCAGCTCCTCCTCGTCGTCAGAATCGCCCTCGTCAATGAGTCCTTCGACGTCAAAGTCATCCTCAGCCTTGTCGGCTTCGTCGACCTTGCGCTTGAGATCCTTTTTAACGGAATTAGCGCGACTTCGTACCATTTCGATGATTGTGGGAAAAATTGAAAATTCAATTTAAAAAAAATTGTGCGGTATGCATGGTCGAAGTTTAACTCAGGTTATGAGCAGTGGGGATTGTGCGGGAGAAAGAAGAGCCGCGGAGAAAACAAAGCAGGTCTCGTCTTTCCCGAGGACTTGTTTTTCACTACTGAATGGAGTCTTCTGGGCTCTGTTATTTGGGCTTATGAAGCACGGATGGCTGTATTGGGCATGCGAAAAAACTCTTAGTTTTCATGTTGGGACCAGAGTGAAGAATGCTGCTGATTCCAAATGAGTCGGAGTAATGGGGCTTGGTTTTGTAAGAAAACGGAAGATATCTAGCTCGTTCTATAGACAGATAAAATCCACATCTTTTGGTTTGATTCTTTTCGTCATAGGTTGGAAACTCGAGAAGTTAGGACCACTCCATCCATGGACTCTCAAAACTTATACTTTCTCACTCAAGTGATTGGAATGTAACATGAATGTAGAGGAGGCAGGCATCCACAAGTCGTTCAAAACGTATATATAAGAGGTGTATAGTGGTTCCTGAAACGTGAAACGTTCGAGAAAGTATCTGGATCTGTCAAATATAAACTGAGCTACTGTAAAGTACCACAAAACCACTCAATTCAGTCACTCATTACTCATGGTCACTACATCTGCCTGGCTGAAGAAGTAATACGGAACCTTACATGAGAAATAAATACGAGATGTCAGAATTCTCAACAGTAAGTTATTCAGCCCCTATTCATTGACAAGTACTGTACCGTCGAGGTATTTGTTTGTAGTATAGTAACTGGGAAAGGCTCTGGAAGTCGGTGGTAAGTATAATCGTGTGAGCACAGCTCTTTCTGGTAATTTCTGCTGACTAAGCACGCACTTTCTGCCATTTCTGCTGACTAAGCTAATTTACAGCCTTTCGCCTGGTTAGAGATACTAAGCCAAATGACTTTAAACCTCGTTTTCTCCTACACTCTCTTTAAGAGCAAGTTGAAAACAGTTTTTTATTACAAGTTTTTCAGCACTTTTTTTCTCGTCTATTTTCAGGTTTTTCAGCACTTTTTTTTCTTGTGTGGATGCATCTGAAACGCTCTCCAAACCTCCGAGCTTAGATTCTGCAAGTACACACAGTCTCACACTACGTAAAATTTTAATATTGGCATTGTTCGAAACAGTAGTAAAATAATTGATGATGTATTAAATTAATCCAACAGGTTCTTTGAGTTGCTGGTCATGGGCTATTGGTAGCCCAGCTGTTTCAGGAAAGAAGCCAGCATCTTGAGCTCAAAGAACTTGGCACACCGCTGGTAAACCAACAGCTCCTGATGAATGTCCTCCGCGGAAACAATGGTCATCCAATCACCCGAACACGAGCAGTACTCCGACAGCTCGTACTCCTTGACCTTTCTGCACTTGCTGCATCGGAAATCCTGAGTCTGGTACTCCAGCAGCTTTCGCTGTAGCTGGCCAACCAGTCTCTGCTCCACGATAACCATGTCGTAAAAGGCATGGCAGAGAGGGCATCGGAATCCGTGCTTGGTGCAACAGGTGTCTTTGCACAGATCCAGGTCGCAGGGGTTCTTGCACTTGAGACACATCATGTTGTTGAGCTTGAGAGACATGGAGGGGTCGACAAAAGTGCCCTCCTCCGAGAACTCGTTGATGTCAAAGATTCCCAGCAGGTCCCGGAGCAGCAGCTGGACCTCGAAGTTGGCCTTGGCGTTCAGACCAAAAACATGGCACACGTACTTGGCAAACTCCACCACAGGGTTGGTATCTCTACCCAGCAGTGATCCCGGCAGAACAGGGAACTTGAAGGCACCAATGACGTCTCCACTGGTCATGACGTCAGACAGCTTCTGCGACAGCAGCTTGGTTCGTCGCACGAGCTTGGGGCTCAGCGAAGTGACCACACCCTTGCCAAAGAACTTGTCCTTGAGCAGCGTGGAGTCGTCCTGCTCGCCCTGCGTGAGCGCAGAAACCGGCTGAGTGCCGAGTTGAGCACTCTGTTCCACACTGTCGGGGTACTTGCGCAGTCTCAGAAGGTGGATGTACTCCTGGACCCACTTGGCAAACTCTAGCTGCAGAGTTTCGGGCAGGAAGGTGCCAATGTGCCAGTGCATGAGCAGCGTCTCGTCTTGCTTGGAAGGGTCCACAATCGCCTCGGACGAGTAGCCACCGTAGTTCCACTTGTCCATCCACAGGAAGGTGTCCCAGTACTGGGTAATGTCCACCGAGACGTACTTGAGAATGGGATGAGTCCTGATCTGCCGCACAATGTAGTTGCTGTACGAGTAGACCATTTCCAGCTCCGTCTTCTCCGTCTGCAGCACCAACTTGTGCTGATCCGCATAGACCAGCTGGGCCTGGTGCTTACGACACTCCTGAGCCAGATACAAGAAAGTCTTCTTGGTCAGGTTCTGGGTGTGGTAGAGCAACTGGGGCGAGAAGAGACGCGACTCAGGGGCGTACACCCACACAGTAAAGTTGTCGAGAAGGTCCTGAGGGGGTCTTTTCTTGTCTCCGTGCTCCCACCACTCCTTGACGAGCATCTTGAGAGTTTTCAGAGCGTGCGGGTTGAAGGCATTGGACAAAAGATCGTTCTGAAGGTCTCCCTCGGAATCCTGGATGACAGCACTCTGCAGCAGAGCATTGAGCACCAGATGCTCAACCTTGATCTCGAAGCAAATGTTGGTGTACAAACCTGGGTTGTTGGCCACGGGGACCTCGGCCTGGTCAGTGAGAGCGCCTCCCGTAGACAGGGCGGCAGTCCACCACAACACCACACCGTTCTGAATCAGACGCCGAGCATAGGCCACGTCAATCACGTCCTGGGTGTCCTGGACATGGCAAACGGGCATCTTGGCGTATCGAGCCATATCCACGAGATAGGATACGTTGGCACCGTGACTGAGGTACGAGCCAATCAGACGTCGTACCAAGTCTCGCTGCCAACCCACAGCAGCTGTGCTGGGTGGAATGGCTCTCAGTCGGATGCAGGGAATTCGTCCCAGAGCAGCCACCTTGTCGGACACCTTTCTATCGGGTGTGTGAAGGGCAAACACCAGCTGGCCGTTTTTGGCGGAAGCTAGAGAGTCACAGGCCTTGCTCACTTTCTGAGCCATTCGGTTAGGGCTGGTAAAGTACTCTACCTCATACTCCATGGTTTCGGGGTAGTCAAAGACCTGACAATCGTTGATAAACTCCTTGAACTTGCCGTCTCGACGCAATCGACTGTATTCTCTGGTCATATCCGGCAGCTTCTCTGAAGAGGCTGACTGGTGGACGAAAACCAGTGCGGGAGAGTCCCACGTAGGAGTGATGACAAACACCTCAACGGCTCCACTAACAACATGGACGATGTGGGCAAACGACAGCTGGGAGTTGCGCAAATACGTCTTGCTGTCACCTGTCTTGAACCACTTGGTCTCAAAACCATGGCTGAAACCCTTGGAAAGAGTTCCAGGGGCAGTTGCGTCCAGGAAGAACGTGGCTCCAAGATCAATGAGAGCACGGGACTCGGGAGAGACGTCAGCTTCGTATATCTTGGTAACATGGGGACTCTTGAGGGCAGATTCGGGGTTGGTCATCTCCGTCTGGTACAGGTCTTCGGACATGACTGCCCGATACAGGTACTTGGGCTGGTCTTCCTCAGTCACAGACACGGCGCCTGACACGTCGGTGAACTTGTCGCTGTACAGAGGTTCACGCGAAGCCACATAGACCTTTCTGGGAATGTTGATGGGAACCTTTTGCATCTTGTCGGCAATGATCACGTGGGCATCTACCTGACCAGGCTTCTCTCCGGGCTGCAAGGCAACCAGATGCCAAGCATCCTGGGCCAGATGGGCGTTCTTTGACACCCACGAAGATGCAATTCCAGAGTCGGTTTCTCCAAACAAATGAGCTCGTCTGTCTCGTTGAGTCTTCTGGTGCTTCCATTTGAGTTTGGCAAACTTGATGTAGGCAGCGTAATCGACAAAAGGATCAGGAGTCTTAACAGGAAGGTTAGCAAGCGACTTGTCAGGGTTGGCGTCGGCCTGTCGATTTCTCTTGGCTGTGACAACTCTGGCAGGTACTCCTGGCGCTCTGGAAGGCGAAGGAGTGGCTCCAATGTCCTCAATGTCGCCAATCTGAATCTCCATGTCGTCATCCTCCTCACTGGCAAAGACTGGATCCGGGGTGGGAAGCTTGCCCTTTTGGAAGTACGAGCCGAGCGTCGTCTGCTTGATGGGGTTGTCACGGTTCTTGACAATGTCCGAGGCCCACTCGGGAGGAACACAGCCATTGACAGGGTTCTTGAGACCCAAAAGAATGGCTGGAATCACCACAAGCTTGTTGATGGTGGTAGACAGACGCTCACGGTAGTAGCTCCAGTCAATAACATCTCTAGGGTCGGTGGACTCCCATCGAGGTCCCAGCCATCGTTTCAAGAACCGCAGCTTCTCGTCCAGCGACTCAGTCTCGAAAACCAGCGTGGGGATGGCTCTTTCAGTGGTCGACGAGTCGTCTTCGGAGCCCTTGGTCACCTCAAACACAGGCATGGAGTTCTTGGTACGCACAGCAATGACGTACTTGGTACTCAGCTTGCCTCCAGTGAGAATCGAGTCGCCCATAATCTCGGCCAGACGCCGGGCTGTGGTCAAAGCCGTACTCTTTTGAGTTCCGTACTCGTGCACGGGCTTGGACATGGACTTGTTTTCGCACACAAGGTCAATAAGCTCCTCGTCGGACAGATTCTTGCCGCGAGAGTCAATCACCGCCAGCCAGGCCTCAGCCACCCGAGCCTGGGCAGCATAGCACTCCTGCAGGTCCGAACCCTCCAAAAACGTGTCCCACAGCTGAGACTGGAACTTTTTAATCAGCGAAAGCTCACCTCGACGCTTCACTTCGAATCCCTTGAGCTCGACAATCTTGTTGCGGTCGTCAAACACCACGTATCGCTTCTTGAGACCCTTGCCCTTGTCGGTGGACGTGGGCATCATCATGCACTTGTAAGGGCCATCCAGCTCGAAGAAAATGGAGTTTTCCGAATGAGTGTCGTACTTGCCAGTCTCGGGATTCAGCTTCTGGTACTGGTGGTTGGTAAAGTCTCGGTGGACCAGGTAGTTCATAATTGAGCAGGGGTACTCGAGCTCGTAGGAAGAGCCATCCTTGAACTTGCACTTGAACTTTTCAGGGAAGGTTTTGGGAAGCATACACCAAATACCGTCCGTGTCCAGCTCCAGGGGGATGCCAAGACCCTCCATGGTCTGCCGAGCAATCTTGATGATCTTGGCACCAGTGTAACACGTGACTCCAGCCATCTCCATGGAGTACCACCGGGATCCCTTTCGCATGACGTAGCCGTAGAAGGAGTTGAGAATGACCTTGTGGGCGAGCTGCATGGAGTCGTTGGTGATTGCCATCTTCTTGGCCTCCTCTCTGCTGGCCAAGTCAGGCGCAGAAGCTGCCTCCTTGTTCCACTTTTTGGCCTTGGACTTGTAGTCAATTCGTCGCTGCTTGAACTCCTGCACCACGTCCACGTAGAAGGGGTTCTCTCGTTGGCAGACAATGGTCTTCTGTACCGTGGTTTCCGAGTCTGTCTTTCGGGCTTTGGTTTTCTGCGAGAAGACAGCTACTCGTTCCTTGAGCTTGGTGGCTTGCTCCTGGCCGCTGAGACCAGCCCAGCCCTTTTGCTTCTTCCACTTTTCACGGTCAGTCATGCCCTCGTCATACTTGATCTCTGTGGAAGTTCCAAATCGACCTCCAGAGTACTCCTCCACCAGACCCTGCTTCAGGTTGTTGACGTCACCTTTGCTCACAGGGTAGTAGTCGACTCGTCTGGCCCACTCCAGCTCTCGAGCACACGTCTTATCTGGCCGGTTGTAATCGCACACTGCACACTCCTTTTCGTCAACCATGGAGTCGGGCTGAAGACGGTTAGTGGTCATAATGTTGGGATACATGGACGCCACATCAACGTGGTAGATAAGAGGGTAGTCAGACCGCTTCGGGTTGGCCTTGAGCTCCTGCAGCTGCTCCATGATCTTATCTCTCACCTCCTCCAGATTCTCCATGTCCGCCGACTTCTTTCCAGCTTCCACCTCCACGCAAAACTCCAGCGTCTCGTCCAGATTGACCAGAAGTTCGTCGATGCTTTTAGTGTCAATGTCAAAGTCCACCTTGATATCACTTCGGAACACTCCAGCAGCCAGCGACTCCACGTGACCTCCGGTGTACGTCTCGTTTTCGACCAAGAAACCCTTGTAGTGGCGCTCCAGCGGCGGCTTGTGCTTGTCTGGCAAGATGATTTTGCCCTCGTAGGCCTTCACCATGAGCAGCATTTCACACAGCGTACCTGTACCCTTTCTGAGCACCGAGTCTGGGTTCAGGGGAATGATGCAGCACAGCGAGAAGATGAAGGGATGCACGTACTTCATGTACAGGTAGTATGTGGCCACGGCGTCGGAAACCGAGTACTCTGCGAGAATCTGTGGGTGGTCGCGTGCATATGGCGTCATCTTTTCGGGGTCCAGCTCCTTGGGGTCGTAGCTGAGCTTCACCTTGGTCACAGCCTTGAGACCCTGTGAACCCTGAGGCAAGTACGAGTCTCGCTTCACCCAGTTGAGACAGTCCATGTGCACACAGTAGGCGCACTCGTAGCGCTCCTCGTCCACCCGTTTCCAGCCAATTTCGTCGTACATGCTCATGCCATGGAAAGACGATCGTTTGTCGATGAACGGAAAGTCAAAGAAATCGCCGTTATACGAGGTCATAACGGTCGGGCGAACGTCACGAATGTGTTCAAACCACCGCTCCAGCACGGCCTTTTCGTTGGCCTCGTTGAAAATGGTGAAATTTCCTGGAAACTCGGGTTTTGGAGTGTATTCGAAATCCTCAATGTCCTCGCTCACCATCTCTCGGTTGGTGATGAGAAAGCCCTCGCCGTCAATCATGTACGAAATCATCATAATTCTGTCAACGGCCGAGTCGGGAAATCGCAGAGGCGCCTTTTCTGTTTCAATGTCGTAGGCCATGACAACGGGATCTGCTCGGTATTCTCTTTCCTCCAGATGTGTGAGCACCACGTTGCCGCTTTTTTTCGAAACTTCGTACCAGTTTCCCACTCGAATGTTGCAGTCGATAGCCACTCGAGTTTCAAATGGAACGTCAAACTCCTTGATTCCAATGATTGACTGTTCGACGTCTGTTGAGGCTTCCATATCGCTGAGTTAGCATGATTTCTGAGGTGTTTTAAGTGAACCTCGAGTCTTGATCTCATTAACCTCCCCTACCCTAAAATAACCTCGTATACTCACCCATCAAGCTCATAAATGTTGAGATGTTGCTCTGTCTGCAGCACCTGCTTGTCGACAATCTTGCTGAGACTGAATCGAGCCGCGCTGAGATCCTCCGAATTGTGAAACTCCATTCTCACTGCCCTTCTCTTCTTGCCCGTCAAATGGTTGGTCTGCGTTAGTTTTTGGTCGTTTAGGCCAGCTCCTTGATCTTGCCTCATGTACTCACCAAGTCGAGATCCTCTTTGGTGACAATCTCCGAGGACGCCAGAATCCGCTCAAACATCTTGTCGATAAGATCCTTGACGGCATGCTCGGTGTGGGGCTTGCAAATGACGAAGAAATACGGCCGAAAAATCACCGTGGATTTGAAGTTGCCGCCTTCTTCGTCGTAGAAGTAGTAGTCCACGGCTGCCAAGCCTCGCTCAGCGGTCTCCGACCGGATCAGAGTCTCGTGCATGTTCACCAGCCATCCAATGCGTTTCTGGTCCCCGGTGTATCGCTGGAATCCCATTTTGGTGTCGATTTCGTCCTTTCGTTCAATGTCGACAAACTTCTGGCCGAGGTTCTCAGCCCTCTCCATTCTGCGACGCTCAAATTCGTCGCTGCGCTGCTTCACCACATGGGTGTTGTTGCCGTTACCTCGGTACGGTCGTCCCATGCTGGCTGTCGTTAGGGGGGCGGTTTGCGGGGTGGTTTGAGAGCTGTTTGGTGAGGTTTGGAAACGTCTGGATGGGTCCTAACGCGTTGTCCCAAGACCAAAAAGTTGACGTGCACCAAAGTTTAATAAAGGAAGGGGGTTTGGTCTGAGAGCGGGTTTTGGGGGGCAGGAAAAGATATTTGTACGTATCTGTAAAGCTAGGAAGGGAGCTTGAGTATCTGAGAGTCACCTGCTCAAGTTTCAGTCAAATCTGACAAGTATTCAGCCACTTGGAGTGACTTGTTCTGAAAACTCAAAACATGTGGCTGCAGCCAGAGGGGGAAATGGACATGGAAATACTGGGGTCAGTAAGGGTGACAGAGAGTAGCTAGTAATGGGATTTGCAAGCAGTGATACTAGTTAACAAGGCTCATTTGGATTACGTCGTTTGAGTGTACTTTCGGACACCTTCTGTTTGGTGTGTTAGTAATACTAGAAATTGTTTCGCGACAAGGTTTGCAAGACGTTGCCTATTTGGGATAACTAATGGGTAAAAAAGTGGCAACGAGATAGGAAGACGAGTATCTGGGCTCAGTTACGCGTCATACAACGGAAAATGAGATTGTGATTTGAAATACCACTTTTTCTTTTTCTGCGTATGTAATCAGATTATGAGTGTGCTCTCGAACTTAAGGCTTTCGAACTTATGCACCAGCAATCAATATCATGCCCTTGGCGATGATCATGTACGTACGCATTTGTCCGTGGAGATAATTTGGTGAAGATTGAAAAAAAATGAATAATCGAATTATATTAGTCGTCCCATTTTCCGACCCTGTTTGACTGTTTTGCGATTTTGAATTGCATGGTTCCAATGTTCCAATGTGGATCGTCTGATTAGCTGTCGATAACAGATTGCCTATTCGGGCAAGTCAATGCGAGAGTTAGCTACATACAGTAGTGGCGGAGTCCAGCGGTCGGCCAATCCACGGAAAAGCCCCTCTTATCGATAGAGGGGTCTCAGCCTTGTTGCTGTTTGGAATGTGTTTCAATAGAGCTCTAGTTGGTGCAAGGTGATATTGGAAAATTAGCTATAATCGAATATTTAGCATCGTTTGGAAATCATTGTTGAAAATCACTGTTGTAGACTTACACAGCTACAAAACTACAGACACTTTATGGAAATCAGAGACACCACTATCATACTCATAACCGCACAAATAGCTACAGGAGGCTCGTTAAAATCAATTCACGTAGCATTTGACAACAAACTGATTCTGTCTACAACGTTGTGGCTAAAGACTAACTTCAACCATAAGCCTGTCAAAAGATATTTTCTGACACATTGTCGCGATAAGATTGTGTCCTTGTCGTATTACTTCTTGTTTTTCATGATAAACAGTCCAGGTAGAGCAGGCTGAAGACCCAAGCTGGAGAGGGAAACAAGCCTGCTGTGCGAGATCTGAGCAGTGCATCTTGTTCGCACGAGTGTGGCAATTCCAGCCATGGTATCTTCTTTGCCCTACCAATCACAAAGCCCACAATAACCGACCCGACTTTGGAGCTAGACTACGTCATGGTGGCATATTCTTTTTTTCCGACTAGCGCATCGGTTAGCGACAAGTGAGTTTTTAACTGCGTTTTGAATTTCTGCACATGGTCAGACGACAGCCACACTTCACGAAAGGCATGCCCAGTGTCTAGCGCAGACATGGGCATTTATTACCTGAGCCGCGCATGTATACACCACAGTGCATGGACGTTTCTGGGCCCATTTCCCCGCTCAGTAGCCGGTTTCGGTGCCCAGTTATCGCGTCCAGTTGCTCCAGCACCACCTTGACCAACCGTCTGACTGATTCAGGGTAGCCTTTTTTTTCTCTCTTCTTTCACGGCGTATCGGTTTTCCTTTTTCTGTCACTTCCCACAACCCTTTCCCGAACCGCTGGGATTTAAAGCGTATACTGTACGCAAACCAAAAAGCCTGTTTTTGGCAGAGTTAAATACAGAGCGTCCGCTCCTCCCCAAAACACAGGTCTGAGTCTCAGACTGCCCCCCTTGACCCCCGTCTGAAAACACAGATACCCCTTGGCCCCGCCCGCCCAGCTAGCGCCCAGCCCCTCCCAGCCCCCGCCAACCCTTATCGCATCGCTTAACATCCCTCGTACACTAAATCTGCAGTCACCGAGCTAACTGAGTTTGTCGGCTCCCAACTAACTTTTATCGTCACCAACTAAATTCTCGACATCAACTTCAACTCACATCTCCACAACAACACCCCCAGCACATGTCGTACGAGTCCAGCCACCTGCTGTCGTCGTCGGCCGACACGGCCCCCATCCCGATAAGTGAAACGCCCAAGAAAAAGGGCGGCCACTTCAACAGAACCCCCAACTCGGCGGGTGCCGCCTTCGGCTCCCTGGGCCGGTCCGGAGTGCGGGTTTCCTACAACTACAGCGACGACGACGAAGACGATCCCGCCGACGACTCGGAATTCGACGACGCTTCCTCCGTATACAACCCCCAAGCAGAACGAGCCACCAGAGAACAGGAAGAACTGTTGAAAAAGACGAAACCGACGGAAAACTATGGAGGAACAGCCACAACCCACGCGCGAACTAGAGAAGAGCGACGAGCTGTGTACAGGGCCTTTGACGACGCTGTCAAGAAGGGGGAAATCCAGACGTCTGCCAGCACGGAAACCAAGATCATCCTCAAGTACTCTGCTCCTCTGACCATGACTTTCCTCATGCAGTATTCTCTCACCGTGGCCTCAGTCTTTTCTGTCGGCCACCTCGGCAAAAACGAGCTTGCTGCCTGTTCCCTCGCATCCATGACCTCGGCCATTACGGGTTTCGCTGTCGTCCACGGAGTGGCTACCTGCCTTGACACACTGTGTGCCCAGGCGTTTGGCCGAAAGGACTACAAAATGGTGGGCGTTCACTTTGTTCGCTGCACCATCTTCCTGTGGATCATTGCCGTGCCCATCATTCTGCTGTGGGCAGTCTTTGGCCGCCAGCTTTTGCATCTGCTGCTCGACGACGCCGAGCTCATCCACTTTGCCGCCCTGTATCTCGAGGTCCTTGCCTGTGGTTTCCCGGCCTACATTCTTTTTGAAAACCTCAAGCACTACCTGCAGTCCCAGGGCGACTTCAACGCTGGCACCTACATCCTGCTTATCTGTGCGCCCATTAACATCTCTCTCAACTACTTCCTGGTCTGGAACGAGCGATTCGGTCTAGGCTACGTTGGCGCACCCATTGCTGTGGTATTCACCGACTGGCTTATGGCCACCATGCTCTCTTTGTACGTGGTGTTCATCAACGGACGTAAGTGCTGGTGTGGATTCATGCCCCCCAACCTCTTCACCGGATGGGGCCGAATGATCCGTCTGGCCATCCCCGGCATCATCATGGTCGAAGCTGAGTGGCTCGCTTTTGAGATCGTCACTTTTGCCGCTTCTAGATTCGGCACTGACGCTCTAGCCTGCCAGTCCGTGCTGGTATCCGTGTGTGGCATCATTTACCAGATTCCCTTTGCCATCGGCATCGCCGCATCCACACGAATCGCCAACCTTGTGGGCGCCAACCTCACAGTCGCCGCGAGACTTTCGTCCCGTATGGCAGCTATCATCTCACTCATTTTCGGCGTACTCAACATGGCATTTATGATGAGTTTGCGAGGTTCCATCGGTCGTCTCTTCACCGACGACGAGGCAGTTCTCGCGCTCGTGCGAGAGACCATTCCTTACGCAGCCCTTTTCCAGGTCAACGACTCTCTCGGAGTCATCTCAGGAGGTATTCTGCGAGCCCAGGGCCGTCAGCGAATTGGAGGTTACCTCAACCTCTTTTTCTACTACGTCATTGGTCTTCCTGCCGGTGTGGCTCTTGCCTTCCACTGGGACCTGGGTATCGAGGGTTTCTGGATCGGTCTCACCATTGGTGTCTTTTTCGTCTCCATCCTCCAGCTATACTTTGTGTGGAAGAGTAATTGGCGAGAAATCGTCAACGATGCCCTCAGAGAAGGCAAGACCCAGTCTTCGGTCACGCATGCTTAGATCTAGGCTAATGCCTGAACAGTCACACCTGCTGCTTTTGAAATAAAGCGTTGCAGCTTTTTATATCAACCATCCATATTCATTATCAGAATAATATTCAAATTATTTTCCAACCATATTATAGTCTGCCACACACCTTTCAGAGTGGAGTAAAACGATACCAGTAATAGCAGTATCTCACCCAGCATTTCACCAGCATGTACTTTACTGTAATATATCTTTGCCGATTACATCTATCCACTGATTGTCAATAAGACAACCGTTCTATTGTTATATATGCCACGTGCCGTCTGGCACGTATTATTAGTATGGAGCCTGTCACTCGCTGCCCTTCGTCACCGTTGCTGTCTCTGCTCAAGTTAAATGCTCTGGGCAACAACGGGAACAGAAGACAAAACACTGTGGTAGGGAATGAGGACCCACATCATGCCAAACTGGAAAACAAAGGCATAGACAGCCAGGAACTGGATGCTGCTTCGTCGGTTGCCAGTATCGATACCCTGGGGAACAGGACTGCTTCCATCAGGAATAATGAGATACTTGATAGAACGCAGCAAGAACATGGCGTTGGCAATGTACGTGTACAGGAACACGCCCCACTTGACGGAGGTGCTGCCGGTCATTGACGCCGCCAGAATTGTGATGACCACACCCACAAGCTTGTAGCCTGCGTAGGCAGCAAAGTCAAACAGCTGGGAGTCAGCTGACAGCAGGTATGTGGCGAGTCGAAGAACCAAAAGCTCAAAGACCATGACCGACACAGCCTTGGAGGCCAGGTAGCCAAACAGCTGAGGGTGGAACTCGCCGTGCACACCACTGAGTACAGAGCACAGAATGATATATGTGGTGAATGCCATGGTGGGGATGTACATGTCGGGCGCGTTGATGTCGTCCCGAGCTGGGGCGTATCCCTCAACCTCGCCGGTGGTTTCCGATCTCACCACGTCTCGGGTCCAGGGCTTGTGCATGAAGGGGAAGAGAATCAGACCGAGCTTCTTGACCACGTACAGATTGGACACCTGGAAGTAGTACCGCAGCTTGGACACAGACACGTATCGGTTGAAGTTCTTCTCCATGTACTCCTGTCCAGCAGCCACTGCTGAACGGCCCACCTGGAGTCCGACCTGGGCGGTTCCATCGTTGAAGAACTGGGGGTATCCCGCGGGGTTGAAGGCACCACCCTGAGCGCCCTGTCCGCCCTGAGGAGGAACGTGGCCCTGGTGACCTCCCTGTGGCTGTTGTGGAGGCGCGTATCTATCCTGCAAATTCTGGTGGGGCTGTTCCACTGGGGGCGATCTCATCGGGGGAATTGGGTGCTGGGGCACGGGGTGGTGCAATGGCGGGGTGGCGGTGTTTCTCTGGCGTTGCTGGTACATTTGTACGCTGTGTGGATGTGTGGTTCAGACCTTGGATGATCACCAATATTTCCACGCTTGGCTTGCGTTACGTGTCTCAGCCGCCAGGGTAACTCTCGAAGCTTGTTCTGTTTTTTTTTGAAGTGAATCAGGTCACGTGACAGCGTGCCGAAAATATGCACGTTATTAGGAATGGTGCATCCTCAGCTGCGAAATGAGACTTTGGCAGACGACACACCCGATCCAAACAGCCCATGACATCTCTGCATCCGCTGCTCCTGGAGGAGGAGATTGATCTGTACGCGCTTCTCGGCGTGGACACGAAAGTGGAGACCAAGGCGATCCAGAGGGCCTACCGAAAAACGGCGCTGCTGTACCATCCCGACAAGAACCCGTCCAAGGAGGCAGCAGTCAAGTTCCACCAGCTGTCTGTGGCTGTGGAGACGCTCACAGATGACAGTCTGCGGCAAAAGTACGACCAGCTGCTGAATTCGCGATACGACAAGATCCGGCGCACCGAACAGCTGTCTGCTGAGCGGCGCAAGTTTCAGGACGACCTGTTGAGACGAGAACAGGAGTATGCATCCAGCAAGAGGAAGCAACGGGACAATGTTTCTACCGCTGCTGCTCTGGAAGAAATGCGGGAGCACAACAGGGGTCTGGTGTCCAATCTGGAGACTAAGAGACGGAAGCTGTACACGGATGCACTGGACAGTGCGAGGACCAAGAGAGAACATTCTGAGCCAAAAACGCGAAAAGAGCAGAAGGTGGACGTCAAGAGTACAGCTGATTCAGCTACACTGAAGATCAAATGGAGCAAACGGGGTGCGGGACGAGATATTGGTGTATCGGATATCACGTCGCTATTTTCTCGTTATGGACCCATTGAACACGTTGCGGTGCTTCCCAACGACCAGGGCAAGAAGGCAAGGACCGCATTGATTGAATTCTCCAAAAAATCAAGTGTGGTTGCCGCAAAGTCGATTCTTGAACCCGAAACAGACGAAATCAACCATGTGCTGTACGATTTGCTCAGAAAAGTTGGGTAAGTCAGCTCATTGACCGAGGCCACTAAAGCGACTTTTCCAGATTTCTTTGTCAGTTTGAAAACCAGTACTTCTGCAAACAGCATTGTCTCAGCCCGGCTAATTGCACCATGGTCGTTATATTGCCTTAACTACGGGTTGGGCCTCGACGCCTAGACCCTTTACCGTTTGGCTAGCGTTCCATTTTTAGCACTGTGGGGAACAAAGTCCGTCTTTGTGGCGACACTACGGGTGGGCAAAAGGATACATTGACAGAGTGTCAGTCGTCGTATTCCCTGCTGTTTTTGCAATTGCTCATATCTCCACCAGCTGTCCGAGCGATTCCACTATTGAGCACTTGTCTATCTCCCCTTTCACATCTGCAGTGGAAGAAACAGGGCTCATCTGCAGCTCGGAGCTAATATCCCATATCAGAAAGTGCGCGCCAAACTACGGCGGCGGAGAGAAGAGGGTACCGATACGAGATGGAGCTACGGTGGCGGGGGGTGGGGGTTGTGGCGGAGAAGTTAGCGTGGATTTCGGCTTCTTTGGGATCAATCCAACCCAAAAAAAGGGCTGTGGGTGTCTACCTGATGGCTGATACTAGGGTGGTATTTGATGAGCAAAATTGCGGCTATTAGACGAATGCGTCTTTTTTACGTCCATTGCAGTGATTTAGTGGCACATGAAATAGCTACAGTACAAAAAGTACGTGATTGGCCGTTGTAGTGTTGACCGTATATTGGCTGGTATAGCCCTGTTTATAAATTGATTTTATGTACAATTTACCTCCCATATTAACAGTAGCAAACTGTAAGAGAGTCTAACATAAAAAGAAAAGTGCCGTGTGTCATAACTCCACCGAGAAACACCAACACTTGCAGGGGTTATGGGCTGAAGTAGACTTTCATTTCACAGTCAATGTCGTGAGTACACACAATCTCGCTTTGGACGACGTTTCAGTACTCCTTTTTCCAGCTTTGCTATGGTATCTCTCCGGACTTATAGTTGTATTAATCAAGGAAGATTGCTGAGATGATAAGCTCTGGCTGCCAACTTTGATAATGAGCAAGGCTGAATATGAAGATCAAGATTCCCAGAAAACAAGCCCTACTAAAAGTCCTCGGAGTGTCAAATAAATAAATCAATTCGGGTATTATACATGTATGTTGAGTATTCATGGAGCTGTTGAAATGGGGGTGCTCGGATATGGGGGGGTCTTAATGGTTCGTCAGGGGGAGAAGCTGTCGTGCTTAGACCACAGAGGAAGTGTTGCTCTCTAGGTTAGCCTCCACAATGGTGTCGGCGTAGGCGTCAACACACGCCTGCATGGCCTCATACCATGAAAACTTCTGGGCTCGGGCCACAGCGCTGCGTGACATCTTCTCTCGCATCACAGGGTTGTCCACGAGACGCTCGACGTTGGTTCGGAAGGCCTCCTGCACCTCGACGGAGTCAGCGTTTTCGGGCTCGGTAGGCAGAGGAGTGATAATGCCGGAAACCTCACCCTCCACAATCTCAGACACTCCCTCGGCGTCCATAATCACGCAAGGCAGTGCAGAAGCCTGGGCCTCCAACACAACCTGGCCAAAGGTCTCAGATTTGGATGGGAAAGCAAAAATGTCTGCAGATGCATAGGCTTCAGCCAGTTCCTCGCCTCGTAGATAGCCGGTGAAGGTCACGTCCGCAGATCGCAGCTCGCCCTGGATCGAGCCCTTTGCGGGGCCGTCTCCCACGATCACCAGATGCACCTGTTCGTGGTTCATCTGCTTGTAGGCCTCCACGAGCACCTGGATGTTCTTCTCCCACGAGATTCGGCCAACGTAGAGAATGATGATCTTCTCGTCGGGGTTCTGCAGGCCAAACGAGACACCTTCGTCTTCGTTGGAGGGTCGTCGTAGCAGCGATGTGGTCGATGAGTTGCCGTGCAGTGTGGTCTGGGACTTTCCGGCACAGAGCCACTTCTCACGCAGCGCCTGGCTCCGTCGATTGGGGGTAAACATGTTCATGTCCACGCCTCGGGTCCAGATACCCACCTTCTCGGCAGGGATGCCGTTGGCCACCAGAGCGGCCTTTGTCGAGTATGAGGGGCACAGGGTCTTTCGGCAGGCTCCGTGGTACAGCCGCATGGTGGCCCAGATGGGCTCGTACAGGTAGCTGAAGCCGAACATGGTGGCATAGAGCGCAATGTTTGTGTGATAAGAGGCGATTCGGGGCACGTGGGGCAGGAAGAGCTTGCACCACACCAGCATCTGGGGTCCGAGCAGGTTGGGGTCCACAAAGTGGATGATGTCGGGCTGGTACTGCCGCAGCTGGTAGACCATGTTGGGGGTAGCAAAGTTGAACTTGAGCTCGGGGTAGAAGAAGAGCGGCACGCCCACGGTGCCCACAAGGCGCACGTCCTTGAAATGGCCGGAGTCCGGTCCGAAAACCACAACTTCGTGGCCTTGCTCGGTGAGATGGTCCAGCAGACGCACAATGGTGCGGGACACGCCGTTCACGTACAGAGGCGAGACTTCGGTGACGAGGGCGACTTTCATTGGTACTTTTTTCGTTGGAGACGTGAGAGAGCGCGTGTGTGGGACAGTCTGGACTTTAATAGCCGGTGGCAGCCCAACAAAAGTAACGTGCTTGTTCAGGAGGCGAGCACATGTTTTTAGCGCCAAACGTCTTAGGATGCTTTTTTTGCCTTTGGTTATGCAGATTACGATATCGCTTGTTTGCCTGGGGAAGTCTTGGGGAGACAGCTTGAGGGGGCCGGTGGGCGCGGAATCGCTCCGGAGAAAGCGCTGGGGCACTCCCCTGCTCGCTCCGATTCTTGTGGTGCCGCCAGTTTCCCGCCAGCTGCCCGCCTGGTCCCGCTGAGCCCCAGTCTCTGTTCCTGCCCGTTCCTGATAAGGTTACACACATGTGCAGAGGTCCCACCATGACTGGATAGCTAAACCACGTGAATCGCAAAGGCGTGCTGAGAGGCAAACGGTAAGAGGTAGACATGGTTAGTCACGGCACAGTCCGGAAGGGGGTGACGCGTTGTTGGGTGTGGCACGAGCAACAGGCCACTCCCGAAGGCGCAGAAATACGAAAATAAACCTATTGCCCGGTTCATTCTGTCCACATGTATCCGTCTTCATCATCTTGTTCCGTGTTGTTCCTGAGCCCGGATTTTTTATTGCCAATGTTTTTTTTTTTGTTTTTTTTGTTTTTTAATCCGCTTTCCGATGGCACGTTTGGTCTGCAAATGGTTCTTTTTCTGGGGGGGGGATATTTTTGCGTGTTGTGACGCGGCTGCTCCATCAGCTCTAATAGGTTCTTGTTGAGCAATCTTAAATCAGCCGGAGGTCCGATGTCACAGTTGCTGAGGGGCTCCAGACGGGTGTTTCCCTGGGTGAACAGCGTATTTTTTTTCCCACAATACCATCTGTCGTGGCGCCCAGTTGCTGCTGCCGCTTTTTGAGTCGCTTTGGAGCCCTGCAGCGTCGTCTGTAGTGCCGTTTGCTCTCAGCCAATCTCCACTCTGATCTCGCCACGAGCTTCTCTGCATGGATTCTGCAAGGCCCGAAGCCGAATCTCAGAGTGCTGTAACGTCTCAGTGCGGGTAGCTCATTTCCTACTTGTGGCAATCACGTCCTGAAGTTCACGACACAGACCTCGGCCAAGACGACCAGGTCCGTTTAGGCGCTACTGTGATGGTGAAAATGCCCGTATAGCCGTGGCTGTGCATGTAGCATAGCCAAGACGGACGAGGTGCATTTGCTAGCGACAGCATGGTCGGTGGGATCTGGGCGCCATGGTGAGCCATTATGGGCGCTGTTTGTGTCGAGTTTGTGGTTTGCGCTTGCTGCCATGTGACAGCTGAGGTGCATAGTTCATCTGCTCATGTCAGTCTCATCCACCTGACCTGTGCGATGTGATGTGCATCAGTCTCAGCCTGCTATTGTTGTGGTGCGAAAAAGAATTTTGCCTTTCATTGTGCAGGGTGCGGAAAAGAAAGCAAAATTTAAAAACCACGGATATTAAGGGCTGGTCTGCTGTATTCTAGGTTGACCTTTTGCCGTGTTGACAAGCAGGTGACGAAAACATCACCATGAATAGCTTAGAAAAACTCGTCTAGCATCTTCTGAATCTCCAAGCATGACCCAAGTCTACACGCCACTGTCCGAAAATGTCCAAAAAAGGACTCTCCAGCTAGTTTGGCTTCGGCTACCGTTTATTTACCGAGCTACGTGAAACTAGTTTGGCTTCTAGAGGTGCCGGGGCTTGCCTAATGCCGTGCTATGTTTCCTTCTACGGCATGTGCTTTTAATATCTCTGCAGAACGCTCCGATTTATTGTAGACTACAGACTCTGCTGTTAATATTGTTTAATCGCAACTTCTTCTAATGCCTCTCTGATATTAATATCCAGCAGTAATAATCGATTGTCTATGTAGACATGCACCGCAGCTGCACTAGAGCCATCTGATGGGTCCTAATCAGAACGCAAGTGCAAATTTTTTGGCGTATCGTCTCTCACAAGCGCATCCGCACAAAACCTGCCTTCTTAGATCCGCCTCAGATCGCCTACCATCAGGTTGACGCAACACTTCCAGAGAGCTAACCCCCACTCAGTTACCTATTCGCTTTCCAGATTAGGTTTGACTCCTCCCAAGACCAAAGACGTACACCACCTAAAAGTTCCGATTGACTTGCATCACCATATCCGTCAAGCTCGTCTGACTCATTCAAACCCCTCTCAACACCGCAACCCATGAAGGACCTTTGGGCCAGATGGAAGGCTCGGCCCGCCAAGATCACGTGGCTGGGCATCGTCTTCGCCGTCGACGATCTCACCATCAAACGGCTGTTCAAGACATTTATAAACACCATGGTGTGTCTCATTTTGTGTCTGATCCCGCAGGTGGTTCACACTCTCGGCAAGGTGGGATACCTACTCACACTGTTCTCTGTTATCGTTCCGCCCTCGAAACGAATGGGCAAAGAGGTGGAGTCTCTGGTTATCACCCTGCTAGGAATGGGCGGCGGAATCGGCTACTGCTGTCTCTGCCGCTACATCTGCAAACTGCCGCTTAGACACATGAACATTTCGTCCGAAAAGGGTCTCAGCGGCAACCCCGAATACCGAAGCGCGTTGGGCCTGCTTGCTCTTTGCGAAATCTTCATGCTCATGTTCCACGGCTACTACCGTTCAAAGTTCCCGCGCGTGTTTGCTGGTGTGCTGACCTTTTTCATCGTCTCGCACTTTGGATTTCTCTCGGACCTCGAGGTGTCCGCCCGAAACATTTGCATCAACTTTGGCTACCCCATTATGCTGGCATGCGGGCTTAGTCTCTTTTTCAACTTCACCATCTTCCCAGAGTCGGGCTCCACAGATCTCGGAAAGGTCACCGTCAATCTCATCAAGGAGCTGCAGGCGTCCATCTCTCTCACTGTCACTTATTTTGTCAACAGCGCAGAAATCATGAGAGCCCATATTGAGGAGGAGAGGGCACAGGAGGAGGCCCTAAATCCGCCAGATTCGCCGCACTCGCCCAAGTCCATGCACTCAGATACCCAGGGCAATACCGACGACTCGCACGAAACCCCTGAAACCTATGTTCCAGAAGTATTCCACGGTGATGGCACCTCCCCCAACAGGTCAGCACCCTCTCTAAAATCACACCCCGAACTGGATATCACCGAGCTGGGTACTCTGCTCAAGAAGAAGACGGTGCTCAACGCCAAGTACCTCTCCTGTAAGGCTGCTCTCACAGAGTGCACCTTCGAGATTACATATGCCCACGTATCCCCCACAGTTCTGAAGCCAACAGTCAAGCTGCTGAACGGCATCTGCAAGTCGGCAGGAGCCATGCTCGATGCGTGCGAGCTAGAGTTTGCGCTGCTTGGCAAGGTGCAGGCGGCCAAGTTACAGAAAACTAACAGTAGCAGCAACCAGGAGGTGGAGGAACAGGACATCATCAAGAGACTAAAGCCAGAACGTGAAATTGTGCATGGCAACAAAGAGCTACTGCTTGCCATGGTGACCAAGGTTGCCCAGCCTATTCATGTTCTGGACAAGGCCATGTACGAGGCCTTTGATATCGCAGTTCACGCCGTCTGCTATGCCTATTCGGTTGACTCAGACAATCCCAACATCAAAGAGTTCCCAGATAAACGTGAGGAGTTCCGTGATGCCATTGAGACATTTGATGTGGTGTCTCGTGCAGCCCTCGCTTCTCTAGATTTCGGAACCATTGACCGTGACCATATCGACGACTATTTGCTGCCTCGTGATGAGCTCTTCCTGTTGGCTTCGTTCATTCTCAACCTGAAGTCTGCCGCACTCAGTATCATGCATCTGCTTGACGAGGCCTTCATTCTGCATTCCAAACGGCTGGAGCGCGAATCTGTTCGGACTCTGCCTATTCTCGGCAAGAAGAGAATCTGGTCTGCTGTTTTCGACAATTGGAAGTCCTTCTCCAAGTACATGAATTCTCGATCGGACGATGCTCGAAACGATGGAGACAATATTGAAGGACACGACGTGCTCAAGTTTACCCAGAATCTGGAGGAGAGAGAGGCTGCTCTGACTAGGCAGTTGTCAAACACATCTGAGTCGGCTCGTCCCAAGATGGAGGTGCCTTCGGAGCCTAAATCAACCAAAAAATCAAACATTTGGGTCCGAATGTACAAGGGCTGGGACAGGCTAGAGACTAGAATCGGCACACGTGTGGCCGATTTTGTCGAAATTAGTCCTGCTGAAGAAAAGCATTGGAAGTTTGCGCTGAAAATCACAATTCCCATGTTTTTGGTCTGCTGGCCCATGTTTGTGCCGTCAATGCGATTGTGGTACATCAACATGCGAGGTTCTTGGGTGGGCTTCGTCATGGTCCTGGTCACTGAGACTACTTTGGGTGGCTCTGTGTTCATCTTTGTGCTGCGAACAGTGGGTCTGACTATTGGTTCGGCCTGGGCTGTGCTGGCACATACTGCTGGTCGGGGGCATATGCATGCTGTGATGGGTGTTGTGATGGGTGTTGTGTTTGTGCCTGCCCTCTGGTTCATGCTGGGCACAAAGTACTTCAAGGGAGGCATGATTACGGTTGTGTCTGCCAACGTTGTGCTGCTGGCCACACTTTACCCTACGACACCAGGAGGAATCGTCACCAACTTTGCCAAGCGAACGCTGGCTATGATGATCGGCGGAGGAACAGCTCTGATTGCTCAGCTTCTTCTGTTCCCTGTCAAGGCTCGAGAAGAGCTTGTTGTTGTCACTGTGCAGGCCATTCGAGAGTGCTCCAGAATGGAGCGGATTATCGCCTATGGGTTTGACGATCCTCAAGCGGCCCAGAAGGAGTTCAAGAAGTGTGCCAAGGTGGCTAGGGGTTCCCTCACGGCTGCATCCACGTTCCGAGAATTTACCAACAAGGAGCCACGTCTCAAGGGCTCATTTGAGGAGATTTCCAAGATTTTTGGCGAGATCATTTTCGTCACCCGCCAGATTATCGATCGATTGGAGAACATTGTCTTTCTACGTCAGCAGTATGGTTCCGTGGTTCTTGACGAGTACGGACCCGAGGTTTTGGCTTACCGTCGTCAAACTGCCGCTGCTATTACCACCACTTTGAGAGCAGTGGAGGCCGCGCTACTCAACAAAACGCCTCTGCCTCAATACATGCCCAGTGCCCGTCTAGCTCACCGACGATTTGTCAACCGGGTACGAGAAGTCATGATTTCTCGACTGTCTCAAAACCAGCATCGGCATGGCAACGTTCCAGACATTGGCACTCCTGCGGTAGGAACACCTCGAGAAACCCCCCAGGACACCCCCAGGGGTACTCCCCCTATCGGTTCACCTCTTGGTGGTTCTTCAAATTACCCCTTGCATCCGCAGTACTCACAGTCTGATCGAGCTATTCTTCCACAGGTGTCTGCTGGAACCCCCAGGCCGTCATCAGAGCCTAAGCCGGAGACCCATGAGTTCGAGAAGCCAGCGAAGATGACTCTTCAACTTCCAAACAGTCGGCCAGAGCCTCCGCCACTGATCCATCACAGCTCTGACGACGATTCTGACTCTGGCTCTGACTCCAGTTCATCGAACGAATTTGAGATTGTTCCTCGCCAAATCAGTCACCAACCGGACTTTCTTCAGCATCGAGCAGTTGTTCTCCAACAAAAGTTCATGTCTTGGAGTGCCACGTCGTCTGCCGTGGAAGAGGTCATTGAGTACGTGGAGGAGCTGTCTGATTTGGCTGCACTACTTGTGGGAGTCAACAAGTTCAAGTATGGTTTCCTGTCGAGACCAATTTATGCTGAATGGGCTGCCTCTGCAGCTAGAGCTTATGACGAGGTTCTGACCCCCCATGATCCTCTCAAATCAGATACAGATGAGGACGATAGACACGAAGAGCCAACGGCTCGGGACGATACGCCAGGAGTCCTGGACCGAGACCACATTCCTCGTGGTTTACGAAAACGTGTTTTCTCTGTTGTTGAACACAACGGACAGATGTATGGAGGAGGGCCTGAAATGCATGGAATGGTGCCTGAAATGCCCCCGGTTGAACGAACGAGCAGTGGCCACTCACAGACTCATGTCCAGAAGACTAACAGTCAATCGAGTCTGCCTGAACTCACAAGACGTGAGTCTATCAGGTCTGTGGTGGATGCTGTCAACAAGACCAAGGAGCCTGAAAGCAGTTTCTTGACCTTGAGGCGACGGATGGGTAGGAAAATTGGCAACAAGAAGTAACTTATTATTTGGAGCATTTAAAAATAGCATTATTTATTCATTATATATATATGACGAGATCAGCGGTAGCTTAGCACTTGTAATGTGCTTTACCGTATCGTAAAAGATTACAGTTGAGTAAAAGTATCCGGGCACGTTGATTTGGTGCCTTGGTGGCGGCAGCGTTAATAACCTCGCGTACAGCTAAGCTAAAGACTGCTGTGCTTGTGGTACTGCAGCTCAGCCCTGAGCTTCATCTCCAACCCCACTGACTAGTCAATGACCACAATCTCAGGACTCGTGGGTTTCTTTGTAGTGTTTCCGCCAGCAGCAGAGGAGTTGCGCTCCTTTCGCTTTCTGCTCTCACGAAGACTCTGTCCAGCGCCTCCGAAGTGGGGCTGCTCCGCACTTTCGTGCTGCTCTTGCTCCTGCTCGTCCTCCTCATTTGGCTTCACAGGCACCAGAGGGAAGCCGAAAAAGAGCTGGCCAAATGGTAGGCGTAACGGCTGAGGGTTGGCGTTTGTGTCTGTGCTTCCGAGACCAACAAGCTCCTTGAAATGCTCGTCAAGGCTGGCCTCCTCTTCCTGCTTGACTGCCTTGCCTGACAGCTTCTGGCCACCACCTGAGAAAGCGTTCTTGGATGCAGCTTTGAGTGTCTGCTGTGCCAGCTCGGAATAGCCGATTGACTGTGCCATGGTTCCAGCTGCAGCCATGGGTGCCGGTGTAGACGATGCGCTGGTACCAGGGGTCTTGATTGCCCGTCCGTAGTTGGAGTCACTCTGGGTAGAAGGGTCAACATAGCCGACAGGAGGAGCAAAGTCAACCTCAATATCAGTCTCCACACAGCACACGGAGTGCTTGTCTTCCACGTCGGGTTTGACCTCTAGCACCTTCATGCCGTAGGTCTTGTCGTTGTATGAGAACTTGAACACGTCTCCCACGGTGAGGGTGGAGAAGTTCTGGAAGGACCGCTCCAAAACTGCTCGGGGGTCGGAAATGTCCAGAAAGTCCACTGACTGGGGCTCAAACTTGACAAACTTGCCCAGTGGCAAATCACATGACGAAATCTCCAGCAGGGAGCCAGGTCCCACATCCAGCGTCTCAATGATCCACTGGGGCAGGTAGACTCGTCCTTCCTCCGCAATGAACTCCAAAACGCCACCAAAGGTCACGTTGTCGTTCTCCTCGCTCTTAAGCTGGAACAACATGGGGTATGAGATGTGCAGCATACTCAGCTTCTGGAGAGCAGAAGGAGGTAGAAAGATCTTGCCACCGTAGTTGGCAGTTTCTCTATCCTTACCGGGCATCATGGCGATAGGATAACATCGGTAGTAGTCTTGGAACTTTTGCGTTCGATTTCGAATAGGCGCGGCGCCCCATTGTGCAGCTCCTCCAAACATGGTGATGTGTAAGTGATAATGTCCTGGCCACCCTATGGCGAGATCCAAGGTTCATGCATGGTCACGTGAAATCTGTATTGGAGATGTGTTAAGTACAGTCGTGAGACTTAGGACGAAATTAAAAGGAAACGAGAAGTGCATCTCTTTAGTAAAAATCACAAAAATTGGAACATTGAATATCTGTCAAGATACTACTGGTGATTCAAGACGAAGAGAACCAAAAAGATGAGAGCGGTGAGGTTCGAACTCACGCCTCTTGCGAGACTAGCACCTGAAGCTAGCGCCTTAGACCACTCGGCCACACTCCCAATTGATATTCTGGTCATTTTTGCAGCTGTGTAATCTTAATTCCAATACCCTAACCCTGGTCCCAAATAGGTAATTTCTTCTTTAAATGGAAGTAAACCCTAAGCCTACTTCCCAAAGGAGTTTCCCTGAAAGTGAACGGGACATGACATCTTCACACTTACAAGCCCAAAATGACAGGATTGAAGCTGCCAAAATACTCCACATGGTATTACTCAATAAATAGTCTATCCCTGGATCTAGATGAACCCAAAGTCTTCGCCCTGTCGTTGACTAGGCCGCACATACTGTACAATTCCTCCCACTGTCTCATCAGCCACTCCTATCGTCAGCTGCTGGTACTCTCCTGCAGAAGACGACTGTGTGAACTTGACGCCTGCTGTTCCTCCGAAAAACTCAATGGTTTGACGCGCAGCGCAGTTGGACAATGTGTCGATTACTGTGACATAGTCCACTGGCTCTCCGAGGGCCAGGTACCTTCCAGAGGCATCGAAATCAACAGATCGAATAGCTGCATGTAGTTTTCCAGAAACAGCACCAATACACTGGTTGGATGTACCTCGAATGTCGTATATTCGGCATGTTCCGTCCTGGTTGCCTGTAGCGACGGTCTTCCCATCAGGGGACCATGCACATGCAAATCCAAAGTCGGTGTGTCCCTGTAGTGACATTTGGAGTTTTCCTGTTCGGATGTCGTAAATGTGGGAGTCGTGAGAGTCGCACGATAGCACGCAAATGTCTTCTGAGCCAGGTTTGAACGCTGAGGCGTTAGCAGCGTAGTTCAGAGTGACGTTGTGGCTACTTTTGAGAGTGTTGAGATCGAGAGTGCGAAGCACGTTGTCGTTTCCAGCCACGAATGCTGATGTGGAAAGAAGCGAAATGTAGTTCAGCGAAACATTGGGTGAGGAAGTTAGCATTCCAGAGGGAAGGATGCTATGTTCAGGGGTATCGGCAGATTCTCTCAGAGATTTAACCACAAAGGTGCCTTCTGTGCTGCCCAGCATGACTACTTCGCGGTTGGCTGCCAAAGCGGAAACTCGCAGTGACGCCAGAGCGGGGTCGCACATGTCGGGGTCGATGGCCACTGTTTGTTCGCCTGTCTCTGGGTTGATCATGTCTACCCGAAATTCGTCATGAGCACTGGTGTTGTAGAAGACTTGGGTGGAAGACACCGGATAGAGCAGGTTTCGCAGCTGGAAATGGAACAGGTGCGGTTTTGGGACCGTGAAGAATCGCTGGAAGGCCATGAGAGAGTATTCGGAGCCGGACAGGGTGAATGCTGAAGGCTGGGGTCGAAAGGCCGCGTATCTTTGGTTTCGCAAACGTCGCACGAGACTTTTGTGACTCGCCACACTCTCGCAAACTCCGTCGGGGATGAGAAAACTGCCCCGAAAGCTGCCACGGCGAGACTCGAATAGCGTACCCCATTCCAGGCCCTGTTTGTCCAGAATGCTGTGTTCCTGCAGCACTGCTGGAGTGACCACGTCCGGGAAGTCAACTGTTTTGTACACAGATCTCTGGTACAGCTCTGAGGACAGCGTGCCGTTGCGGAATTCTTCCTCCAGAAACTTGAAGAAGCAGTCTGGACGGTCCTGGTCCACTCCCTCAGCCGCCGCGCTGGCTGCGCTCTCCAGATTGACCACATCGCGCATGTAATGGCTCGAGTGCATTTGGATGTCCATGGGGCCCATGAGATCCAGATCCATATCCAGGTCCATATCTGTATCGTGGGATGAGGTGTCAAGGCCCTCGAGAATATCCTGGGGGTTCACGGGCGGCTCGTAGTGCGACTCTACGTACGACTCAAACCCGCGGGTCGCGTAACCTGATTGCCAGTCCATGGGGGTAGAGAGTGGTGGCTGTTTTTTTTCCTGTTAGTTGAGTTGAGATGAGTGAGCCTAAGGCGCAATCTCAATAGAGTGCATGCAAGGTGGATGCGTCACGTGTGCATAAGCCATCTGGGGGAACTGTGGGGGCTGGGACCCGAAAGTGGCCCGGATATAAGTATATAAGTAGCTGTTTTCCCAGTAGAGCAACATTTATGGCTTTCCGACGTGTTTTCGTCGTTTTTGCCTACGTCACTGAGAATGCCATCCATATGCACGTGCTACGTGCGGCTATATGCAGTGGGGGATTGAAGATTCGGACGTTATTCGGATACGCGTACCAGCCAGGAGTGTTGGCTTGGTTGGACTCTTTGCCTTATCCAGCTGTGTGCAGTGGAACGAATCCGGAAATGGCAGGAACCGCCCCTAGGACTGTCCAATGTCCGTGTCTTATCCTGATTAGTCTGCTATGAACTGTACTGGGAGTTCCAACGGGTGCATGATAAATTTGAGTGTTTAGGGGAAGTATAGAAAATCCGAAAAAACCACCACGATCGAAGAACTCTTGCGAGCCAAACGGGCTTTTCAGAATCCCTTTCTGATTTCCCCGAGAGGTTTTACTCTGGGGTCTAAAAGCTCTTCGTACCTGTCAACATGTATAGCTGCGAGCCCTATCCGATAGTTAATTTTGACTCGTCTAAAAGAGAGATAGTGATAACGGTTTTTTACTGTGTCGTATGGAGACAGCCAGTGGCTTCTTAAGAAGCGTGAACGCGAATATTCGGAGTGTCTCCAACTAAAACTACAAATTGTCTAGAAAAACTACTCAAAAAAACTACAGAGTACTCTTTCCGTGTTGCAACCAACTCCAGTCCTCTCCTAACTGCATACACACCCGATACATCAATCATAACTCATTAAACTGTAGAATTCTGGATAATTTCCAGAAATTGGAAAAAGAAAAAGCAAAGGCCGCTAAAAATTGTCCTCGATATTCTCCTCTTCGGTGTATCCCTTGAGCAGATCGTCGAAAACCACCCTCTCGCTGCCAATACTGGCTGCCAACGTCCGCACCTTGGCCTTGGCCTTTTTCATCATAGTCTCGTACTGCTGAACCACAGCACTATCGTTTGACAGAAAGTACCGCGGGTCGTCAATGTGTATCAGCTGCTTGATCTGCTGCAGTCTGTCCAGAGCCTTTTCTCTCTTGCTTTCAGGCAACTGATCCACCTCGGACTCCCACACCATGACTCGGCCCTGAAGCAGACCCAGGTCCAGAAACCGCTGGTATCCTGTTTGTACGCCAAACTCCTTCCCCTCTGCCAGTCCTGCCTTGGTTCCTGCCTCGAGGCCCTCCGTGTATCCCTCCTGATAGAAGCTGTGTTAGTACGAGAGTTGGATCGTCTACCCGGTGTTTCTGTGGCTGCTACTCACCTCTCTTCGAGCTGAAACAGGTCTTCAAAGACGTCTTCGTGCTGCTTTACTTCCGTGGGAATAGCTGGCATTGTGTGTGAACGGTTGTCGGAGTGCTGAAGCCGTTTTTATCGAGCTCTTTACTAATAAAGTCTGCAGCTGCATAGGACCATGCAGGTCAAAGGCTTTTATCACGAGGCAGATGGCAGGTCAGCCAAACCGCACCAAACTACTTCAATGTCGACTTTCAACACGCGAAATCCGCTGCAGCTCGCGCCCGAGGTCGAGGAAACGACCGAAATCGATGAACTGCTTCAGGAGGACATTGACAACCGAGGAAAAGGTCGGAGGAGAGGCCTAGTGGAGATCGAAGACGACTCCTCTGACGAAGGAGAGTCTGACGATGAGAAGCCGCAACCCAAGGCTTCCGAGCGGCCAGAAGACGCTGACAGCGACAACGACAGCGATATGTTCAGCGGCGACGAGGAAGAGACAGCCAAAGGCACAAAACCAGAAGCTGCTGATGACAAACCTATGACGTTTGAAGACGAAAAACCAGGGTTCATGAACATGCGGCAGTTCGAAGACGAGGTAGGCGCACACAAGACCACCATTGACACCGAAGAGTCAGACTCCGACGCTCCGGTTGACGTTGATTACTACACAAGAATAGAGGCCGACGACGTCGAAATCGACACAGCTCGGGCAAAACGACGCGCTCCCAAGGTGGAAGCCTTCAACCTCAGGGAGGCCGAGGAGGAGGGCAAATTTGACGAACATGGAAATTTCGTGGCAAATGCTGACGACGAAAACGCCCAACAGGACGGGTGGCTGAACGGTGTCAGCAAGAAGGACATAGCTGCGGCCAAGCGAGCCCAACAAGATCGAAACCAGCCGTCGGCGGCTGCCAAACCAGCCAAGTCAAAGGTGGATCTGATCCTGCTTCTGTCTCAGCTACTGGGCCAAGGAGAGACAGGAATGACAGCTCTGGGACGACTGGGAAAGCAAAGAAAGGGACTCAAGGGCGACGCCAAGAAGGACATGGTTCGCCAGATTGAAGAGCTGACGGAATACTGCGACTCCCTGCTGGGCAGAGACATGCCCAACATTTACGACCTGACCAAGGAGGGCCTGCAGAGAGAGTATCAGTTACTCTCAGGCGAACCGGTGCCGGACCTCAAGCGAAAGGCCGAGGAACTGGATCTGGAGGAGCCCGAGGAGTGGGTCTTTAGGTGGGCCGAAGGAGAGGAGGTTCATGGTCCGTTCACCTCTACAATGATGGCTGGGTGGTCCGACGGCTATTTCACCGATGCAGTTGAAGTTCGAAGGATAGGAGAAACGACGTGGAATAAGCATGGCAAGTATGTGTAGAGTGCTAGTACAGAGGCTACACACATACAAGCTAGCCGACTAGTACACACTCCAAGAGTGCAAGGCTACAAGTTTCACTGATCTCAGACCGAAGCTATATCCAGTGCAAGTCTCTCTACTACGGTATTGTACTGTTACTACTGTGCACTAGCTTTAGCAAGGTATACCTGATGGTCACTACGCGAACGTCTCAAGTGCAGACGGTGAAACATTCACGATATGCCATCTATCGCATTCATAGCAACTGTTACAGTGCACCACGCTGAGCCACGCAGGCATCGGTGGTGCACGCATACATAGTAATCCATTAAATTGTTAGTACAGTCTCCACCCATCACAGAGCAGACATGGTGTAGTCATGCTCAATGCCAGGAGTGACACTGGCAATAAACTTGAGGAAAGTGACCAGATACTGGTCTACTCGCATCGACGAGTTTTCCACCTCCTCCCACTCCTCCTCCTCACTGTCGGCAACTCCAAGTTTCGCCACACCGGCCGTAATGTCCTTGTCGTCTCTGGAGTCGCCCTTGGCTTCGGCCCGCTCCATCAGCACCCGCATGACGTTTGCGTGTTTGCAAGGGTGAATGGCCACCATGGTGATGTTATCCTGGAAGGTGGGGCGCTCGATCGTCACCGTCTTGTCTCTGTACTCAGGGATAATGTCCTCAAACATTTCCTCCGGCGTGAGCGGCGATCCCTCTGGCGAGTAGCCCGACAGAAACATCTTGGGCACCCTGTACGACGTGGAGTATGCAATGTACAGGTTGTAAGTTCGGTGGCTGTGTGCGGGCACGGAAGCTTCGGCCTCGTCATCATCATCAAGCTCCTCAAAGTCGGCAATTTCTGCAATCTCCTCATCGGCGGCCTCGGGCTGTGTGGTCGCGAAAGACGTCCATCCGTCTTCCTCTTCGCCCAGGGTCACAGGACCGCTGACAGTAGAGGCTCGCACGTGAGAAGGCACGTGTTTGGTCACAAGCACCTGTTTGCCGGGCGGCAGAAAGTCGCGCACCTTGGACTTGCTGGCTGCTGCCCACGACCAGGTGGGGAACTTTTCCACGAGATAGTCGCCAGCCTTGACATACTCTTCGGGGGTGATTTCGCCGGTGGAACGGAAAGTGGACGTGTGCGAGACGGGCGTGAGGTACTCACGGAGACTGGATGCGGCGGCTCTGACGTGTAGCATGGGGGTGTGTTATGCTACTGGCGCTGTTTGAGTGTGTAGTGTGGTTGTAGTTGCGATAGTGGGGCACTTTGTAGGAACTTTGTAGGGCCAGCTTCTGCAGAGTGCGTCTTATCAAACCTAGTTTTATTTGTCTGGAGAAAGGTCTGGTGGCGAGCAATGTCATGTGGTGCGAGGTCTGGAGGTCCTGCCATGGCTGTTCTGGACCGGGGGAGGCGTTATATCGGCAGAGCGTTAGACCCGCAACACCGGTTCTGACATTATTTGGTATTTTGTGGCATTTTTCTGAGATATTTTGCACATTTATTTTTTCCGTTTCTAGCGAGTGTTTCTGGCTTGCCCAATACTGTCTTGCTTAGTCTGGTCAGTCTACAGTTTGGAGCTTCTTAGCCCTGAAGTGTCTCTGTTGTAGTGCGTTTTTTAGTCCAAAAAGGCACTTGAAAACTGTGAGTGGTGGCTATGATAGAGCATGTGAATAACGGCTGGGTAGAGCTGAGGGCAGTGGAGGGAGCCAGAGACGGGCGTCTTGTGCTCGATGACTCATCTAGAAGAGAACCAGTTGTGTAGAAGACATCATAGTTGTCAGAGAGAGCAAGGAGTTTTCCATGTGATTTTTTCTCATTTTTCTCTCATTTTTTCCCTCATTTTTTAATTTAATTTTCTTTTCTTTTTTGCCATACCCACAGGTGACGACAGTTAGACCAAAAGAGCCCCTACATGCGTCCTTACGGCACTGCATAATTAGCGGATATTGCTAATTCTATAATCTGAACAGATGCCACTTCTCTGACGGACACACGACCTGGAAAATCATATATAAGGGCGCACTCCCCGCCGCTTAAGCCACTTTGGGACCCAATTCGCCAAAGACGGCACGGTCTACCGGGCTTACCTAATCTTTCACAGGACCCAGAGCTGTACTCGAACCCCCTCCTCCACTCGCGCACTGCGATATGGAAGTCTAAGTCAAAATGTGAAAAGTGAAAGAAAGATAGCTTCCTAGCACCCATGACCAAACCAGTGCAACGGAAAAACAACGTCCAGGACGCCGTCAAGGACGCCGTCACGGACGTGACCGACGACGACAAACAGGCCGTGGCCGACGGAGACGCCCAGGTCGACGTGCACGTGCACCACCACCACCACCACCATCGCAGAAAGAAGTTTAAGCGAAAATTCGTCAACTTTTTCACACGAAGTCGACGAATCACCTTCATTCTCGGCGCTCTGGTCGGTCTGCTCACAGCGTGGTACTACACCGCTCCCGCTGAGCTCAACATTGACATTGAATCTCTGCTGGGCGAATTGCCGTCCTTTGACTTTGATGGCCTCTCGCTGGACACCATCTCTTTCGACTCCATTTCCGACTTTATGGGCGACATCAAGGGCAAGCTGCCGACCCGAATCCTTCAGGAGGCGTCTTCCATTGAAAAAAGTCACAAAAATAACCAAAAGGCCGCCGCTTTTGCCGTGGGCTACGCCATGAAGGACGAGGGCCTCAAGTCCAAGTACAATGTAGTGCTGGTGCCCGGAGTCATCTCCACGGGTCTGGAGAGCTGGTCGCTGCAGGGCACCGCCGAGTGTCCCACCGAATCGCACTTTAGAAAGCGAATGTGGGGCTCGTGGTACATGATTCGAGTCATGCTGCTGGACAAGTACTGCTGGCTTCAGAACCTGATGTTGGACCCCGATACTGGCCTGGACCCGCCCCATTTCAAGCTGCGGGCTGCCCAGGGCTTTGCCTCGGCTGACTTCTTCATGGCTGGCTACTGGCTGTGGAACAAACTGCTCGAGAACCTCGCTGTTCTGGGCTACGACACCGATACCATGCAGGCTGCAGCCTACGACTGGCGGCTGTCGTACCCCAACCTGGAGAAGCGCGACGGCTACTTTTCCAAGCTCAAGCTCTCCATCGAGGAAACTAAGCGTCTGACTGGCCAGAAAACCGTCATCACTGGCCACTCCATGGGCTCACAGGTTATTTTCTACTTTATGAAGTGGGTGGAGGCAGAGGGCTACGGAAACGGTGGCTCTAGCTGGGTGAACGACCACATTGACTCGTTTGTTGACATTTCCGGATCCATGCTGGGCACTCCCAAGACTCTGGTAGCTTTGCTATCCGGAGAAATGAAAGACACAGTGCAGCTGAACGCCATGGCTGTGTATGGCCTGGAGCAGTTCTTCTCTCGACGAGAACGTGCAGATTTGCTAAGAACCTTTGGCGGCATTGCCTCCATGATTCCCAAGGGAGGCAAGGCTGTTTGGGGAGACCACGCTGGGGCTCCCGATGACGCTGCCAACCAGACTGTGAGCTTTGGCAACTTCATCAAGTTCAAGCAGCCGCTGACAGAATACTCAGCTAAAAACCTCACCATGGACGAGACTATTGATTTCCTGTACTCGCAGTCTCCCGGGTGGTTTGTCAATCGCACTGAGGACAGCTACTCCTTTGGTATTGCCAAGACTAGAGCAGAAGTTGAAGCCAACGAGAGACGACCATCTGCATGGAGTAACCCGCTCGAGGCAGCTCTGCCCAATGCCCCTGACCTCAAAATCTACTGTTTCTACGGAATTGGCAAGGATACTGAGCGGGCCTACTACTACCAGGACGAGCCCAATCCCAATGCCACCAACCTGAACGTTAGCATTGCTGGCCAGGAGCCCGATGGAGTCATCATGGGCCAGGGAGACGGCACCGTTTCTCTGACTACTCACACCATGTGCCATCGGTGGAAGGATCTGAACTCCAAGTTCAACCCTGGAGGAGCCAAGGTCAAGGTCGTGGAGATGCTGCACCAGCCCGACCGACTGGATATCCGAGGAGGAGCACAGACGGCGGAGCACGTCGATATCCTGGGCCGGTCCGAGCTCAACGAAATGGTGCTGAAGGTGGCCAGTGGTCACGGTGAAGAGATTGAGGAGCGGGTGATTTCCAACATTGACGACTGGGTGTGGGACATTGACCTGGGCTCCAACTAGGACGAGGGTAGGGGGAGATGGAAAGAATAGTTTATAATACTTAGCAAGGCCATGTTCTTGATCAATGAGACGACTTTATTTTTTATCCAAGTAGCAACAGGCAGATTTAAGCGACTGTTGTGTTGCTAGCACTTGGCGACACTGCCCTGTTGAGGTGAGCCACTTAGAGTTTTGATGTGAGAGAGGGGAGGGGACTTGGCTTGGAAAAGGGGGTCTAACTTGAGAGAGACAAGAGACCGGGTTAGCTGACAATATTATGGGGAATACGAGCAGCAGTGTATTTCGAAAAGTCTTGTCTTGACACAAGAAACCGTCGAGTGGCCACCACACCGCCCCCTCCAGAAAAAAGTATGCTATGCAATATTGGCACCGGTGCTGTGGATGAGATGGGTTTTTGTTTGCTTTGTTTGTTCATTTTAATTTTTTGTTAAAATTCACTGAGTTTGTCGATGCGTATGGTTGGGAGATTCAACTGTAATCGTCGTATTTTTCATAGTGCGATAACGCATCTCGAGTGACAGCTTGCGGGCTCAACTGTGACATTGGAACGGCATTTAGAGCTACTGGCAGAAGCGGCTAAATGCGGGACGCTACAGAGCGCGTGTCAGCGTCTCGAGACAGCGGATCAACGGCGCTGTCAGCCGAAATCCATCCGCACATCCCCCGCGCCTTGTACATAAATGAGGCACCTTAGAGTTAGCTCCCCGTCCGGCAATTCCGCGACGAAAGCCAGCCGTGCCAGAGTCTTTTCTGTCTCTTCAGCATTCTCTCGACGGTCCATATTTCGCCATTTCCCCCGCCATGGCCGACGAGAAACACGCCGACACGCTCAGCGTCCACGAGAGTCCTGACAGCAAGACTGTGGTGGTCAGCGAGCGGTCCGTGGAGAACGAGCATTTCCCCAACGTTGACGCCACTTTTTACGGCCAAACAGCCGCTCTTTTTCGCAAACACATGCTGGTGTTCAAGAGGTCCTGGGGGTGGACCTTTTTTCGGTCTTCGCTGCTTCCCGTGGCTTTTATCGTGTTTATGGTGAGTTCCGCGTGATTTGGAGATAGGATGACATGGAGATGGAAATGGGATCAGTTTGGGCAAGGCTACATTTTACATGTGCAGCAAGAGGGAGTACCGTGATACGGGTCAGAGAGCAGGATTCAGACGCAAATCCAAAGGGTTGTCTTGGGGAAAGAAGGACAAGCCACAGAAACCCCGGTGCTGCTCCGCTGTTACGCTGCATCAAACAGCTGAACATTGCTGGTCTTGGCAAAAAATTATACCCTTCAGAACAAACGGTGAGATACCCCAACTTTGCACTGAGCGATATTCACGTCATTTTTCAACCCTGTTATTTTCGCTCGCCGAGATAGACGCCGATCCTCGATAGCCTCTGTTTTTTGGTACGGCTACCGGGGAAGGAAGCTTCAGTAACTGACGTTAACTGCCGTTTAAAACAAAATCATCCCAGACCTTGACAAAATGGATGCCAGCTCTCCTCCCACTCCCACTTATTACCTCATTGATTTACGGTTTAGTTGCAACCGCAGCATGCCATCTCAAACTTTAGTGGGAGACAACAGTGAGAGCATTGGAATGCAGGGTGACGCTGCAACATGGTGGGTCCAGTTGTACCCGCCGTAGTGCCTAGTCACGTGACCAACACCTGATGTCTATTTCCCGTTCGCATGATGTCACGTGACTGGTGCAAAGTTCCCGATTTTCGATTCCCAACAGTACCACGCGACCAGCCTACTTTATGATGGGTAGTCTCTTTGATAACAGCCTAAAAGCTAAACCAAGCCATTGGTCTAGCAAAGTCAGCTTTACTCAGCGAGCATCCTTGATGAAGTGGATCTGACTTCACGGCTGTACCCGGCGATTAATTTCGAATCTTCCCATGTCGTCATATTTTCTCCACCCCCAATATTACCCCATCCACCTTACTAACCCAGTGCTACTCGAAAGCGTTCTATACGCCATTTGCCAACTACGGCGTCAGTGATCCGACACCAGTTCGAGAGCTGCGCGACGTGGTCAGCCAGCGCAAAATCATTTACTACTCACGAGAGTCTGAGGGTCTCACCGACGAGATTCATGGTATCATGAAAAAAGCTCTAGCCGGCATCCCCGACGCTCAGATCGTGCCATTGCTACACGAGGCCGACATGTTCACCATCTGTAGCCAGAATCTGCGAGGCGATTCCGCCTGCTACGGTGGAGTGCAGTGGAACTTTGTGGACTCCGGCGAGAAAATCTACAACTACACCATTCGAGGCAACTCTGGTCTTAGATCAACTGATATCGGAGGCCACAAGTCTGATCCCGACATTTTTGTTCTGCCGCTTCAATGGGCACTGGACAAAGCCATCACCGGCGAATCCGTGACTCCCTACTCCTTAGCATACACCGACGAGTCTCAGGCTCAGCATGAGCAGGATGTCATTTCCAAGTTTCTGCAGATTGTCATTGACTGGCTAGCCCCAGCAATGTTCCTGGGCATGATTGGTGTCATCTACCATCTGGCCGGTATGGCAGCTCAAGAACGAGAGCTTGGTATCGCACAATTGCTGACAGCCATGGGTGTCAAACAGTTTACACGTCACTTGGCCTATCTGCTGTCATTCTCAGTAGTTTATCTACCCGGATGGATTGCCATTGCACTGGCCATCAACCTGGTGCTTATGAAACCCACGAATGTTGCCATCTACATCTTCTACCACATCTTTTCTGGCATGTCCATGATTACTTGGGCCATGTTTCTGTCCATGTTCTTTTCCTACGCTCAGCTGGCAGGTATTGTTGCCTCTGGCCTATCCTGTTTCCTTGCCATTATGAGCACTGTGCAGACTCGAGTTCCAAACAATGAAGGTCGGTTCAGAGACGCCTCTGTTTACGTCTTATCTTTTCTCTTCCCTCCCATGAATTACCCATTCTTCCTCCAGACCACAGGACGTTGGAAAAAGGAGGAGCTTGCCACCAACATGGTGGAGAATGCGCCCGACTCCAACATCAAGGCCATTGTCATTTTCTTTGGCGCCATTTTCTCCATTTTCTTCTACTTGTTTTTGGCCATGGTTGTCGAGCGTGTTTTCCACGGTGTTCACTCTAAAATCGCCACTGACGAAGCTCAGACCGAGCGAGTGATACTGGACAGTGTGACTAAATCTTACAAGATGCGATCACGACTCTCTGGTCGTGTGAAGAACACCGTCACTGCCGTCGACAGTCTCAACTTGCCTGTCCACAATGGCCAAATTGTCTGTTTGCTGGGAGCCAACGGTTCAGGCAAGACTACCACTCTGGAAATGATTGCCAACATCCAGAAACCTACGTCCGGATCTATCACCTTTTCTCCTGGTTCCAAGGTTGGAATTTGTCCTCAGAAAAACGTCATGTGGGATACACTCACCTGTGAGGAGCACCTGCAAGTATGGGCTCAGCTCAAGGGAGTCTCAGCCAAGGATTTGCCTGCTACCATTGACTACCTTGTTGACAAGTGTGATTTGACCAAGAAGCGTCACGATCGAGCTGGAACCATGTCTGGTGGCCAGAAACGAAAACTGCAGCTGGCCATCATGTTTGCTGGAGGCTCCAACGTGTGTGCAATTGATGAGGTGTCTTCTGGCCTAGATCCACTGTCTCGTCGCAAAATCTGGGAAATCATCGTCTCCAACCGAGGCTCCCACACGATTCTGCTGACTACTCATTTCCTCGACGAGGCCGATATTCTCGGCGACAACATCGCCATCATGTCCAAGGGTACTCTGCAGGTGTACGGAACCACCGTTCAGCTCAAGGAGCAGCTTGGAGGCGGATACAGAATTTTCATCGCTCATCCAGGCTCCGGAATGGAGGAAATCATCGAGCTGGAAAGTGCATCTCAGGTAGCCGAACGAATCCAGGACCTCGAAGACCGCAAAATCGACTACAGAGTGGCTGGTCCTCAGCTGGAGGATGTGTTTTTGAGAGTGGCCGAGCGAGATCATGTGGAGCATGCAGATATCACTGTTCCCCAGTCAACCGATGGCGACTCTACTGATGCCAAAATCGGTCTGAGAAAGGGCAGATCAACTGGCTACTTCCACCAGACATGGTCAATGTTTGTCAAACGACTGATCATTCTCAAAAGAAACCCCCTAGCCCACATTGTCATGTTTATTCTTCCGATTATCGTCGCTGGAGCCACCTCGCAATTTCTTCGATCATTCAAGGGATCGGCGTGTGAGGGAGATTCCCGGTTCCGAAGACAGGTCTACAACCCCTACATCATTGGCAGAGACCATATGGACATGCCCGTGGGGCCACAGTCTGTGCTTTCTAGCTCTTTAGAGGGTGGAAAGACGTTCATCGACGGACTGTTGCATGGAATGGGCAACTCTACAATTGAAAATGTGATCATGGCCAAGGTGAGCAATGGTACCCATTTCACAAACACCCAGTCAGACTTTGAGGCCTATCTCGGCCAAAACTACACCCAGGCTTACCCCGGAGGAGTGTTTGCCGACAGCTCTCGACCCATCGCTGCCTATCTGACCAACACTGGCCGAGGACCTTACTACTCGGTGATGATGATGAATCTTCTTACCAACTTGCGTCAGAATGGCGACACCAAGGTCTACGCCGACTTCTCGCCCTTTCAAATTCCTTGGGCTTCTTCTACAGGTGATACTTTGCAGTTTATCGTTTATTTTGGACTCACCATGAGTGTGGTTCCTGCCTTTGCTGCCCTGTACCCCACATTTGAGCGTTTGTCGCGTGTCAGAGCAATGCATTACTCCAACGGCCTGCGGGTGGTGCCACTATGGACTGCCTATGCCATCTTTGACTGGATCCCACTAATGTTAGCCGGAGCTGCATGTACAGGTATCATTGGCGGGTCGTCAGAATACGTGCTCGGAACCGGATATCTCTTTGTCGTGTTCATGCTGTACGCTTTGGCTGCTTCTCTATTCTCCTTTGTTATCTCGCTCATGGTCAAGTCCCAGCTGGCTGCCTTTGCTATTACTGCAGGCTACAACGCCATCTATTTCCTCATCTACATGATTGGATACCTTTCCACTCTCATGTACGCTGAGCCCTGGACTATCGACTCTACTGTGAAGGCTATCCACTTTTCCATCTCCATCATTTCGCCTACATGTCAGCTGATCCGAGCTATGTTTGTCTCCATGAACCTCTTTGGCGTCCTCTGTCGCCAAGACAACTCGGAAATTCACTACATGGGCCATATGTTGGCCTACGGTGGCCCCATTTTGTACCTCGTGTTCCAGTCGGCCTTTCTCTATGGAATTCTGCTCTGGTGGGACTCTGGACGGTTCAGATTCACTCTGGGCAGAAGGAGGCGCCAAAGATAATTGGCTGAGGACGCGGAGACCAAAAGCCCTGTTCCTGGCGATGTGCAAAAAGAAGCTGAGCATGTCGACTCGTCTCCTGATGCCTGGGACCACGGATTGCGGATGTCCCATGTGTCCAAGAAGTATGGTGATAACCGGGTAGTCGATGATGTCACTTATGGTGTCCAGCCAGGTGAGTGTTTTGCGCTGCTTGGCCCCAACGGAGCCGGAAAAACCACTACATTCAACATGATTCGAGGCGAGGAGAGCCCCACCTCTGGTGGCATTCATGTCACTGGCATTTCCGTGTCTTCAAACCGAGCCCAAGCCAGACAACATCTGGGTGTGTGCCCTCAGTTTGACGCCATGGATAAGTTATCGGTGACAGAAACTTTGCACTTTTACGCCATGCTAAGAGGTCTCAACAGAGAGGACCGTGATCACAACGTTGAGCACATCATTGGGGCCACTGGCCTCGACAGATTCAGAAAGACCATTGCCCATTCCCTATCTGGAGGCAACAAGCGAAAGCTGTCTCTAGCCGTGGCTCTTATGGGTGACCCACAGGTGCTCCTTCTGGATGAGCCTTCCTCTGGTATGGATGCCTTTGCCAAACGAATCATGTGGAAAACGCTGTCTTCCGTGGCTCATGGTCGAAGTATTGTTCTGACTACCCACTCAATGGAGGAAGCAGATGCTCTGGCCGACAGAGCCGGTATTCTTGCCAAGCGATTTTTGGCCATTGGCTCAGCTTCCGAGCTGCGAAATCTGTATGGTAACCTCTTCCATGTGCATCTGGTCTGTTCTGACGCCCCCCATACATCTGATGCTCAGATGATGGAAATCGCAAACTGGACTGCCGAGGCTTTCCCCCACTCGGAGATTGAGGAGCGCATGTACCACGGCCAGATCAAACTGTCTGTGCCTTGCAAAACCATTTCTGGTCATGAAAACAAAATGTCTACCATTTTTGCTGCGCTTGAAAACAACAAGCAGCGCCTGGGCATCGAGTACTACTCGGTCAGCCCCACATCCTTAGAGGAGGTATTTTTGGATATCGTCAAGAAGGAGTTTATCGGCGAGGACGAGCACTAACCACGTATATATTTATATTTGAATCCATGTTGTATTGAGTGTCTTGTGAGCGGCTTATGTATATCACTGTAAGAACTGAGTTGGTGTGAAGTGAACATACTTGGACGAATGTGTAATTTGGAAGAACGTGTAATTTGGAAGAACGTGCATAACTTGAATTGCCTTGCTGATTAAAATAATTACAAGTTTCCTGCAATAAATGAAATAGAAAAGTGCTACTTCAGTTTTCTGTCTCCCATTGGTCATCTGGTCGCAAACCAAACACATGTCAATCACCAGTGGTTTTACAGTATCACTTAAAGAGGTATTCTGAGCAATCAGCACAGGATCAGTCTGTAGTCAAAGTTAGTTGGTTGAAGACCACGATACTGACTTACAATCGCTCTCTTGTAAGCCCACAATCTTGCCAGCACCTTGTTACTCTCAAAGTACTGCACCATGGCGTCTACAATTTGCACTCGTACGGTACTGTACGCGTTAAATATCTATATTACAGGGCCTGGAGAAACCACTTAATCGTTCTTCTGCAGCTTGGCAAAAGTGGTGTGCTCCTCGATGTCCTTGGCCTCCCAGGGGTAGGCGATCCACTCGTCGGGAGTGGTTCGGGCAGCGACGTATCGGCCAGACTCCATCATATCAGCGGGGAGCTGGGCCTTCTTGGGCTTGTCCTTGTTGTGCAGGACAAAGACGTGGAAGTTGGTCTTCTCGTCCTCTCGGCCGAGCTTCTTGGCCTGGGCAGCAACGTCCTTCTCGAGCTCGGAGACGGCGTAGTGCAGGGTGGTTCGGGTGTCGTCGACCTCGTCGACAATGAGAATGTTCTTGCCAATGAGCTGACCGGAGTGCTTCTCGAGGGTGGAGAAGTCGAGCCACTGGGTTCGGACAACCTCAACGCCAATCTGCTCCTCAAGCTGGCCAGTTCCAAGCTCCTCGTACAGAGACAGACCAATGGCCTGAATGGGGATGTTCTTGGAGCCGGGGACTCGAATGTGGGTTCGCAGAATTCGGGCGGGAATGAAACCACCACCTCCGATGGCAATCATGAGATCAATCTTGAACTCCTTGAGAGTCTCGGCGGCCTCCTGGCACAGCTTGTGCACGTTGTTGTAGGAGATGTACTTCTTGTCGGTGGGGGCCTGGACTTCGCTCATTGTAGGTAGGGTGGGTTGGTGGAACTGATGTTCGAGAAGAAAGGAGGAAAAAACTAACTGCAGCCTAATTTTGTTATATGACAATTTTTTTTTCCTCGCAGCAAGAAAACAAAGCTTATCCGCGAAACGGCCCACTGGCTCTGCAGCCCATTGTTTTTGGGTTTCGCGCTGCCGTAGTGGCGTCCACTGAGGCTACCGGGCACGTCACGTGTCCTGCAATGATACCTCCCCGGTTTTTTCCCGCTTTCGCTATCGTCTTATAGCCTTTTCTGACGCCGCTCTACTGGGCCTATCTTACCACGAGCTTTAAAATGTAAAATGTTTCCTGAGGTTTAGACTTTTAGCCATGGCGCTATCTCCGCTATCCTTATCTTGAGTGGAAGAGCTAGGTACATCCGGCGGAGGGCAATTGGGGGGTCTCTTCAAGCCATTAGGGGTCGTTTTTTGCTACTAAAAGGAGGTCACGTGACGCAAACCGACTCTGCCAGTATCTGGAGTTCTTTTTCAGCAGATTACTGGGTCCAATTGTGGCGTTTACTTTACTGTGGTAGATGGTGCTCTGTTACGGCTATTAGGGTTGCACCGTTGAAGAAAGCACTGTACTCATTTTTTTTTGTAGATGATGGACAGTGATGCCATGGCTGAACAAGTGAGAGGTTGTTAATACGTAAGGGAAGTGGGGTATATGGCGTTAGATTGATCAGAATTGAATAATTTCTGTGACTGGAAGTTCTTAGGAAGCAGTTGTTAGCGTTAGTAGATGTCTGTTCAACTTGTCATTTTGTAGACAATATTACAAGATTATTTTTTAATCTAAGGTATGATTTTTTACTGACAGAGAGCTCAGTTGATGATAGAGATGATTATTAAAGTAATAACAATATTCTGTTTAAAATGATACTTGTGAAAGCTCGTTTCAGTATGGATGTCGATAACTAGATGGTATTACTAAACTACGAAAGAAAACCCAACCATTCTCCACTGATTGCTTGATCTAAATACATTGTAGCTCGAAAACCAAGCCCATTGATAATGTCAATGGTTTACTTAACCATGGGCATATACGGCTAATATCGTGTTCTATCATTTGGTAAACTAACTTATTCGTAGCTTCACGAATTCAAACGTCAAAAAACCATCTCACAATATCTCGAAGAGAGTGTATTCCAGGTTTCATATTACACTCAAAGATATTGTTCAGATTCAAGTACTTGTAGTATTAACCATCCATACCAAACAACTCCACACAAGTCCTAATCAATCACTCTCCTATTAATGATACAGTTGTCTATAATGCTATTTACTTGCCTCCCCGCTTCTTGCTGTTGTTGAGCACAGCCTTCATGTCCTCCTCGTCCGAGTCAGGAAGAGCAATCTCATCCTCGTCCTCGCTCATGTCCTCAGCGTCATCCTCTGATTCGTCCTCGTCGTCCTCCATGTCAACGTCCATCTCCATGACTTCGCTGAGGTTGTCGTCCTCTGAGTCGTCGGCGTCCTCCACGTCCTCCTCGCCCTCGACAAACTCCACCTCCGAGTCAGACTCCTCGTCGTCCTCGTCGGTGCCCTGGTTGGCGTTTCGGAGCTCCATCTGGGCCTCGAGCATCTCCAGACGACCCTCCAGTGCCAGGAGACGGTCCAGTGTGTTGACTCGGGTGTTGAGAGCCTTGTGCAGCTTGGAGACAGTGGAAAGCAGATGTGGCACTGTCACGAGGTAGCCTCCGTGTGCGACCATGACCCACTTGATCCAGGCGTTGAACTGGCGGCCTCGAGAGGGCTGCGCGGTCATTTTGGCGGCCAGACGCTCCAGAAGAAGCACGGCAAGACTGCTGTTGAGCCGCTGGACGGTGGACTTGATGCCCTCCTCGTCTCGGAACAGCAGACAGGACTCGAGAAGATCGTCGTCATCAGACTTGATGGCCTGGGTCAGAACGGTGCTGAGAGAGCCCATGGTGGGGGGGGCCACGCCGGAAGAGCCCTTGGTGGGCTTGGACTCCCGTTTCAGGGCCTCCATCTTCTCGGCGAGTGTGGCGGCCTCGGGATCGTCGTCGTCAGAATCCTCGGCGTTCTCCAGGTTGGCATAGTCGTCGCCGGCAGCCACAGTGGCGTCCTCCTCGTCGTACTGCACGGGAACGGTTCGCTCCTCGGTGTAGTGGTTGGTGGAGGCCTTGGGCTCGTGCACCACCGTCATGGTGGGCTCGCTCTCGAGGGCGGTGAGCGCCACGTGTGCGAATTGTGCGTGGCCTCGCTCGGTGTACGAGTAGAAGGCGTCCTTGGGGCTCAGGGCCACGGTATCGATGGTCAGAGCCTGGCCAGCAACCTTGGTGGCTCGCTCAATGTCCAGCGACGCAAACGACGACTTGGACACGGTGCTCTTGCGCTTGTTCTTCTTGGGGGTGGTGCCGTTGGTCTGGGCCAGGTTGAAAAACTCGGCAGATCCACCCTCGGTCAGGGCGCCGAGGAACTCGCCGTTCAGCGAAACCTGGTGCACGCCGGCCTCGGCCATGAGAACCATGCTGATCTTCTTGGCAGAGACGCTCACCACGTTGATGAGTCGGTCGCCAGCCACAGCGGCCACCAGGTCGCCGTAGACGGACAGCTGGGTCACGGTGGAAGTGTGGGAGGGAATGTCAAACAGGGGCTCGTCGAAGGACACGGCCTGCGAGTCGGGGCCTCTGGGGCCAAACACGGCGAGGTTGTGGGTGGCCAGCAGCACCTGGCCGGAGGGGAGAACTGTCAGCAGCTTGGCTCCAGCCTTCTCTACCGACCGCTCAACAGAAGCGCCCTTCCACACGTTGATGGTACCTCGGTTGTCGAGAGAGTAGCTGACGCCGTGGGCAGCATCGACGTCGAAATCGGCCACGGGGAGCGAGTGGCCTCCTCTCAGAGCAGAGACAAGCTTGGCCTGGGCAGGGGAGAAGGTCAGAATGTCTCCTCGGTTGGTTCCAACAGAGACAAGGAACTCCTCGGAGGAAGAGCCCTCGTCGGTCTTGGTCTTCTTTCGGCGGGTGGCGCTGGACTGGGCCACGGAGGGGTTTCGGGTCCACTTGAGAGCAGTCACGGTGGTACCCTTCTCAAGGACAAACTCCACGGGCTGGAGGCTGGCGTTGGTGCCGGACACGGCCTGCACGCGGATCTTGTGCTGGCTGAGCGCGGTGGTGACGCTGGCGTACTGCGTGAGCGAGGGGTCGAATCTGGACAGCTGTGACGACATTTTGTGCGTGTGTCGTTATAGATTGTGAGAGAGCCTGCTTGTCTAGGCTTGATTGCAGATTTTATTTTTTAAGCTCTGAATTTTTTTTCGCCTGCATGGCCACCAAACCCTTGCCTTTGTGGGGATGACCAAAGTGGTTTTTTCCCAATTTTGGAGATGTATCCATCTCGGACGGCTGCTCTGCCGGCTAATTGCAGCAGAGCCGCGCTTGGTTCTGGACAAGTCCTGAGGGCACCCACACTGTCCCCTTTTTCGTTTCCCCCAATCACTGTTTATGGCTCCGAACTCTAAGACGGGCCTCCAAAAATTATATATAAACATGCATGAGCATTTGACCAGAGGCGCGTGCTACCACGAGTTGACAACTGCTGAAACGGCTCACCACACACAACACGACACGTTTCTGGACATTTACACGTTTCCAACGCCTCTCCCACACAAACACATACCCACATCTCTATGAGCGACCGAGAAACTTCAGGGAACGACGACCTTTCGCTGCCCAAAGGTGAGTACTGCGACAGTCAGAGAGAGAGAGAGAGAGAGGAAGAGAGACAACCACATGAATTTGACCGCGAAAGTTGTCGTGTTTTTTTTCCCTTTCACATACTAACGCAGCTACGGTGCAGAAGATTGTCAGCGAAATCATCCCCTCAGACCTGGCTTTTGCCAAAGATACACGCGATGTGCTCATCGAGTGCTGTATCGAGTTTATCATGATGCTGAGCACGGAGAGCAACGAGATTGCCGAGAAGGAGAGCAAGAAGACTATTGCGCCGGAACACGTTATCAAGGCGCTACAGGAGCTGGGCTTCATCGATTACATCGACCCCATCAAGGATCTGATTGTGGAACACAAGGAGGCGCTCAAGTCGCGGGAAAAGAAGGTGGGCAAGCTGGAGCAGTCAGGCATGACCGAGGAGGAGCTGCTGCGCAAGCAGGAGGAGATGTTTGCCGCTGCGCGCAGCAAGCTCAACAACCAGATTTAGGCGAGGTAGGGGGATGCGACGCGGTTCTCACAGCATTTGGGGAAAGGATGGCTCCCGGAGATTCGCGTCTTGCTTGGGGGAGTCACTAACGATACGTCCGGTTCGTAATATACTAATAGCATTAGATCACAATGTCCGTCCGTGAGGTTGGCGATGTAGACATGCAGACATTGTAATTACGGTAGCAAGGCTTGCTTGTTTAACTCCGTCTTGTTGTACTTTAGCTGCTACAGTATGGAGCATGAGGCAGTGCGAAGGACACGGGAGCGACATCGGCAATGTCACACGCAACACACCTCATTACAATAATATAGGGCAATTTCCATCTATCATGATACTGATTCAGTCTACAGTCAGTTCTTTAATTTCGATAATATTCTGTCATTTTGGTCATCTGCATATTTCACACCCATTTTTTATTTTTCGTGCTTTTTTGTTGGCCCCATTTTGCTGAATAATTTTGCATATTCTCCCCCCCACCACACACCGAATACACGGGGTATTTCCGTACCTTGTCCCTTTTTTATAATTGATAACATAACTAATTATGTGGTGTTTTCCCCTGCGACACCATACACTATCTGTTCAATACCCTGGAGTATTATTTCCGACTCTTATATTCTCGTCCAAGTCTCTTCCTTCTCTTCTTCCTTCTCATCACTTGTCGGAGTCTGTTTATTTGTTTTGTTTTTCTCATCTAAAGCTCACACCTGCTCTTTCAGGACCACACTGGCTCTCAGCAAAAAACAACGCTACTGTACTGTTATTCAAGCGCGTCTGGGAAGCACGGCCAATAGACTCCAGTGTGCGTACGGCAGAAGAAGTAAACAAGGAGCAGCTGGTGTAGATCTTGGTTCCCCATCCGTGGGTTACTAAGACTTTGCGGGCAACTGCCAGCTGGGATTCACAGGAAGTCTCAGAAGACCGAATCGGGGATGTGGAAACGGACCAAGACTCCGAGAAAGCTACTCTAGCGACAAGACACCACCGTTGCAATACCACCCCGATTGCCATGTACTTAGATTGGAGCTAATAACGTGGCATTATTAGCTGCCGTCTATTGGCCTGAGAGTCTATGGGCTTCTTCCTTGGAGCAATTATCTAAACCCCTTTTTTTCAACATAGTCTACTCTCTCGAAAACTAACTCCCTTGTTTTGAATCCAGCTGGAAGAAACGCCGTTAAGGGTGTTTGTATATTAAAGCGAGTACTCATCCTACTGAGCATCCACTGAGGCTGTTCACTCAACTAAACCCACAGTAAACATTCAAAAACGCCAGACTACGTACGTACATACTTAGTCATGGCTTCGTATGGTTCGTATGATTGATTGATTCGTATGAATATGATTAGCTTTTGGCTGACTCGCCACAGTGGTTGTCTAACCAAAGACTAGGGACTGAACACAACTGGTCAATTGGACGCTCAGGGGAGAAATGGTAGTGAAACAAACCGCCAAAATGAGCCAATAAAACTCCACAGTACACTCTCATTGCAGTATCGCCAACTTCCGCCTCCCTATAGACATGTTTCAGGGGTGTCGGCCCGTTACCCGGCCGTCCTGCAAGCTGCCAAACTGTACCAAAAAACATGACAAAAAAAAAAAACGAGGGTTCGTACAGCTGGTGAAAAACTCCGTAACCTCTGACATATCTGCACCGGCGATTTAGGTACTCAACCATGGATACTAACGCGCTGTACTCGTGCTTCGAGGCCACCACCAGTGGCAATCCCACCACGCTCCCCCAGGCTGAGCAGCAGCTCAAGGAGGTGGAAAAGCTCCCCGGCTTCATCCACAGCTGTTTGGACATTGTGCGGGAGCCCCAGGCTTCTGACAACGTCCGAAAGGCCGCCTCCGTCTACCTGAAAAACATCGTCACCCGAAACTGGAACCCCCACGGCAACAAGATGCTCATTCGAGAGGAGGAGAAGCCCCAGTTCCGAGAGAAGCTCGTGCCTACCCTCATTTCCGTGTCTGGAGCTGAGGGCGTCAACTCTCTGCTCCGATCCCAGCTTGTGGCCATGCTCGCCTACATTGTCGTGCTAGACTACCCCAAGCAGTGGTCGTCGCTTCTCGCCGAGGCCGAAAACCTGCTTGCCTCTTCATCTGATCAGGACAAGTTCACCGGCGTGCTCATTCTCACTGAGATCACCAAGCGGTACCGGTACATGACCGGCGACTCGCGGCTTCATCTCGACGAAATCATCCAGAGAACCTTTGGCACCCTGCTGCTGTTTGGCCAGTCTCTGGTGTCCCAGGACTCCTTCTACGCTGGCGACATGCTGCGACACATTCTCAAAATGTACAAGTACGCCACCTACTACAAGCTCCCCGCAGCGCTGCAGAGCGACAACTCGCTGCGACCATGGGCCGAGCTGCACATCAACTGCATCACCCGAACTCTCCCCCAGGAGGTGCTGGGTCTGGATCTCGAGGACCGAGAGCTGCACCCCTGGACCAAGTGCCAGAAGTGGGGCTACGCCAACCTTTACCGAATGTTCCACCGATACGGTACCGAGTCGCTGGTTGCAGCCGAGTACGAGGCCTTTAGCGCCCGTTTCAACGCCAACTACGTCCCCGAGATTCTGCGAGCCTACTTTGGCCAGATTGAGGGCTGGGCCAAGGGCAGCATCTGGATCTCCAACAAGAGTCTGTACCGCCTGGTCAACTTCCTGGAGGACTGCATCCGAGTGCGGGAGAACTGGCCTCTCGTCAAGGACCACATTGATACCATTGTCCGCCATGTTGTGTTCCCTCTCATGTGCCTGACCGAGAACGATCTCGAGGCGTTTGAGGACGAGCCCGTTGAGTACATCCACCGACGAATCGACGTCTACGACGAAAACCCCACCGCCGACATGGCTGCCACCTCCTTCCTCATCACTCTGATCGAGAAGCGACCCTCGTGTCTGCCCAGCGTGCTGCAGCTTGTCCAGGAGACTGTGCAGGCCAACGGCGGCAGCGGTGACCTGCAGGAGGCCATCAAGCGAGAGTCTGCCCTTCGAATGCTCGGCTCCATCTCCCACTTGATCATCATGAAGAAGAAGAACGCTCAGTTCAGAGAGATGATCGAGCCCTTCCTCGTTCAGTACGTTGTGCCCGACTTTGGCTCCCCCCATGGCTTCATGCGGGCCCGAGCCTGCGAGATGGTCAACAGCTTTGCTGACATTGACTTCCAGGACCAGTCCACCGTCCAGGCCCTATACAGCCACGTTCTGACCTCTCTGGGCGACCAGCATCTGCCTGTGCGAGCCGAGGCCGCTCTTGCCCTGCAGCCCCTAATCCAGATCGAGGACGTGCGAGTTGCTCTCGCCGAGAACATCACCGCCATCATGCAGCAGCTGCTGCAGCTGTCCGATGAGATTGAGCTTGATGCCATCTCCGCCGTTATGGAGAACTTTGTCGACTCTTTCTCCGAGCAGCTGGCTCCTTTTGCCGTGCAGCTCGCTACTCAGCTGCGAGACCAGTTCATGCGAATTGCTACCGAGCTGTGCGAGAAGAAGAACCCCGACCCCGACTCGGACGAGGGCTTCGACTTCTACCAGGACGAGGACAAGACTCTCGCTGCCGAGGGTATCCTCAACACCATCATCACCCTTGTGCTGGCCATGGACAACTCTGCGGAGTCCATCATTGCCATCGAGGAGGTGCTCATGCCCGTGTACAAGCTGGTGCTGGAGCAGGGACTCGTGGAGTTTCTGTCTGCCGTCTTTGAGCTCATCGAAGACACCACCTTCTGCATCAAGGCCATTTCCCCCCACATGTGGTCCATCTTTGGCACCCTGTCCGACACCTTTGTCGAGCACGCCATGGACTTCATCGAGGAGCTGCACCCCGTGCTGGAAAACTACATGAACTACGGTGCTGACCAGCTGCGACAGAACCCCGAGTATCTGGCCAAGATCTGGCACATCATCGAGTCTGTCCTCACCGAGGGCGAGGGCCGACTGTCGTGGCAGGAGAAGAAGTATGCATGCGAGCTCATCCAGGCTCTGGTCCTCAACTTCCACGGTCATGTCGACATCTATGTCGAGAGAATCGTCAAGCACACCGTTGATATTCTCACCAGCGACCCCCCTGCTGACGAGCCTCTGAAGCCCGTGTTCCGACTCTACCTGATGGAGAACATCCTGTCGTGTCTCATCTACAACCCCATTGCCACTATCAGCATGCTGCAGCAGCTGGGCTTCACCGAGGCCTTCTTCTCTGCATGGTTTGAGTCCATGGAGCAGTTTGTGCGAGTCAACGACAAGAAGCTCATTGCTCTGGCTCTGCTCGCAGTCATTGCCAACGCCACCGGCCTGCCCCAGTCTCTGCAGCAGAACCTGCCTCAGCTGTTCCAGGGTCTTGTCTCCGTGATGAAGACTCTGCCTGCTGCTGAGAAGCACAAGGAGGAGCTGTCCAAGGAGTTTGACCCCTCCATGGGCGGCGATCTGTCCCAGTTTGCCAACGAGAACTTCGACTACGACGACGAGGCTTTCAACGCTGAGGACCTCGAGGAGGGAGAGGATGATGGCGAGGACGAGGACGAGGAGTACGCCCAGCTTCTGCGAGACGAGGACGATCGACTCATTAGCGGAGCTTTCCGATTCGATGAGGGTGATACTGTCGAGGAGGAGGCTCTCGGCGACTTTGCTACTGACAGTGTCAACATGTACGCTCAGTTCAAGCAGCAGGTGGAGGCCCTGCAGCAGTCTAACGCAGGTCTCTACCAGTCCCTGGTTTCTTCGCTTGACGCCGATATGGTCAAGGTGGTTGAGGATGTGTACCAGCGAGCGGATGCTCCCCCGCGCCAGTAAATAGAGGCGGAGTTGAAATAGATTATGACTTATACCTTTGTGTCCTTTATTTTGTGCTGTCTAATGTGTTATATTTTCGGATCTTGTTGCGTGCCTCTATAATCATCATTAATAAATATTTGGGCAGCGTTTGCATGTGTTACATCTGTTCACATAAAAAAAGCAATTGTATGGTTAAGTTAGTTTTCTTGCAAGTTTACAACTGGGTTTTTTTTCAAAACAATCGTCTTATTCACTATATAGAAATGTTGAATTCATAAATAACGTCTAGGAAAATTAGACGGGGAGGGGGAACTGACCGGCCCACTGGGAGATCTCCTCGTAAAGAGCATCAATCTTGGGGTTGCCACCAGCCTGGACAGTGGACTTGAAGTCCTTGAGCTTGTTAGCCTCCTTGGGGAGACCCTGCTGGATCTCAGTAGCGAGGGCAACAGCCTGGGCAATGTAGTTGGCGATCTTCTTGAAGTCCTCCTCGCCGAAGCCTCGGGTGGACATGGCGGGAGCACCAATTCGAACACCACCGGGGACAAGAGCGGACTTGTCACCGGGGATGGAGTTCTTGTTGAGGGCAATGTTGATGGCCTCGCAGACAGTCTCGACTCGAGCACCGTCAATGCCCTTGTCTCGGAGAGAGACAAGAACCATGTGGGAGTCGGTACCGCCGGACACAAGGTTGAAGCCGAGCTTGTTGAACTCAGTCTCGAGGGCCTTGGCGTTCTTGAGAACCTGCTCCTGGTACTCTCGGAAGGTGGGGTCAGCGGCCTGCTTAAGGGCAACAGCGAGAGCAGTGATGGTGTGGTTGTGGGGACCTCCCTGGTGACCGGGGAAGACAGAGAAGTTGATGGGGTTCTCAAGGTCGTAAAGGATATCCTTGCCGGACTTGGCGTCAACAGATCGGACACCTCGTCGGAAGAAGATCATGGCACCTCGGGGTCCTCGGAGGGACTTGTGGGTGGTGGTGGTGACAATGTCAGCGTACTCAAAGGGAGAGGGGATGACACCGGCAGCAATGAGACCGGAAATGTGGGCCATGTCGACAACGAGGTAGGCGCCAACCTTGTCGGCAATCTCTCGCATTCGCTTGTAGTCAATGAGTCGGCAGTAAGCGGAGGTACCTGCGACGAGGACCTTGGGTCGGTAGAGAATGGCGGTCTTCTCAAGCATGTCGTAGTCGATGATGCCGGTATCGAGGTTGACTCGGTAAGGCATGGTCTCGAAGTAGGTGGAGACAGCAGAGATCTTTCGGTTGTCAGTCTGGTAACCGTGGGACAGGTGACCGCCGTGGGGGAGATCAAGACCCATGAGTCGGTCGTGGGGCTTCATGATAGCCTGGTAGACCTGGAGGTTGGCGGGGGAGCCAGACAGGGTCTGGACGTTAACACCCCACTTGTCAGAGGTAAGGCCAAAGGCCTTGAGGGCTCGGTTCTGGCACAGAGTCTCGATTCGGTCAATGTGCTGGTTACCGCCGTAGTATCGGGCACCGGGGTATCCCTCAGAGTACTTGTTGCACATGGGGGATCCAAGGGCGTCGAAAACGGACTTAGAGGTGAAGTTTTCCGAGGCAATCAGCACAATGGAGTGCTTCTGTCGGTTAATCTCATCCTTCATGATGCCCTCAACCTCGGGGTCGAGATCGTGGAGGGAGGCCTCAATGAGCTGGGGTTAGTCTGGGGTTCTGGGGGTTGCACGTGTTGTGTTGATGGGGACTGCCCTGAAAGTCACGGTGCACTTTTGCTGTTGGCAGGTGTTCGCTGTTTCCCAGCAGCAATTGCGTTTGGGGGGAGCGATACTCACTTCCTTGTGGTTGTTGGAAAGGGCGTACGACGACATTGTTGATTTTTTTGTGTAGCTGGCGATTCAATTGAGGGCTGACACTACAGTTATAACTGTAGAATTTTTTTGGATTTAAATTTGCACCGACTTGGGACAAAACTCTGTTGGGGTCCAGGTCAGAGCACCTCAGCGAAGCAGCTGAGCTGTGAGTCTCTGTAGAGATAAGCCAGGATGTGGGGAGCGTGTGGGTGCCGCACGGGGACGTTTCACGGTCCAAGACGTCTCAGCTAGTGAATTCACGGTCACAGGGGCTCTTTGATTCCGCTACTCTAATTGGCCACTTTTTTTTCTTTAGGCACAAGGAATGGCCCAAAAAAAAAAAGTGTCAATCGAAGTTTGACGTTGGGCTCCCTTTACCTTGTTCCCAATCCCTGCGCCAAGTTGGACCTTTTGCTCTGGTACCACTTCACAGTGACTCACATAGAGTTCACATCTTGCACATGAGTTACTGTGCAGAATGGGAGCACTGTGGGGACCCGAGTTGGCAACCCCGTGCAGATCGGGGCGAAGGAATAGCTGAGTTGGACAGGGCAGGCTCAGCTCGGAAGTGGCACAAAAGGCGGGAAACGGGGGAGCTTCTGTGTTTCTGGACACTAAACTCGCTGCTGTGGACTCGTTGGGAGCGCTGGTTTTAGCGCAGCTCGTGCTGCTACTGTCAGGCCCCCGCACTAGTCCATGTCACATTAGCCACTCTCCAAACCCCCAAATGCCCAAGTGCCCGATTTTGGAGCTAACCGAAGTGCGCATGTACATGCACATGTGGAGATACTCCAGTCCATGTCAGGATAAATCACTCGGGCTAGTACCGGGTAGGATGCAGCGAGAGACACGATAATGCTGTATGTATGTTGGTGGCAGCGGCACGATAATGGCAAAAGCTGGCAGTGCAGTCGTGCAGCCTCCTGACACACCGTCTTTTCGTCTGACAAAAGCCTTGTGACGGTAAAAGACGGCAATTGAGCATGTCTTCTTTCAGTGGTTTTGTGTGAATTAGATGTAGAGAGGTTCAGTCTCTACATCAACATGTTATAGTCACATGCGACCCATTTGCTTTAATTATGTGACTTGAAGGAGGTGTTGGGATCATTTCTGGTATTAAACGCTACAGTGTGAAATTTCAGTTACAGTGTAAAAGCAAACGTTCATCTCCAAACGGGACAGGACCATGTTTACAGCTGTTGTGTCAAGTTGGGTAGAGTCTAGTCGTTTCTTTCGATTGAATCTAGGATGGAGAGAATAATGCGCTTTTCAGATTTCATTTATCTCATTTACAACGTGTTTTACTTTGGTAATACTGACCAAGAAGTACTGTTGATCTTCATTATTCCCACTGAAAAAAGTGGAATCCATCAGAAGAAGCTGAAAGTAATCTGCAAATGAGCCAAGCAGAAGCCATGAGAAGATTGCAAAGACAGCAATTGAATCTGCAAGGGCCTCACTCTATAGATCTCACTTTATTATCACTTGTTTGGTGATTTCGGGCCGGCTATAGGAGGCCACCTCCATCAACTACACTGTACAAATGTCCTACAGCTCCGTCTCCTAAAGAGTACATGTTCTCTCGAACAAATACATTCAATCTAAATCTAGTAAACCTCAAGAACATATCGACCAGCATCCTTGAGCTCCTCAATCTCTCGAGCAGAGTCAATCTTCTGGCCTCGCTCGCCAGCCTCGGTCTCAATGATCTCAGTGAGAACCTGGGTGACGTCAGGAACAGGCCAGGTAGGACCACACAGGTAGAAGCCACCCTCCTTCTTGACAAAGGCATCAACAAGGTCGGGCATGGACTGTCGGATTCGGTCCTGGATGTAAATCTTCTGGGGCTGGTCTCGGGAGAAAGCAGCACCAATGTGGGTGATGATACCAGCATCCTTGTAGGCCTCCCAAAGCTCACCATAGAGGTACTCCTCTCGCTTGTGTCGAGATCCAAGGTACAGGTACACATCGCCAATCTCGTGGCCCTGCTCTCGCTGCCAGGCCTTCTCCTCAACAAAGGCCTTAAAGGGGGCCAGACCAGTTCCAAGACCAGACATGATGATGGGCTGGGTAGTGAGAGGGGGAAGCTTCATGACAGAGGGCTTGACAGACACGACAAGCTCCTGGCCAACGGCAAGGTCGTTGATGTACTTGGAAGCCTGTCCGTATCGGGTTCGGCCCTTGGGGTCCACCCAGTCAACAACAACAATCAGCAGATGAACAGCGTTGGGGTGCACCTTCTGGGAAGAAGCAATGGAGTACTCTCGTCGCTTAAGGGGAGCGACAATCTGCACCAGCTCGGCAATGGAAGGTCGAGCAGAGGGGAACTCCTCCAGGATGTCAACAAAAGAATCAGTATCAACCTCGGTTCGCTTCTTGAGCTCCTCGGCACCAGCAGGGGTAGCAATCTTCTCCAGAGCGGCTCGCTCCTTCTCGTTGGTGGCAAAAGGAGCCAGGGCCTCGAAGAATCGCTTGGGGGGCTTTCCAAACAGATCAAGATGCTCTCGGCAGATCTGCAGCACAGTTCGGGTCTCAGTCAGGGAAGCATCGTCGGAGTTTCGGATGGTCACCAGCTCGTTAGGGTTGAGGCCGTAAGACTTGATGAACTCGTCAACCAGCTCGGCGTTGTTTCGGGCATGTACTCCCAGAGCCTCACCAATCTCGTACTTGAGACCAGTGCCAGTGATGTCAAACTCGACGTGGAAAATGTTTCGGTCGTAGTTCTCGGGGGTGACTCGTCGCTTCTCCTGGACCTTTACCACAAAGTTCTTGGTGGAGATGTCGGGTCGCAGAGAGTTCTCGGTACCGTAGGCCTCCTTGAAAACAACTCGCTTGGCGGCCTCGGTGACGGAAGAAGAAGTGGCACCAGCCTCCTCGTCCTCGCCTCGGACATGGGAGGGAGTAAAGGCGTTGACAGTAAAGTAAGGGGGCACGTCAAGCTCGGTCTCGCCCTCAACGGTCTCCCATCCCTCGGTGGAGATCTGGGTAAGGGCAGACTCGTAGACTCGCTCGGCAAGCTTGGCGACAGTGGAAGCAACCAGCTCAGTGTCGACACCGTTGGCCTGCACAATTCGGGTGGTGATAGCGTCCAGAGACAGGTCGGGCTGAGCGACCTTCCAGAAAGCCAGCTGCTCAATCATACTCTCGGTTCGACCAGAGGTCTCGGAGTTCTCGCCAATGGCAGCAGGGTCCACAATGTGGACAGTGGCACCAGAGAGAGCAACAGAGAGCTTGAAGGAGTCAGTGAGAGCCTTCTCAAGGTCCTCCTCCTTGGCAGAACCAACCAGCAGAAGATCAGTCTCGGGAGTGGTCACGTTGATGGCTCGCACAATGGACAGATCGCTAACGAGGGTCAGGCCTCGAGCCAGCTTTCGGTCAGTGGAGATTGAAGTCTTGACAACACCACCAGCAGTGTAGTTGTCGTACTCAGAGTAGTAGGTGACGGAAGCCTTATCTAGGGCCAGAACATGGGCAGTGGCAGCAGGGGTGTTGGCAGTGACAGCGTTGTCGAGGTTGAAGAAAGTGTAGTGAGCCTTGGGGGCAGTCTCAATTCCGAGCAGGTCGCCCAGAGAGAGTCCGTCAATCTCCAGAGATCGAGAGTACTTGACCTCGTTGACCTTGACTCGGGTAAAGTCGCTGGAGAAGGCAAGAGCGCCGGAAACATCGGCAAACAGCAGAGAGTGCTCGTAGGCAGACTCGACGGCAGCGGTGTTCTGGACCTGGCCTAGCACAGTCACGGTCTGGACGCCCTTGGGAAGGGCCTTGAGGAACTCAGCCTCGAGGAAGGGGCTGTAGATTCGCACCACAATGAGTCCGGCAGACTTGGGCAGGATCTCTCGGGCAGCCTCGGCCTCGGCAGAGCCAAAGACAACGTAGACGTCGGAGGCGTTGGCAGCACCCTCGTACTCAAAGGCCTTGTAGGAGGTTCCGACGGCGGCGTTGAAGCTGTCAAGCACAGCGGACGCGGACGCGTTGGCACCAGACTCCAGAGAGGAGTACAGCTCGTAGATGGCCTTGGTAGCCTTGACGTCGGAGATTCGAGAGGTCTGTCGCAGGAAGTGCAGACCGTCGTAGACGTGGACGGTGGGGTTGGCGATGGAGAGCAGGGTAGCGAGCACGGTCATGTTCTGGGCCTCGGAGGGCTTGGTGGAGCTGACGAGTCCGAGACCGATGCTTCGAACCACCTCAAAGACAGACGCGTAGTCGGTCACGAGCTGCTCGGCTTCGTTGTCGTAGTCAACGGCGGCAATGTTAAAGGCCAGAGGAGAGGCGGTGGGCTTGGCGGAGTAGGTGGCCAAGACGGGAGCCATGAGCTTGAGAGTGGCACTGTTGGCAAGCACGCTCTGGGCACCGTTGGGGGCCTGGGATCCGGTCTGGTTGTAGATGTAGCCGAGCAGGATAGCAGCGGCGCCGACTCGGGACTCCAGCTCGACAAAGTACGGCACTTTGCCGGCGCCGTTGGCCTGGCCCTTTTCGTTCCAGGTCTTGACGGCTCGATCTAGGCCAAAGGACTCGGGCGAGTAAGAGAACAGAGCCTTGGAGATGGCATAGGTGGTCTGCTCCACGAGGGTCTGGCCGGTGATGTTGGAGGTTCCAGCGATGTCGGAAATGTCTGAGGACAGAGGGAAGGGGAAAGCGGGAGACGAGGTGGTGATCTCGGCCTGCTTGGCCTTGGAGCCCTTGTCGGACTGGGGGGTCGCAGATCGGTTATCCTGGACGGAGGGGGCCATTCTGCTTGAGTGTGGAGATGTGCGCTAGCAGGAGAGAGGGGGGGCCTACGGAGTATTTATTGGAGACTTAGTTTTTCACGCTCTGTGGCTGACGCACGGGGGTCGAGCTTCTCAATGGTGGCTAGTGGAGGTGTGGCGGCATGGCAACAAAGAAATCACATAAAGTCACGTGCAAAGCTTATGCACCGATGATGTGCTCCCAGCAGACTATGACGTGGGGGGGAACACTGCAGAGAAAAGGCGTTTGAGAGACAGGCACTGTGTGTTGGTTACAGCCACGATGTTAGAAAATAAACGAAGCTTTGGCTGGAAGTGCTGGTGGCGATATGTGTCAAGACGGTCGTGATGGTTTTGTGACATGCATTTTTTTCCGTTTGCAAATCCATGTCAAACTCACCGTTTAGCACACTGTGGCTTGCCGAAACTTCAGGCTGACGACACCTAGTGGCTAGATTGGCTCTGTCTACGCCACAGAGTTTGGCCATTGATTTCTTCGTCGCGGATTCCATTGGATCAAAGCAGTGTGCCCCGGGTTAGATCGGCGCATGTAGTGATTACATGCAGTCTGTGTTGACAGCAGCAAGTGAGACGGGTTCCATTTTGCAGCTATGGAGTGTTAGCGTGATGATAAGGATGGGCTTAGTGTGGCGGGGTATCTTCTTTTTTTTTAGTCAGTAACAGTGTGAAAATTTCTTTGGCTTCGTTTTGACTCTGGCTTTCGAAACTTGCAATTTGACAGATGAAAAAAAAAGAATCAGTATGATGATCAGCCTGAATCTTGTTGCTGTCTGTGGCTGTGATGTGGAGACGAGTGCATCTGTGTACTGAGTCAAGAAGGGGTGTGTGTGTGTTGGTCCACTCAGCTTTTCTACCAGGTGGAAGGCTACAAAGTACAGTTGTAAGACTTGTACAGAGTAATCTCTTTCGTTCCCCTAACAAATAGGGTATCATCTCTTGGACTGTGACATGGGGAGGACCTGACAGCAATGACAGCCACAAGTCTCTCTAGAATAGGTAGGAGTAGGAAACTGATGCCGACATGTTCTTCAGGAGGCAATGATGCAATATTGCAGAAGAATGTGTCTCTTTTATTCGTTTCGTGGTGATTTTGATCAGTTCAGGAAGAGATGAAACATATCAAAACGACTCAATTATACTATACTCAATACTCAGCTATTATCAGCCTAATGACCTCTTTCAATACAGTGGCTGGAATCGACATTTACCCAGATATGCCACTATAAACTATCTAAAGCGATAATTTCTGACTCGGAAAACAATGTGACGCTCTCTTAATAGCCACCGTGCTCCTGGTACCCATTTCAGATCCAGCTGGTACTGACTATCTTTTCCCCATGTCTCGTTATACTTCTGCACTTCCATGCAAGCTCCAAATGAGGTGCAGCAACATAATTTAACATCTAAAGAGTCGTGACCTCTATTCACCTCTCTAAACTTGACAATGACCGCCTTTACAATCACCAAATACATATATCTGCGCAACCAGACTCCGACTCCCCAGGGACTGGTGAGCTCGGGGATCGATCGCGACGCCTCCGAGTGGACAAAATCGCCTGGAGGAAACCTGACACTGGTCATGGAAGCCACACCAACGGGGGGCGTCAATCTCACTCTCAGACGCGCAAATGAAACCCTGGAGTGTCTGGACGTGGAAGAAATCTCCAGAAAGTTTGCAGGCGTCTACGACAAGTCCAACCCTCCTATCGTCGCCATTTGCAAGCAAAACGGCATAGGCTTCAAATACCTAGTTCGCCGATTTCACGTCATGGTCAGTATTCTGATACCTTGTTTGACAACTTTTTTGACAAACTGTGATCTCTTACACTCTGTCATGATACCTAATTTGATACCCCCTTTCTGATATCCGATGCAGCATACTTGGATACCCCTTACTGCACCACATTCTAACACAGACGTACCGATTCCAGGTCAAGTTCGCCTACAATCATGAGTACGAACGGGCCGTGGAGCTTCTCGAAAATGCAGGTGTCTGTATTAAAGGACGACCAGCCAAACGGACACCAGCAGCGTCGATTCACACCCCAGCAGCAACCCAGGAACCGCATGCTGACCCTTTCAGAGACTTCAATCCAGAATCCCAGTGGGATGACCTTACGGAGGATGACTCGCAGATAGATCCCAGTTTTTTGCCTTCCAAAGCGCCGATCGATTTGGATAGCCAGCTACCCAATCCGAGTCAGCCGAGAATGAGCCAGTCGTTCTCCCAACTAAGCCAGCCATTTGCTGCTTCTTCACAGCCTGCCAAGAGAGCTACTACGCCGCCGGTTTCATCGCAGCCGAAACGATTAAACAGCCAGAGCAACTGGAGAACGCATTTCACCCCTGTTCCAAAAAGCTCTGGGCCCATGTTGAGCAGAGGCACCCAGACGGAGACGCCCAACTGGCTCCTCTCTACGCGAGAGATGGAGCAGCACATTATTTCCGTCACCAGTGACCCTTCTTTTGAAGTTTACGTTGCTCGGATCCGAGAGGCCCTGGATGCGGAGAGTGGTATTGGCCATGTCTAGTCTACTGTAGCATATAGTGTATGATAAGAGTGTATATTAGTCCAATTCGGTATGGTGTGGCTACTCACTCCAGTTGGTAGTATATGCCGTACCGTGTCATGGTCTACAGAGTAGTCTAGATCTACCTTACTGTGCCATAGACTTACTATGTATAACAGTCTCTTCCCCTCATGCAATTTAGACTTGTAAAAAAGAAGCGGTTGGGGTATTATTTATAGACATGAAGCCTCAGATGCTTCCGTACGGCTGGCAATAGATGCAACGATTTATGAAACGACAGTATAGTAAACTGAGAATAATAGCGCTATATGGGTATCATAGACGTTGTACAGCACAGCTCCACAGAATGAACCAGAGAAAACTGATTTTGTTCCAATCCAAACATTACACTGTATCTTTATTCATTTATTCAGAGACTCCTTTCTGAAATCTACTGCACGTTGTTTTGGAGAGTGAACCCTACTTGCATATGTATACCCCTATAAATCAAAATGTGGAATCGATGTATACATTCTGAAGAGTGCACTTTGTTCAGAATGAAAATGCGAATATAACTGAGCTATTTAAGCACTTTTTTCGATTGTACAGTGCTCAAAATCAGGGCACTCAATGTCTCTTCTTTGAACCAGCTACTGCTGTAAGTTGTATATGGTTTCAGGTGGACACAGCTTGAATGCCAAACCGTCAGGAGTAACAACATAACCTCACAGTCGGACGTAATAGGGCAAATCAAGTGACACTGGCATGCGCTGCAACGCTTTGCGTACAAAACGAGCCTGCAACGGCAGCTGTAGCGTCAATACTGCGTTCTGCAACTCCAACCTGGGTTCTCCTTACTCGAGACAAGGCTGCGTCATAACTCACCTGCACTTTACAGGAGACAGCATTGCAGGAGACAGCCGTTAATTCAGCTACAGCCATGAAACGGCTGCCGCTTCAAATTCAAAATGAAAAGCGCATATTGTATTGTTTCAGGACTCTCCGAGCGGCCATTACCCCATCTCCTTTTCTTCTCCAGCAGCCATATCACCTAGCTCTGCAGAAACTGTTAGTCGCTATAGTCTACAGAGTACTCTGTAGTCACTTTGCAGGCTCGTATTTTTTATTTTTATTTTCTATTTTTTTATTCTTGTTTGGCAAATTGTAATTTAGCTACATACGGACATGTAACCCCGTTCATAGCACGGAAAGAGACACGAAGCCATGGTGCTAAGTCTGCGACTCGGCGACGGGGACGCAATCTGCCACGTGATGGGTTCTCTGGTTGCATCGGCCCCCAACCCCCGGCCCTTTCCAAAGGTGCACAAAACACATGTGGATTTTCAGGGACGCAATTTGCCCTTGTCTTTTTTAGAGGCCAAAAAAACTCCTCACACAGTAATCAGCAACAACGTGGGTGTCTCTGGAATGTACACACACACCCACACACACACACACACACACACACAGCAGATGTGCGTTCGTTTTTTTTGGCTGTTGTTTAGGGGATGGGCACAACAGCAATGACGTCACGGGCAGGGGCGAATAATAGGGCGTCCACGTCCCCGCAAAACGACTCCTGGGGACACAAACCCGGTCCCGCGAGGCGAGCCACGACCCCACGACACCGCCCTTGTGACCTGACGCCCCCCTCCCTTCCTGCCTTCAGCCAGACGTCCACAGCCCGTGGCTAAATTTATCCTCCCACTCCGCAGCGTGTGTGCGTGCGCACCCCGAGGTAAATTCTATCTTGCGCGTTTTCGGACAACCCAAATCCAGGAAAAATCGCAGCCCAAGCAGGCACAGAATAACCAAGCGCACAAGCCCTAAAAAAGCACCACATCGCGACCGCAGGCTAGGAGAGCGCGCAACAGTCCGCCAAACCCCGCCAACGCAACACATAGCCACCCCCAGCCCCGCCACAGCGAGAACGAGTGCCTCCCCCGTACGCGTGCTTCCCCTGAGCAGCAGAAATCAGCGCCCCCCCCCAGTGACAACACACTGAAGAACCACCATAATACAACACAACAGCGATAGAGATGTTACGGAACCTCTTCCTCAAAATCAAATACAGACTCCTGCAGGACGCGCCCGTGGGCTCGTCGCTGGCAACCCTGGAGACGTCCTGGGACCCGCGGATATCGATCGAAAAACTGCGACGAAAGCGATGGACGTGGGGCGACTGGCCCTACGTGCTCATGGTGGTGTCCCTGACCACGTGTCTGACCATCCTGCAGACGGTGCCTGGCTTCGTGCGTGTGCTCGTGGGCCTGGCGCTCATCACGCTCGTGGCCGTCCCCATCACATCCCAGTTCTTTCTGCCAGCCATGCCCATTCTCACGTGGCTCGTCCTGTTTGCATCGCCCACGTCGCTCCCCATGAGCCTGCGGCCTAAGATCTACGTGCGTCTGCTGCCGGCACTGGAGACCATTCTCTACGGTGGCAACCTGTCGTACTCGCTGGCCCACATGACCCACCCAGTGCTCGACATTCTGGCCTGGCTTCCCTACGGCGTGCTGCACTTTGCTCTGCCATTTATCTGCGCGGCATCGCTCTTCCTCTTTGGACCCCCCGGTACGCTGCCACAGTTTGGCTTCTGCTTTGGCTGGATGAACTACTTTGGTGTTATCATGGAGCTCATGTTCCCCAACGCGCCCCCGTGGTACAAGAACATTTACGGTCTGGAGCCTGCCAACTACACGATTCATGGCTCAGCCGGTGGTCTGGAGCGAATCGACAAGCTGCTGGGCTTCCAGTTGTACGGAGGCACGTTTGGCGCGTCAGGCATGGTCTTTGGAGCTTTCCCATCCATGCATTCTGGCTCCGCTTGCATGCTGGCGCTGTTCATGAGCCATCTGCTCCCGCGATATACCCCTCTCTTCTTCTCCTACGTGCTTTGGATCTGGTGGAGCACAATGTACCTCACACACCACTACTTCATCGATCTCACCGGCGGTGCCTGCTTTGCCTACATCACCTTCTTCCTTATCCGACGATCGGTGCTGCCCCGCATCCAGCCCGACAAGATCTCACGATGGTCCTACGACTACGTTGAGCGGGGCATCCAGACACAGTCCAAGTTCCGAAAGTCAATGGAGTACGACCGAGAGTACATTGAGATGGCGGACGAGTTTGGATCTCAGGGCCCCGAACACCGGCTGGAAGATGAGTCGGATGATGCTGACGACGGTATTCTCCCCGCCAGCGAGGCAGACATTGAAAGCATTGAGAGTGGCGTGCCCAGCACGCCTATTCTGGAAACTCCCTCGTCGCGCATGGGCTCTCCCATGATTTCGCGAATGGGATCACCTGCTCCCAACAAGCAGGTTTAATGACCTAATGAAACTGGGCGGCCTTGGTTGCGCAAATGTGACCTACATATCAAAAACACAATACCCTTTTGGTTCTTGTCATTCCTTCAGCCCCTCTTTGTCATTTTTAATAACTCAGTAATATAGGGACGGTGTGCATGCAAAATAGATTGATTGCTTAATTATGTGATTGTTAGAGGAGTATAGCACCGTACAGTGGTCTGTAGGTGTGCTGAAGTTTTAGTAGCCTTAGTGGGTGGCTTTTACCGCGGACCTTTGGTGGTTGTCCACACATTGTGAGCACACACCGTAGATCATCATTTCTGATAGAAACAAGTACCAGCAGCTGTTGTAGACGAAGCAGAAACTGAAGAGCATGGTACAGCTCTGAATGCAACTGTTCTGCGCGTTTTCTGGACGTGGGAACTAGACAGGACTAGTTCTTTGGAGAACATCGTCCACTGCTGTAGCCATCTCTGGATAGGTTTCTTTGACGTTTTGTGCGAGGATTTTCTGGAAATTCTGTGTTAGTCCTATTGCTTGGGTTGTTGTAGCAGTCCAGGCTTCTTTCGTGTCTTCTAACTCACTGTGTAGGTGTCCATCTTTCCGCTGATGAACTGGTTCTGTTTGAGCAGCAGTTCGACAAATTCACGGGTGTAGACATCCGGATTTCGTCCCTGGTCAATGTAATCGATAACATCAATAGGGATCTGCTTTTCACACTTGATTTCCTTGAGTCGCTGAAATTCCTTCACCAGGACATCCATCTGCTCGATAAGTCCCTCCTTGTTTTCCTTGGATCCGCTGGTGTCGTGGACCAGCAGCGAAATCTCCACCAGAGTCTCGATTGTCTGCCTCAGCTGGTCTTCCAACTCCTGTCTTGCCTCTTCCGCCATGACGATGATTAGTAAATGTTGTAGTTGGTGAGGTTGTGAGTGAAGCAGTGTCGAGTCACGTGATGTGTGTGAAGTTTATGGTAGCCGAGAGGGATCTCTCAGTGAACTGATTGGGGGTGTAAAAGTGGATATATTGACATGAGTGGAATGAGCAGAGATTAGCAAAGAACTTTTGCTCAATTGTAGTTCTTTTTTTCTCTGTAAAATGAGATTAAATATGGAATCTCAGTCAGACCTACATGCATCAATATTTGGGCCCACCTGAGGAGTAGACTATCATGTTGTTCAACTTAATAAAGCCGTTAACAGCGATTAGTGATGTAGGGTAGAATTGATTTTTTAAAGCTGTTACAGAGAATTATTCATGGATAACTGGGGTTTCAATTATTTCAGTCTGCTAAACAAGGAATTTCCTTTACGATGCACTCTTTGTATTTTTTCCTGGATATCCCATTGTCGAGTTGCACTCAGTCTCACTACAGAGTACCCTGTTCTCAAGTCCTGCTTTTATTTCTTAAAGTTGAAACTTACATGCATCTCTTTTTTGATAGAAATTACGTCATAAAATCCAACAGAGTAGACAGCTTCTGAGCTCAAATTGGTGGTGTTTGTAAACTGAAACGACATTGCAAACAATAGCCGCTTTAAAAATCGTCACATTGATCTTGTAACATCACCTTGAACTATCTCCAAGAGTCTCTCTCAAATGTTGCCCTGCGTTACTTTTATCTTTTCTTTTTACAAACTCCCAACCATGACAATCTACACAGCTTCACTTTTCACGATAGCAAGGTCTGGCCAAAGTCAATGGCATCCGTAGAGTCTCGGCTAGAGCTCTTGAGTATCTAAAACTCTCAGAAAATACCCGCAAACACGTGGGAAAACTCACACGGTACTATTGGCATTGGAATGACCTCTGCCAAGAGCACACTAGCTGTTGTAGCCATGAGGCTAGCTGGCGCTAACCAAGTCACTTGCTACCCACTTTTTTCCCTGTTTTCTCCGGAAAGTTATTTGGGCCAATATCACTTATTCGGAAGAGTCGCTAACACACCATGTGCAGTATTAAACCCCCCAAAGTGGTTGCATCCCTCCCCCGCACATAACTCCGATAATAATCCGAACGGAACTCGGTACGCTCGCTGTCTCGTTTCTGACAGACGGCGGCTGCCTGTCACTGGCTCTGTGACAGTCTAGGCACCGCACACCCTCCACCTATTGCCGTGAAGCTGGTTGCTGGCTGAAGTGCTTTTACCAGTAGCCAGTCCAATTAGTGCAATGAGCGACATCGTGACAAACCTTGTGCGGTGCTTTTCGTCCGGAATATCAGTGTGGTAATATTGCAGCTGTAGACAGCCAAACGGCGGCGTGAAAGGTGCGCAAAAAACGACTGCACAGGGCCCAGCTGCAAACACACAGGCAGGCCTTCTCCATGCAGCCCCTCACACCTTCTTGGGGGGGGGAGGAGGGCTATACATGCACTTATATATACATGTACTCTAGCTGGACTCTGTAGCAAAAAAAAAAGACATGTATACACACCACACTGTAATTTTGCACTAAGGCCTGAATGAGAGAGGCTCTAAGCCACGCTAGCAAGACCGTAAAGAAGCGAACAAGAGCCGCAATTTGCGCGGGAAAAACGACCCCGGCCGCTGCCCACCCCGCCAGCAACAACCCCCCCGGTTTGCCAGCCCCTCCGACGCCCGCATCGCTTCAAATTGCTGTATACAGGCACGCACGCTCCCTCGCATTTATACTTTGCAAGCGTCTCGAATCAAGACCTGCCGAGCATCTGACAAATATTGGCACAGGTCGGAAAAAAAAACTAACACTGACCACGAAAACGCAACACCACGCACAACAGAGGACCCGCACTGCGCCAGCGACACAAGCGGCGCCAGCGACACAGATAGACACACTCAGCAATGTCCTCACAAAACTCGCACAACATTCTCCATGAGACCCATCTGCTGTCAGACACTAGCATCCACGCCATTGCCGGAGCCATGGCCGGTACGCTGTCGGGAATCGTCGTGTGTCCGCTCGACGTGATTAAAACGCGGCTACAGGCGCAGGGAGCGTTGGACAAACCCGGTGCAGTCTCCGGGGGCGGCTTCACGCGCACGGTGAACGACATTATCAAGCACGACGGCGCCCGAGGCCTGTATCGAGGCGTCATCCCCATCATTCTGGGCTACTCGCCCACGTGGATGATCTACTTTGCCGTCTACGAAAAGTCCAAGTATTTATTGTCCACTGTGCCGCAGCTGGACCCCTACCCGTTCCTGTCGCACTGCCTGTCTGCGCTGGGCGCCGGAGCAGCCTCCACCACACTCACCAACCCCATTTGGGTCGTCAAGACGCGGCTCATGTCACAGGGGCCGACCACTGCCTGGCACTACTCCGGCACGTGGGACGCCTTCAAAACCATGTACAAGACGGACGGCATCCGCGTCTTCTACTCCGGCCTGGGGCCCGCGCTGCTGGGTCTCTCGCATGTGGCCATCCAGTTCCCCATGTATGAGAAGCTAAAGCTCATGCTGGGCGTGGAGCCCAACAGCGAGAAGCCCAACCCGTGGGCGGTGACGGTGGCGTCGTCGCTGTCGAAAATGATTGCCAGCGCAATCACGTACCCGCACGAAATTGTGCGGACGCGCATGCAGATCCAGTCGCGAGACGGACAGTACCGCGGCATCATTGCATCGTTCAAAAAGCTGTATCAGGAGGAGGGCTTTCGCATTTTCTACACCGGATTCGGCACCAACTTATTGAGAACCGTGCCTGCTTCCGCCATCACCCTGCTCTCGTTTGAGATGATTTCCAGCCGTCTCAAGCAGATTCTCTGATATTATAGATAGACATTAGATAATGATTAATGAGGAATGACTTATGCTGGTACGTAAGCCGATATTATTGCATCTGTAGGTTTATGCTACAGTTGATGGAAGTTGACTTCAGAAGATGAGACACTATATGGGGTTACTCTATGGGGTTTAATTTCTGTTGGACAACCCCAAAATGAAGCAATTACGTAAACTGTTTGTGTAGTTGTAGGGTGTTTAACACGTGCTAGCCCACAATAACGACAGTTGTGGTGTTATGGCGGTTTGTCAGTGTTGCTCTTGACTTTTTGCTGTCTTTTTCTTTTCTTTTTTTTTTCTTTTTTTTAGGAATTGCATTCAACTAAATAGCTGCACTCAATGGAGAAGCACTTAAGACAGAGTACAGAGTACAGAGTACTCGGTACTGTACTTTAGATTGGAGAAACTTGTAGTCAGCAATCTGAAATTTGGCAGAGCGGCAATGGGGCCAAAATCGTCGTAGAAAAGACATAGGGGCCAAATATTCGAGCAGAAATCGTTTCTTGTGACGATCAAAGTGCTCCGCGCCCGATCAGACGGCCCACAGTCTCTCCATTCTCAGTCTGCTTTTTCCCCTTTTTCCCACCACCCCAATCCACCTGCACGGTGAAATAACCTTCCCTAAGTCTCAAATATTTTACCAGCCGCGACTTGCACACACATTCAGCACACATCAACAGACACAACATGTCCGAGCAAAATACCGAGCAAATAACCGACCAGACAATGGTGAGTGACGACCCCAGCGACAACCCCACTGCCACTTTTCTCCAACTAACGCCACAGACCACAGACGTGGAGGTGCCCCCCAACCCCGCGGAAATGGAGGCCATGCAGGCTCGACTCCAGCAGCTCCAGGAGGAGGCCTCCAAGCTCGAGTCCATGCAGCAGGACGCCACAAAGTCCTCCGAGGACCTCAAGGAGGACCAGGAGGAGGTGGACGCGCGATCAATCTACGTGGGCAACGTGGACTACGGATCCACCCCCCAGGAGCTGGAGAAGCACTTTGAGAAGTGTGGCGCCGTGCAGCGAGTCACCATTCTCATGGACAAGTTTACCGGCCAGCCCAAGGGCTACGCATACGTCGAGTTTGCCGAGCCCATCGCCGTGTCCCAGGCCCTGATTCTCAACGATTCCGAGTTCCGACAGCGACAGCTCAAGGTGACCCCCAAGCGAACCAACATTCCCGGTTTCCGAGGCGGCCGAGGCGGCCGAGGGCGTGGCCGGGGCGGTTTCCGAGGCCGAGGCGGCTTCCGGGGCCGTGGAGGTCGAGGACGAGGAGGATATGCCCCCTACTAGATTTACAACAAAAAGGGTTTTGTATTATATGAATGGATGGAATGGTTTTGCAGACAGATGAACATGTGTGGGGATTGGAATTGGCTGTAGTGGTGTTGTTGTAGTTGCCCTGTAGCTCTGTTTGGCATGTGTAGTCTTGTCGAATGATATAGATAACAACGATTGCACCAGGTAGATCCAAACTGGATGCAATCTTACTTGGCTTGAATTGTCAACTACAGTACAAGTATTTGAATCTCAATCAAAAGTACAGGTTGGTTCTTTGTGTTACCATCTTTGGACACTACTTCCAACGGACCTTGCGCGCTACTTTCGAACACCCCAAAAAACTTAAGTCAATTAGGGTTTTTTTGTAACTTGTCAGTTCGATTACTGTGGATAACTATACATCAGAAGATATGTGTAGTCAAATTAGCACGCATAATCAAAAATAAATTCAAATTTCCAAACACTGTAGAACATCTCAAAATGATGCCATTAAATTGAAAAGCAGCCCATAATGTAGCAGAGAGAGAGGCCGATGTACTGTACCAGTTTGAATATTTCACATGATTACTAATAACCCTAACATCTGTTTAAAGTTTGCTGTTCGAAAGTAGCGCGCAAGGTCCGTTGGAAGTAGTGTCCAAAGATGGTATGTAGAAGGTGGAAATATGTCAATATCAAGATCAGTTGTATGGGGTTTGCTTTCATGGAGAAAGGTGCTTCCTAAAGACGTTTTTTTTTCGTCCTTTTTTTCGTCCTTTTTTTCGTCCTTTTTTTGTCACACTTTAATACTCTTGTAGTTAGAAGCCTCATACTCCTTGAAATACCTACAATTCCCACTCTCAAGACTCATTCTTTTCTCGTCGGTATTCAGCGGTTCCTCGTGTTGGGGTTGGCCCCATTGCTTGATATACTGTGCGGATGAAGTTTCAATACTAAAAGGTGAATGCTTACAATTGAGAGATATATTGGCTATAGAGAATGTTGAGAATGAACTAGCCAGTCCAGCTGGAAGTTCGGAGGCTGATCACCAGTTGGGCTCGCCCACACCGGGCTGCCACTTCCATCGCCAGGCCTCAGGGTCTGCCTCGGGAGCAGCAACGGCGTCTCGCTTCCAGAAAGGCTCACAGGGCACAGGGTCAGCCTCGGGATCAGCATTGGCGTCTCGCTTCCACTTCTGCCCGCTGCAATGAGGCTGCCACTTCCATCTCCAGGCCTCGGAATCTGCCTCGGGATCAGCAATAGCGTCTCGCTTCCAGTTGGGCTCGCCCACACCGGGCTGCCACTTCCATCGCCAGGCCTCGGGGTTGGCCTCAGGGTCTGCGATAGCGTCTCGCTTCCAGTTAGGCTCGCCTACGACCAGGCTGCCACTTCCATCGCCATGCCTCGGGTGCCTCAGGGTCTGCAATAGCGTCTCGCTTCCAGTTAGGCTCGCCGACACCGGGCTGCCACTTCCATCGCCATGCTTCGGGGTCGGCAGACCGCTTGGTCTTGGAGTCATCAGTAGCAGCATCGGGGGTCTCGTCGGGGACAACGAGGCCATACTCAATGGCTTTCGCCATGTCAATGATGACAACTCCCTGCTTTCCAGTATCTTCATCCTTGAAGGACAGGAAGACCTCATTGTCCTCAGCCTCGATATTCGCAATGATGGCAGAGTCGGGGAGGTTGGCGACAGTTTCGGTGTCAGAGATGGGAGCCGCGGCGACCAGACAGGCGGCGGCGGCAATGATAGTGAGTGCAGAAAACTTCATTGTAAGATTCTTGAGTGGTTGTTGTTGTGTAACGAAGGTGGTTGTGAATGAGAGTGGTTGTTGGGTGTAGAGAACAATTTAGACCGGTCTCGGAGAGGTATTTATATGTTTTTGGAGGGTATGCTGTGGCAGGCCATCAGCAGATCACACGCATGAATGTGGTGAGCTCACACAAGCACTGGTCGATGAGGTGCGGTGATAATGTCTGCTTCTGGTAATTTGTTGTGCCGTGGCAAGTGCTGTGCAGAACCAAAATGTTGGGGCTGACGAAGGTCATGTAATGTGTGTTAACTGTGCTAAGTGAGTGGTTTGATTTGTGGAATGATTTGTGGGTATTTCTGGGTGGTATCTTTGTGGTATCTAAGTCGTATCATCACTGAATCAAAATCAGATCAATTCATCTTGTGTGTATCGTGGTTTAGTTTAGTGTATTGTGTAAGATGTCACGATTACGAGAAGTGAGAATAATGCATAATGATAGAATTCCAAAATGGGAAATGTCTCGAAAACAATAATATGCATGAACAGCGTCTATCGAGACCTAGATAGGCAATCAATCCAGCTATTGTGGTAATTGAGGCGATATTAGAGTGCTCGGCGCGCGGCTTACTGTGCTTATATTATTGTTTGAAATTGTCGCCTAGTCGTATTCGTATTCTTATTCACGTTTGTTTTACGCTAGCTTTATATACAGGAAGATCTACTTGGATGTGGTCGATATCGTATCAACCACCAATGCAATCTCATGGGGGTCGGCGAAGCCGCTGCTGTAGCAAACCACCTTCTCAGATAACTGGCTCCTTGATGCTGATTTGCGTGAATCATGTGGCAGACATCCAATGGATCACGGCTGAGCCACTTGAGACAGTGAGGCAGGTGCATTGTGCCAGAAGCCTGAGCTGCGCCAAGAGTCCAGTTTCAGTGACTGCCACATGTTGCGATGCATAGATAGCCATATCGGGCAATCTTACAAGGCACTTGTGCACGAGAACAGGCCAAGATGTGGTTGTTACTTGTGCCAGTCACCCAATCGCAGCCACTACTGGACAGTAAGACAGCCCTTTTCGCCCATTGGACCGCGAGTCCAGAAAACGGTGAATGCCGGTCGGTCACCAGTGTACTTGCACGAGTACAGCCATGTGTCGCCTGGTCCCAAAAGATGTTTGGTTTTCGAAACGCCCACGGGTTCAACAGACTCTGAGAAAAACGACGGAGGTTTCAGCCACAAACTGCTGTTTGTGATGTTCTCCACGTGTATTTGCAATGCGGGGTGTCTGCTAGCCGTCCGGACGGTCTCCAGTTGCAGCTGGAGGCAGTTGACGGCGTTGAACTGGTACATTTTGCTGAACGACTCCGAGTGGTCCTGGCCTTCGGAGGTGTATGTGTAAGTTACCTGGCAGGTGACTGTGTGCATTCCGGCCGTGGGGATTTCGTACTTGATGGGAAACTGCGTCGTCTGGTTGATTTCATTGAGTTCCACCGTGTCTGACGAGCTGAGGACCGGAACGGGGGGTTCCGGCGAGTCTTTGGCGTGAATGGCGGCGGAAACGCCCACCTTGACAGACGGCGATGTGTTGTACACAAAGTCGTTCTTCAGACTCACGTAGACGACAAAAGTGAGCACTTCTCCGACGTAAACGGTTCCAAAGGCCGGGCGGATACTGAGCCAGGGGGAGGGCAGATTGAGAACCGCAGACTGCACCTGGGTGTGGACATAGGGGTCCTGGATGGCAGGTGTGAGCTGGGGCTTGGACGCCCGCATGATTTTCAGGCTAACTCCGTGGTTCATGGTGGTTTTGAAAGGTGCTGTTCAGACTGTTGTATCGTGTCTTCCCCGGTTTAAAGTGTGTTTCAGGGTCCTCATGCAGCCTTTGACTTTCCCATATTGATGCGGTTGGATCTTGCGTTTTAGAATATGAGAATATGAGCAAAGTGAGTGTACTGTAGTAGATGCAATGAGGATGTAGAGTGTTTTTAGTACAGTTGTAAGTCATAGCAGACACAGTAGCTCATATGGGCAGTTTTTTCGTCACGTGATCTGTCTGATGCTGAAGTGTCTACGCGACCAAGAGTTTTACAGTGAGGTACCGTTCTTATACCGTTCTTTAGCGTGTCTGATGATGTCATTAATGCTAGTCTATGTACTGTACCCATCTATCTCATGGTGTCTGTTAGTTTAGCACTTTAGCTACAGTACGACTTTTCGTTTCAGATGATGATATCTCGTTTAGTCTCTTAGTCTACTGCATGACATCAGCTAACCAATTGCTGTAGTGTTGTAGGTACAGTAAAGCCCCAGTCTAAAGAGCGCAATTTTGGAGCTATATCTATTTTCAGCAACTCATTTTGTTCGTAAAGTGACACTGGTTGCGAATATGCAGTTTATTTGGCCACAGCTGATCTACCGACGAATATATACTGTGTTGTTCTCGGATCAGACTTTTGCTTCACCTGTCATCCGTATTTTTTATCTCACAATGGTTCACTCCCACACGTCTAAAAGTGGGTTTATCTGAAAACAGGCCGGATGTGAAGTGAGGGGTTGTCCAACCTCACCAGACATGGTCGATCGAAAAACGGCACTGGTAATGTATGGAGAACTTGGAAGGAAACAGAATGGAGCCAGTGCAGCAAATGAGCACGGAAAATCAACAAAAACAGCGCTTCAACAGTACGCACGCAGAAATACCCTCATGTCCAAACTTGCTTTATCTCTGCCGATCCAGCATACCACCTCATCCCTCGCTGTGCATGCATGTATGACGCGACACACCGCTCCATGGGGCTTGGATCATGTGCGACACGCCACATGGTTATGCAAAATTGTGTTTTTTTTGGCCGAAAAAAATACGGAGCACAAAACGAGGGAAAATAGGACAGCGCAGCACAAGAGCATCGGCACCCGCAAAATAGCCCCGTGCGCTGAGGCAATTAGCGCCCTAGTGCGAACCGTATTGGCTTCCCAGCAAACACTCTTGCTCTTTAGCTCGCCAAAGTGCACATTCTCCAGAACACTTGTCGGTTGGTCCACGCCAGGGCAGGGGGTTGCTAGTTTGGGCAGGACCAACTTCTGGGTGCAGGCGGTAATTGGGAGAGCGGTAAAGAAGAGAGGAAAAGGGGAGGGAGCCGCAGGGTCACAAACAGAGGACCCAGCACGACGGAGGGACGAAAACGGCGGGGAAAAACACGTTTTGGAGACGGCGAAAATCCCCAAACCCGCCGATGACAGCCGTCTCGTCACCGCGGCCCTGTCGCTGGCCCTCGCACCCCCCGTCCCGTGGCTGATCTCCCCGCGACCCAGAACGTACCAAAGAGGCATCAAATTGGCCTTGCGAACAAAGAAGCAAGCCCAAACCTATTTTAGAAACTCCCACCCAGCCGGCCCAAAACACCCAGGGACACAATTTACACACGGAAGCCAAATCTCACTGCAGCTAATCCATCACCACACACGGCCAAAAAAAGAGCTGATCCAGCACTACGACGCGTGATCTCCGAGCCCCCAGCACCGCACTCCCCCTAATCTCGCCCCCGCACCGGCCCCAGGCGTCTTCCCGCCCCGCTACCCCCCCCGTCTGTTCCAAACAGCGCCCCGCCCATCGCCCGATTAATTGCTATTGCTAAGATAACGCTGGCTGATCAAGCGAGATTGCACGCAACACCCCACTACACATTTTTCCAACCCCCAGACCGCGACCCAGCTACGCCGCTGCTAACCACAACCGCCCCCCGCCCACGCCGCCCGATCTCGCCATGGAAGTCGCACGACAGACCCGCGACGAGCCCTTCAACTTTGCCGGCAAGAGACCGCTGGAACTGGAGCCAGACGAGCCCCGATCTGACGCCAGATCGGAAAAGGCCAATCTCCGCCGCCTGGCCATCGTCAACGAGCGGCGCCAGTACGAGGAAACCCGTCGCGTCGACGAAGACACGTCCGATACCGCCCAGGAGACGACGCTTTCGCAGGAACCAGCACAGCCCGAAATCGACCCCGATTCGGGACTCCACGTGCCCACGCTCAGAGCCACCTCTGTGATCCCATCGCTGTCGCTAATGTACGCCGATACTGCGCCCCGAGACGTGTGGCGACCGCAGATCGAGACGTGGATGAAGAAATCCGGCCATCGGATCCGCGACGTGGAGCGAGCAGTAGAAGCGTCCGATAAGCTGGACGAGAAATACACACTTCGCGATCCGCCGCCTGCCGCTGCGCCCAAGCCGCACAAGCCCAAGAACACAGCTTCCGCTGCTTCTGCCGCCGCTGCCGCTGCCGCTGCTGCTGCTGCCTCCGCGGTCTCGGACGACGCGGAAGTCATGCTCAAGCCGCCCTCCCCCGCAAAGTCGTCCCCCCACAAATCCAGCCCTGTGCAGGCCCCCGTGCCTCCGCCGCCACACATGGCATCCCCCCATCCGTCGCCGCATCTCGAAACCACGCTTGTGGCTTCTCCTGCGCTGTCTCCCCCCAAACCCGTTGTACAAACAACTTACACTCCTTCGTACGGAAAACGTCGCTGCATCAGCTGCGGATCCGACCAGAGCCCATGCTGGCGACCCTCGTGGTCCGCCAGCGCCGGACAGCTGTGCAACTCGTGCGGCTTGCGGTACAAGAAGACTGGTGCTCGATGCACCGAGTCGGACTGTGGCCGAATTCCAGCAAAGGGCGAGTGGGCCGTCATGCGAAATACTGCCAAACGCAACCCGGATTCGGGACGCATGGAGTACGCATGCATCTACTGCCGAGGAGTGGTGGAAGTGAACGAGCGGTTTTGAACGGCTCTGCTGTTTTGAGCGGTACAGGAAGTACTGCACGGTAAACTGCAGCAGCTGGCTGTTTCTTCACTTTCGTTTCCACACACACACATCGGTTTGTACAACCGCTAACACTAACTGCGTGGCTGATCCAAGCCATTGATGACTAATGACGGGTATGGGTATTTTTTTTTGTTTTGTTCTTGTTTTGATTTTTGTTTGTATAGAGTAACTTTTCGTGTATCAAAGGGGTGGTATCGTTTGCAGCGCTGTGAATGTCGAATGGAGGCCGAATGGAGGCTGGATATCTGTTGGCAGAGTGCTTGTAATGGAAGAACAGTCGTGTTTGTTTTTCGGTGAAAAAAAAATAATTTGTTTCTCAACAATATATTTTTGGTGGGTCAGGGACACTCAGTATGCTGGAAACTTCTAGAACCCTGTGCAGGTGAAGAGTGTGCATGAAGGGACCAGGGGGTGTCAGTTAGAGCCGTTCAAAAGTCGTTTGTGCAACTTTTGGCGTTTGGAGTGTGCAAATGTCGACTTTATGATGCTGCCGTGGCTTCTTCTGGTGGTTTTATGTCCTTTGGAGCCTTTGAGAGGTCCAAAGACGGTTGTTGTAGCTGTTCGCAGTCCAGCTAGGCTTCTGCCAAGAGTCCCTGCTTCAAAAAGGGTCTTTGAGAGCCGTTTTTTGCTGGTTTTCTGTCGTGAGGATGTGTGGCAAGGGTGTTTGTGGCTCGTGTCGAAATTGCGGGTCTCCAGTTGCTGTTTGGCGGCTGTTTGGACGACTGTTCAGTTGTGGTTCTCCAGAGGAACCATGTCCTACCCTGAGACTTTGTTTGAAGAGTGTGCTGGGCGTTTTTGGCATGTAAATGGAGCGGCTTTGCGTGCGGACGGGTTCTGGAGCGAGAGCGAGGCCGCAGCTACGTCCTCAGCTCGCCAGCTTTCGTTTCCAACTTCTTGGCATCTTCCAGCAACTTCACATTCACAATTTTCACTTTAGCATTATTCGTTTTTCATTTGGCTTACCCACCTCTGTATGCAGTAAAGCCTATTGGACTGGTGACTGTTTTTTTACAAGTCGGTCACGTTGCATTTTTTCTGGGGTAAACGCACATGCGGCAGGGTAATCTATAGCCAGTCGCAGAAACCAGACGAGGGGGGGTTCCAGGCAAAGTGTAGCCATCTCAGATGAAATTCGGACTTCTTTTCGGAAAATAGAGCACTTTTTTTCCCGGTTTCTTGTCTTCTACTGTTGAAGTTAGTTGGCTCCCAACGAAAGCCGATGTTTGGGAGAATGAGAGTGGTTGTAGGGGTGTTTGGGAGCTGTTATTAGTGTCACTGGATTCCTGGACGAGTGTTTACCACAATGTTTCACATTTCTCGTTTTTCAGATTGCCGTTTGCGTAGCTATTGGCTGGTATATTCTCCCTTTTGTTAGTTAGGTTACAGTGGGGTATGCTTCATGGAAGTGTGCAAGAGGCACTACCAAAACAGCAAGATACAGAGTCGTTGGAGTGACGTGGAGAAACGTGGTTGGTACCATTGTTGTCACGGAGAGATTTGGAAGCAGAATACGCTCTTTGTTTCTGCTTAATTGTCTCTGAAACCTGTTTACAGCGGTGTACTCAAGACAAAGTAGGGTTCACGCTCTTTAGTTCCTAGTTCCCATGTTTGAAAACAAGAACATTTTACCCTCACAAGATGCCGTTTTCATAGTGAAGCGTAAAGTCCCATATATACCTGTGTAAACTGAATAAACAGGTATACTCTTCGTGGTTAGTACCGTACCGTCCCGTACTACGATATACACAAACTTCTGCAGCATTCTCATTTATTTCGACTTCGTATTTACTGGCATCTTTTACCCTGACCTGTTGATACTCGGTAGCTATTGCAGGTGTATGAAATTAGCTGTAGGCTATAATGGGAGGAAGTGTCTGAGAATATAGTGGATAAAATACGCGGTAGTGGCTCGAATTTAATTCTGAAAGTGACATGTTGCTCGCAAGGATCCGATGTTTACAGCTAGACACCTCCATTCAATATCCAGCTACAATAACCCCAATTGGTCCCATATGACCATGAGATTACACTGCGTAGCTCCTGCAGATAACCCCTTCAGCAGCAGTATCGTTGAACTCTGCCAATATTGGTGTCACTGGTGATTTTTCTGGTCCATTGAACTCAGCAGAGAATTCTCTATCTACTGGTACCGCAAACTCTCGGAAACATCTCTTGCCGCGTCATTTACCAACAACCCAGACTTCCCCAGCTTCCCCACCCACGTGACGCGGAGATAAAGTTGCCTCGGCTGGCATGAAAGAGATCACTCTGCCAGACTGGACTAAAAATCAACCATCTCCACTCCAGACAAACAGACCATGAACGACCACAGTCTCAAGCGTCTGACGCAGGACACAGAGACCAAAGGAGGGTCCAACCAGGCCGCCACGTGGCTCGACACATACGACAAGTTTCTTGTGCGCAACGCAGCGTCCATTGGCTCGATCGAGTCGACTCTGAGAACTGTTTCCTACGTCGTTCCAGGCCGTTTCAATGACGTTGAAATCGCCACAGAAACGCTGTATGCAGTTCTCAACGTGTTGGGACTGTACCACGACGGAATTATTGCTCGTGCAGTGGCTGGATCGCCCAATGCGTCCGCGGTCTACAGACCCTCGCCACACAACAGATACACAGACTGGTTCATGAAGAACCGGCAGGGCTACCGGCTGGCGTCGCGGGCTGTGACTTTCGTCAAGTTTGGCGAGCTGGTGGCCGAAATGGTGGCTCGGAAAAAGGGCGGAGAACCCGCCAGATGGAAGTGCATTGTCGGCATCGAGGGCATCAAGTCGGCTCTTCGTCTGTACATGCTGGGCTCCACGCTCTACCAGCCGCTGTGCACTACGCCCTACCCCGATCGTGAGGTGACGGGCGAGCTGCTGGAGGCCATCGTCAAGGAGTCGGACGAGCCAGACATTGAAAAGGGCCTGATGGACCCACAGTGGAAGATGCCTCGAACGGGCCGCTCCATCCCCGAGATTGCACCCACCAACGTCGACAACTACCTGCTGACCAAGGTGCTGCGGTCCGAAGACGTAGACAGACCCTACAACCTGCTGTCGCGGCTGGACTCGTGGGGAGTGGCGGCCGAGGTGCTGTCCATTCTGCGCCCTCTCATTTACGCATGTCTGCTCTTCCGCCAGCACGTTAGAAAGACCACTCCCCGCACCACAAAGGCCCGGTTCCCCATCCTGGACTCGCCCTGGGCGCCATGGGCCATTGGTCTGGTCATTGAGTCGCTGTCCCGCAAGATGATGGGCTCGTGGCTGCTGCGACAGCGACAGAACGGCCGAACTCCCACGGCTCTGGACGTGACCGAAGTCAAGGGCCGAACCAGTCTTCTGGGCTGGTGGCTGTTCCGAGGCGAGTTTTACAACGCCTACACCCGTCCCTTGCTGTACTCTATTGTTGCACGAATGGACAAGATTCCTGGTCTGGGTATTTTTGGCGCTCTCATTGCCGACTATCTCTATCTTTTCGACCGGTACTACTTCACCGCCTCTACCCTGTAAGTGTTGTACCACTGTTGTGCAACCGCGCGTAGAGTATAGGTCAGCATTGGATGGCAGTAATTGGTTAGCCGTGTGAGTTACCACGCCGTACCACTGGACTATATGATTTAGACACAAGACTAGATTAATATTATGATTTTTATGAGCGAGTGGATTAGTTTATATCGAAACACTTCACCTGAAGACTTTCAAAGAAGTGCTAAAGGTACACCAGCAATTACTTGTAGATATGATTAATAATCATCTATAGATATATACAAAACTGTTCACCTCCTCGTGGTGCTACTTCTCCTGTTCCTTTTCAACATCGGGCAGATCATTGGCAATGGAGTCGTGAATCTCTGTCACGCTCTTTCTGGCCTCTGCGGAAAGACTCTTGGGAGTCTCAACGACATCAGGAATATCGGATTTTTCCGACTTGGTATCACCAGACTTGAGAGCATTGGCGGCGCTTTCGCTGATCAGCTCATCCAGCTTATCCAGCTCTCCGTCTGCTGCCACCACCAAATCATCAAACCCAGACCCCTTGGCTCGAGTTCGTGCTTCTCGCAGCAACTCCTTGGCGCCGTCATAGTCTCCCTTTTTCGTCTGAATGACGCCAACTCCATAGGTACAGAGAGCATGAGCCTCCTCAACCTCCTTGGTTCGTCGAACATCAGACTCAAGAGAGGGAATTGCTCGCAGAACCCGTTTGTAGCAGGCCTCAGATCGATGCAGAGCCTTGTCCTTGCTGGATTTGATCACGTCGAGGGGGATGGGGGAGCCAGAAGCTGACTGAACCACTGTTCCAGGGTTCTTGTCGGCATTGAGAGCAACGACCTCCAGCTTCTCGGACATGAAATAGTACATGGAGGCGAGGTTCGCCTGGGCCAAAAGCAGGTCGCCCACGCCGGACCCAGATGCAAGCATGATTTGGTATGTGATTTGCTTCTCTCGCAGCGCCTGGTCCGGCAGGTTGGCCGACAGGTTGTATGTAGTGACGAGATCTCGAGCAGCAATCAGCTCGTCTCTGAAGGGCAGCCAGGGCTCAAACTCGCCTGCAGCTCGAAGCTGACGAGCCACAGCAGCGGCCTTGGTGAGCAGAGTCATGAACTCCCGCTCGCTCTGGTTTAGTGGATTGCTTGCCAGGCGCAGCAGACCCACAGCCTCGGGACACTGTCTTCCGACCTCTTCCTGCGCCAGCAGAATCTGGAGAAGCAGCGCACGAGACGCCTGGGTCATGTTCTCCTTGCCGCCGACGTGGGCGAGCTTGAGGGCGATTCGGAGACCCCGCTGGATGATGGTGGGCCGCAGGGCGGGCGAGATGGTGTTGTTCTGGAAGGCGTCAAAGTACGCCGCGCAAATCTCCATGTACACGTCGTTTGCAGCGTCTGGGTAATTGAGCATCTCGTAGATCTCCGCCAGCTTGAGCTGGATGCCTGTGTACTCGTCGGAGATGGGAGATAGGCCCTGGGCCTCGGCCTCGATGAGCGCCTCAATGTAGTATTTCACGGCATCCTGCAGGTTTTGGCCGCCAAAAGACTCGCTTTCGGCCTTGAGCGCCTTGCGCAGAATGATGGCCACCTCGGGCGAGAAAGTGTGGCGCGGATAGTACCACCAGGCGGTAAATGAGGCCAGAGCCAGGGCCAGCAGCAAAGCGACCTTGATGGGGCCCATGGGTCTGGGTTCAGAGGCAATGAAGCGGCCAGCGGCTCCGGACGGTGGTGGCGGCATCTTTTCGTCCTGGAAGAAGGATTTGGGGCCATTTTGGGATCCCTGGGAGCTTCTGGGGCCGTTGGGTGGCGGAGTGTCGCCCTTTTGGAAGTGTGTTTTCGGAGGCTCTGCGGAGTAGAAGCGGGCCAGCTGGGCTGGCTTGAACGTGTGTGGCGTGGTCTGTTTGTACGCCTTGAGCGCTCCGCCCAATCGAGCGTTTCGGGCAAGTCCTAGTCGTAACATGAATGTGTGGCGTAACTGATAGAAGTTGATCTGCAGATGCAAGGTTGCATGGTTTGGGTGGTTTGGGCAGTAGGCAGATTTGGACCCTGGGCTTTTCGGTGAGAACTGGGTACTGTTGGAGTGCTTACGTGACTAGGGAATTCGTGCCGTGTTTTGTTAGATGGATGTGGACTGTTTGGGGGACACAAATGGCTTTTATATTGCCGCTAATTTTTGTCGTTTGGGGTAGCAGCTCAGGGTGGTGTTTGCTATATGGGGTCTTCTTGGCCCGTCTAATCTAACTTCGGTGTGAAGAGCAGGTAATGAGCCGTTTTTTTTAGCGAGTGGACTGGCACATTCAAGGACATGTGAATTTGGGCGAATACTGGCAATGGAAGAATGAAAACTTGACGGGGATGAGTGAAATTGCTCAACAAGCCGAATGGCGATGTCAGATTTGAGATTGGTTGAGAAATGATCAAGTTGAGAAGTCATACCTTGCCTGGAGTACGCTCTGTAGAGGGGGTCAACTGGTGACGGGGAAAAGCACGCACTTTTCGGGTTAGAGACAGTTTGATAATTGGTTATCCAGAATGTGGAAGAATAGTGAACACGAAGTGATGTGTGTTTGTTGCTGTTTAGTGACTTATTTCAGAAAAATAAACAGCACTGTCTTTCTCTTGAGGCAGGAAGCCATCTCCTTTTAGAGTTGAGTCTGCCTCAGATGTTGAGGGTCGCTGATGATACACTCGAATATGAGTAATACTACTGAAAATGGTAGTTTTCAACGCATAATCCGACTAAAATTGTGATTATCTGACCATTGCGCTTTTCAGATTTCCAGTAGCTTACTTATAACTCGTTTTGATGGAGACATGATTCATACTATAGCATTAGTATACTGTCTGCCCCTGAGGTAACAGTCAACACCACTCTAGAAACTGCCACAAGACCACTACCTCTGTGCCGTAGTAAATATCTGAGAAGTTGGTTACAATAAAAATTCTTCCATCTCATCAAAGAGCCTTTTTCTTTCAAAAAATACTGTTATACCCCTCTGAAACTCGTTTCATCTCTGTCCACATTGTTCTTGGAACTATTTTTTTCTTACTCTTTATTTCAACAAATTTCCCAAACCTCACAGACCCAAATGATTAGTAATACACAAATTGCTGATAATATAAATATAAAAATAACATGTTCAAAAAAGAAGCCAAGCTTGTTATTCCATGTATGAATCCAGGAACAACACTCAACCATACCAGTGACAATAACCACATGTCCTCTGTAACGCTGAAGCACACGTTCATTTACATCATCACACGATCGTCTACACGCTCACATACGATGTGGTCTGGTTACGCCACATTTCTCAGCCACGTTTCCGTCGCTTTTCTTTTTTTCTTCTTCAAGTCGCTTCACTTTTTACCTCCTCACTTGCATGACTTTCTATGCCTGTATGTGGCCAATTCACTGAGTCAAACTTAAGCATTTGGTCAGATCTGGATTTCATAGAGAGACTCTCTGTTTGATCTGAAAGATAGTAGACGCTGATAGGGAGGCAGTCTGAGGGCCCCTTTTTCTTGCTGAATAAGCCGAATAAACCGATTACATAATCACAACCCCCTCCTCGTCTCCATCGCGACCACCGCATTGCCCCTCTCACGGAGTAGCGGGAAAATACCTCATCCGTGTCTTCCGCAGCAATCTTGAGCCGACAGAGTTGATGACACTTTTTGGGTTTCGAACGAACCAACATTCTAAAGAAAGAGAACGGAAAAACTACCAAGTAAAGGGCCAGTCGTGAGCCCAGTAGGGATCCGGAAAAGGCGGGGAAAACGGCGGAAAAAACAACCGCGACGGCCACAGAGCCCCAATGGCCCACGGCAACGGCCACAGGCACGCCAGAAGCACGCAATTTGCAACCCATGCAAAATTCTAAAAAGTTGCAGAGGGGAAGTGTGGGTCGGCGTTTATCCCGCCGCACGTTCGGACACGCACACACCGTGAGCGGTTGCCCTTTGGGGAAAAGACAGAGGGGCAACAAAGGGAATTAGTCACCGAGGAGCTGTTGGCGGCTAAAAACGCAAAGTCGAACGCCACACAAGGAGCGGTCCCGCGAGGTATATATCCGTGTCACCAGCAGTCTGAAAAGTTTTCCTCACCAACATTCGCAACCTCGTCGACCGAAACCTCGTCTTTTTGCACCTGCCAAACCAAGCACCCACGCGACCTTCACGCTACTTAAGTATTTTCTGCGATACAAGAGCTTATCCCCGTCATCCTGACCTCCATCCACATTAAGAATTCACTGAGTCAGCTCCATCACCACCAGACAACCGAAAATTTGTCACTGAGTCTGAGCCCTGAGCACTGAGTAACCACCTGACAAAGAAGCCGCCCCGAAACTCTATTCCACACCAGCCTGCCTCTTTTGCACAGTTCCTTACCCTGAACAAAACTCCCAGCAACACCCACGCACCTTGCTAAAGTCCGTCAGCCCCCACGCACAACCCCAACCCACTCCCCTAATCCACACCCCAGAAATGAGTTTATCGGCACTTCGCAGAATCAGCCAGCTTCGTCACCACTTCACCAGTGCAGTGCCAATTGTCAATTCCAGCACCCAGCAATCCTTCAACCCCCACACCAGCGCACTCGCCAAGGCCATCCACACCACCCCGTACGCACTCAAAAACAAAATGACCGACATTACTATGATCCCCGGCCCCATCGAGTTTGACCCCGAGGTCCTCGCCGCCATGAGCCACCAGTCTGTGGCCCACAACTCCCCCCAGTTCGTCGAGGTCTTTGGCTCTGTGCTCACCGACCTGCGGGCCCTCTTCAAGTCCACCGACCCCAAGGCCCAGCCCTTTGTGGTCGCTGGCGGAGGAACCCTCGGCTGGGAGATTGTTGCTGCCAACCTGCTCAACAAGAACTCCAAGGCCCTCGTCGTCTCCACTGGCTTCTTCTCCGATGCCTTTGCCGACTGCCTCCGAGTCTTCAGCGACAACGTCAAGGTCATTGCCGCTCCCGCTGGCCAGGCCCCCTCCCTCGAGGAGATTGAAAAGGAGCTCAAGGCCACCAAGTACGACATGATCACCCTCACCCACGTCGACACCTCCACCGGCGTGGTCATCGACATCAAGTCCATCTCCGAGCTCGTCCACAAGGTCTCTCCCGACACTCTCATCGTCGTTGACGGTGTCTGCTCCGTCGGTGTCGAGCCCATCTCCTTCGACGACTGGGGACTGGACTTTGTCCTCACCGCCCCCCAGAAGGCCATTGGCGCCCCCGCCGGTCTCTCCATCTCTTTCGCCTCTCCCCGAGCCGTCGAGAAGGTCAAGGCCCAGGAGAAGATCCCCGTCTACTTCGGCAACCTCCAGAAGTGGCTGCCCATCATGCAGGCTTACGAGGCCCGAAAGCCCGCCTACTTCTCCACCCCCGCCGTGCAGAACGTGTACGCCCTCAAGACTGCCCTCAAGCAGATTCTGCACAACGGAACCACCCTCGACCAGCGATTCGAGGAGCACAAGAAGGTCTCTGACAAGATCAAGAAGCAGATCAAGGACTGGGGTCTGGAGGTTCTGGCCCAGCCTGAGCTTGGAGCCCACGGTCTCACCTGCATCTACCTTCCCGAGAACGTGACTCTGCCCGACTTCCTGCCCAAGGTTGCCGCCAAGGGTGTCACTCTCGCCGGTGGTCTGTACAAGGGTATCAACACCAAGTACTTCCGATTTGGCCACATGGGTGTCTCTGCCATTGACCCCAAGCGAGACGACGTTGACCGAACTCTCAAGGCCATCCACGACTCTCTTGTCGAGGCCGGCTACAAGTGCTAATTTAGTCGCGAGCCTACTGTATAGATAATTTGTACCTCGGTACACGGTAAATAATGGATTGAAATTGATTTATTTTTGAAGACTGCCTGACTGAAAATTTGGGTGTAGAGATAACCTTTTTTTCTGATCCTGATTACAACTTTAAAAATGCATGTGATTTGAAACCTGACAATGGGAAATTAGTTATTTATTTTTGTATAATGGGGGTACAATTGAGAAACAATTGCATTACGGGTAGTTACCTGATTATTTCTCTGGTTTCAGTTTTTTCTCTAGCGTTAAAATTGGATTAGTCATAACCTGTGGTATCGGATCTACCACTATGCATAATCCGCCACCCAAAGGACATTCTTTCAGACACGCAACTCGTACATTTTCGATATTCTGAAGGCACTATCATGTGAAGAAAGACATTCCGACCACAACTACATTCTTTTTTCCCCCATATCTCCACTTTTAGTCACGTGAAGTTCGCTCTTACCACTCTACACTCTCTCCATACGGTTTTCAAAATCAAATCAATAACTTAAATACACCAGACTACTTCTTCTTCTTGTTCTTAGCGAAAGCCTCCTCGGATGGCTCGCCCTGCTTCTTTCCCTTTTTGGCCTTGGGCGCGTACTTCTCCTCCAACTTGTCGAGGAAAGACGCTCCTCGATCACGTTGTCGTTTGAGAATCAACGCCTGCAAAGACGACTCATCTGAGTCCTTTTTGAGACCCAGTTCCTTGGCAGCAGCCTCGGCCTGAACAGCCTCCTTCTTGGCCTTTTTCTGCCGTTGTTTCTTGGCCTTTTCAGTCTCTTTGGTGTACTTTTTGAACTTGGGCACCTGGTCCTCCTCGATAGCCGCATCAATGACCTTTCGGAACCGCTTCTCGTCCTCCTCGATCTGCGAGTGGATCACGCTCTCGAAAACAACGTCCATGTCTCCCTGGGCATCCTCGTAGGCCTCCAGGATATCGTCGGTTTCCTCCTGGCTGCCCTGGTACGCCTTTTTGTCCTCCTCAACCATCTCAGCAGTCACGCCACGTTTGCAAACTTCGTCAAAGTAGTCCTGGAGACCCTCCTCGATGCCCTCGGCACCGTACTCGCCGCTGATATCGTATCTGGATCGTCTTTTCTGGTCTGAAAGAACGGCGTAGGCGAAAGCCACCTTCTCAAACTCCTCCTGAGATCCGCCCTTGTCAGGATGGCTTTTGAGAGCTGCTCGACGGTAGGCCGTCTTGATCTCCTTGGTGACGGGCTTGTTGACCTGAACAAGCCCCAAAATCACATACAGGTCGTGTCCTGGTTCCAACATGTCGCGTGAATGGGTGGGTTAATTAGTTTGGTGGGAAAGTCTGATTTACGCGTCGAGAAAGTCAAAAACGGGGCCTCACGGATTCAGAGGGGAGAGTCGAAATAACGATTTTTGGAGACTTTTGGGGATTTGATAGCACCGTCGAGATCAGAAAGCTCACACGAGTAATGTCGTGACTTTGGTTTTCTCATATCGTCAATATTGATAGTTTCAAGATGACAGTCTCATGTGTTCTCGAAAGAGAGTGTTTACAGCTTACAGTGCATGATTAAGAGTGGCGAAATGCATCATTTGTACGGTGTCAAAATCGATTCAAAAAGGTCAGAATTCATTTTTGAAAAAACAATGATACCCGTTGCTAGCTGCTGATCTCAATGAGCCTTTTTTAATTTCCACAACCCTTCATATCGTACTTTTCAAAGAACCCGTCCAACCCCACTACATCTATCCCAGATCAGTGTCTCTCCCAACATGTCGAAGGTAAATGCAAACTGAAACAATAATATTTCAATATCAAAAAACAAAAAAAAACAACTCCAATACAACACAATGGTCTATTACTACGAGAGCCAGGTCACAGACCCCTACACTACTCTCTACATGGGTAAAGACAAGTTTGAGAGTGAGTTTTCATTGATTATGGGTGTTTTGGAAGCAGATCCAAGAAACGACAGATGCAGAATGACATTGTCTTAGCAGTCTCTCAAAGGGCCTCGAATTTTCGAAATACCGGGAAACAAACGGTACAGTTCGAATCAGGGGCTCACCACGAAAAAGACTCACATTTCAGAATAGCCATACCATGAAAAATGCGCATTTGATGACCCAAACAAGTTCTAACCCAGACGAAAATCTCATCAAACACGCCTGGGAGGAGGATATTTGGTTCCATGTCGACAACCTGTCGTCTGCACACGTCTACCTTCGTATTCCCGAAGGATCCGACTGGACGTTTGATAATCTGCCTGCTCAGGTTGTCCAGGACTGTGCTCAGCTGACCAAGGCCAACTCCATTGAGGGCAACAAGAAGGACAATGTGACGGTCATCTACACGCCCCAGTCCAACCTGAAAAAGACCAAGGGCATGGCCACTGGCCAGGTTGGGTTCCACAAGGACCACATTGTGAAAAAGGTGCATCTTAAGACCAAGGAGACTGGAATCCTGAACCGCCTCAACAAGACCAAAAAGGAAGAGTTTCCTGATTTGGAAAAGATCAAGAGCATCCACGAGTCCAAGACTTTCAAGGAGGCCAAGGAGGCCAAGATCGCCCGAGAGGAGGCCGCTAGAGCTCAGGAGGAAGACCGAGCTGCTGAACGGTACCGAAAGAAGCATGCTTACGACGATCTGTTCACGGAGGAGAACGTTCGACACTCCAGCAACGAGTGTCGAGCCGATAACTACGAGGACGACTTTTGGTAAATGCTTTTACCGGCTGATATAGTTGTATTTATTCTTTTTGCTGAATCAGGCTTCTTTTTCGCAGTAGAACAGGTTAGAGGAGAGTGGCGGTGAATACAAGAGCACTGCAGTGTTTGCCACAAGACATGGATCAATACAACTGCTACGAAATCCTTGTAATGTGTTATACAGCGTGATTTTTACACTTGTTGATTTTTATTGCTGAGTCAGCAAAACTTTGACATCAGTTGAATTCCAGAGTGTTTAGGATGAGACAATAACGTCGAGAAGACCATGTCCTATTAGTAAGCATTATAATAGGTTTAGAGAAGATCTGAAAAGTGCAAATTATTCGGACACTCATTGTGAGTCCAACAATGCTATCGGCTTTCCATTATCCCTCAAAATTGCTATTTCAGAGACGTTATTGAAATTCAGATGTGGTCCGATTAGACACACGATTACCCTACCGTCATAACCTGGAACATGGCACCATTCATTCGTTTTCTCGATCAAAATTTGATAAAAAACGGATTCCTCGACATACTCTTGCTCTAGATCAGTAACCACACACGATGCACCACTTTGGATACACGGGACTCCACAACTGAGAATTTCACTCTAGTCATAACCTGTCAAGATCACCATCACAAGCTGGTTCCAATTACACCCCAATTTACCTCAAATTTCAATCCAGCGGTATAATATCAGAGTAGCACAATTATTATTCATAGAACGAGTAATTTCGCCAACTTCTTTGTCGTTGTTTTGTCCCGCATAGTTGTCTGTTCTTCGCACTAAACATTGCCAGTATCCACATGCATTGATCCTAAATCAGCTCTGATGCCATGTCATACAGCCACTACAGCTCCATCTCCCGCTTTCCCTACGCACGTCCGCCGTACACTCTCCTCAGTGAGCTTGTCCACCTAGTGGCACCTCTGACATTGTCAAAATGCATAAATTACATCTACTAAAAGACTGCTTAGGGCTTGAGGTCGCCGGCAAAGTTGCCCTTCTCTCGCTGACCGTCCCACTTCTCAATCCAGTCCTGGGGGCACAGAGAGTTGTATGATCGCCAGAAGACCTTGCAAGGCTCAAACTCCTCACCCTTGGCGTTGATGCACTTGAAGTAGTCCACATAGTTTTGCCAGCAGTGCTTGGTCTGGTTCTGGTTGGGGAATCGGGGGTCGAATCCGACTGTGTTAGCGCGTGGCCGAGGGGGCGTCGTGACATTGCGGGTGTGTTGTGGCGGGCGTCGGATGCGGTGGTCACCACAAACCGGCTGTCGTGGGCGCTGGACCTGGTGCTGGAAACCAGATGTCGATTGGCACCACGTCAAGCGGCCAACACCCAATCAAAAGAACCCAATCAAGCTCCTGCAATTAATTTGCTCATTCTCGAATCTCCATCGTACTCACCAGTCTTAAAGACAACCTGCTGCTCTTCGGTATCAGACATTGTTTGTGTTGTGTGGGTTGTAGATGACGGAAGGCTCAGCAATATGTAATGCGAAAGTCAGCTCACCCGGAAATGTTGCACGAAAACTTAGGCTCTGCGATGATTTTGATTGGCCGTGGCGGGCTGGCGGATTCAGGGTTAGGGCGCCGAACTTTGTTTTCTCCCAGGCGTAAGTAAACTTAGTTGTGGGGTGATGAGTGTAACCATATGCTGATATGGGGCCATGGGGAGACTGCTACAAGGCTGTTGGAGCTGCTCGAACCGCGTGCGGAAGCGTTTTTTGGCGTTTCGACGTCACGTGAGGAGGCGTTGGCCCGCTTGTTTCGGTCACGTGAGCTCCAGAGCGACGCGTCGCGGGGTTGGGTCTAGGGGGCTCTGTTTTGTCACGTGATATACCCTTGACTCAGGCGAAAGAAGAAAAGTCCCCGGAGGAGGTATGGATATTGCGGTGAGAGCTGGTGGTCTGAATTGGTTGTGGGGGCTGTTTATGATTTAGTTTCGGGATTCAAGAGCAATGCACTCTTGGGATTTCTTCCTGCGTTCAAATGGCGTGTTTTAGACGGACCCTCGAACTTGTCCTTGGGTCTACAAACAGAGCATAGAGATCTCTATATAGATGTCTAAATAGACATGTCTTGTTTGCTGGATTTAGAGATGGTCTTGTTAGCAGTCTGAACGAGGTCGCAAAGATGCTGAAGTAAGACGACGGCATTCCACGTTCAATTGAGAACATTTGTCTGAGTCAGTAACAGTAACAAACTCCATTTCGGTCGTATCTGTAGAGTGCTTCATTTATGGTACTCTGTACACTTTTATGTAAGTATCTCTTCAAGACGCAACTATATGTCAATACTTAAATGAGCAACTCCCTTGACCAACAACTTGGAAACGGTACTCTGCACTTTTGTTTTCTCATTGTATGTTGTGTTTTTGATATTAGTCAACTTTGCAATGGTCATCATCGGATTGCACCCCATCTTGAGCATTGATAAATAGAACTTCTTGAAGCTGAAAAGAAACCGAATTAACGACACTTTGAGACCTGGTAAATCACCATAATACCGGTGTCAGTATCAGAGGCCTTAGATACTACACCCTTCCATACCATACCTCACCTCACCTCACCTCACTATAACTCCTAACTGAGGTGAAAGTACAAAATTACTACAGAGTACTCTTCCAATTGTTGCAAATACTAAAGAGCTAGTTTGATGCTAGAACACCCTACTGTCAACCCCACACTTGGCCATCAAAACGACACCAAGAGGACATACAAGACAAAAACCACCACCAAAGCGCACAAAACAGTCACAAGACGTAATAAAACGCCCTTCTCCACCCCCACACTGCCCTTTTTCGCGCCAAACACGCAACACTAATTTTCGACCCACGCCTCAAAACAACAAAAAAAAAACAGGCACCCCACCTGTCAGACGCATGCCGGTCAGCACTCCTCTTAGGACCTGGCTTTTCCAAACGCAACGCCGAAACAGGACCCTCTAAAGCGGAAAAAAAGATGTCCTCCGCCAAGCCTACGATAGTGCGAGCGCCAGCGCCCGGCAAGCTGGTCAACGGCAAGTACAGAGAGCTGCCCCCGGAGCGGTCGTTTCTATCTCTGAACCGTCTGGAAACGTCTCTAACATGCTGGGCTCGACGACAAAACTACGCCACAAGCATCGGCAAGGCCGTCAACATTGACGAAAGCCTCACATACACGCTGAAAGGCAGCGACGTGGTGCTGGAGGTGTTTGCCAAGCCCGCAGCTCTCACCGAGGGCTGGGATTTGGTGCATGAACACACTGTTGGAGCCGCTCCCGAGCCCGAGGATTTCAAGCTGAGATGGAAGGAGCTCGAGATGATCAAGCAGCTGGACAAGGCCGGCCTGGCCCCCGCCGACATTGTGGCTGTCATCTCCGTGGCCCACACACACAAAGACAGCCACCGCACCATCAGGAACCAGCTGAAGGGGGTGCAGCGCAACCGATGCAAGCCCGGCATGTCGTCCGTTCTTGCGGGACTGCTGTCTGAGCTGGAGCAGCCGGACCTGTGGCTGCGCAAAGACATGGACGAGAACGGCTGGAGCGTCCGGGGCCTGCTGTTTGGCTCGCACACTTCCCTAGCCCAGTTTAGGGACTCGTCGCAAATTCTGCTTCTGGACCAGTCTTTCAACGCGGACAGGCTCGGAATGCAAATGGTCACGTTTGCGGGCGTCAATAAGGAGGAGAAAAAGTTTTGTGGTGCCTTTGGGTTCATCGATAACCAGAGCAAGGATAGCTACGTTTGGCTGCTACAGTCACTCCGATCAGCATTCAAAGCTGCCAACATACCGCTTCCAACAATCACTTTGTGCGACGACACGCTGGGCTGTATGGAGGCAGTAGAGACGGTGTTCCCCGACACTCAGCTGCGTCTGTGGTTTGATCACGTCAATAAACTGGTGGCACAGCGATGCAAACCAGCAATAACAACGTCCAAAAGAGACCTCTCCCAGGTGGATGACTCTGATCTGACGGAAGGGGAGCTGCAGTGGAAGCTGTTTGAGACGGACTGGCATCTGACGCTGTTTTCGTCAACCAAGGACGAGTACTTGGAGAGGTACGCAGGGCTCAAGAAGCGTAACAAGAAGAAGCACCCCAAGCTGTTTGCCTACGTCAAAAAGACGTGGCTGGAGCCATTCAAGCGGCTTTTGGTGAATGCCTGGGTCGTCAGGGACCCCCAGGAGGGTGTGAATGTCTCGGAGATGGGCAGTGTTGGGCCTATCATAAGCGAGCATGTCCACAACTACGCGCTGAGCAATATCTACGAGACTGCGCGAGCTCTGATCCGACTTTTGGAGTTCCAGACGCAACAGTTGGGTCTGGATTGCCTGGTCTGGGAGGACGGCAGATACTCCGTAATGTCAGAGACAAAACGAAAGTTGGAACCGATAGACATGGACCAACCGGCGCCTCCTCTGAAAAAACAGAAAACCCCCAAATCCCCGACATCACAGCTACCACGACGAGTCAGCAGTAGGAGGGCACCGAAGAATGTCGAAGAGGAGGCAGCACCCAATAATGTTGGACAGGGCATGGAGCAAGTCCAGGAGGAGGATCAGGAGGAGGATCAGGAGGAGGGAGAGGAGGAGGAGGAGGAGAACGTGGAGGTGGAGATGGAGGGGGAGAACGAAGAGGGAGAGGGAGACGAGCCAGGATCCGAATCTGAGTCTGAGTCTGAGCCTGAGCCTGAAACTCCCAGACAAGTTGTCGCTTCGAGGCCAATTGCCAGATCCAAAGAGTAGTTGTGTCGAGGTCGCACTTGATCCTGTATTTTATTGTATTTTATTGTATTATTTCAAAGAATTAAGAGTAGGGTCGTCTCCTTGAGCTAGAAAGAATCACAGCTTTTGCAAGAGTGTAACATGCGAAACTTGCCAAGATATGAAGCTGGAAACTATTCAAACAATACCACTGTTGCATTTACATCCACGCAAATATAATATCAAATGTCACAGACCTATTGTCATCAAAATCACCTCTTAACACCAATCTTTCAGACTACCCCCACATTCGCTTATTAAGAATATGCATGGTGCAACTCTATCAGAAAATTATTTGAAATCTCGACCTAAGATACAACTGCGTGACCATGACCAAACGAAAAAGCGCTTTGAGTGCCTTAAACCCCGCCAAAAGACAGAATGTCAGCTCGTCGTCATCCGAGACAGACGTGGTGGTCGAAGATACCCGAGAAGAGTCGTTTGTGAGCCTTGACGGCGGCGACCAGGAGCACGAGGTGTCTACTTTCAGCTTTTCTCCTTCTGTGACCAAAGTCGTACGAGACGAGGCCCGAGGACGTTCCAGAGTCTTCCACGGCATGAAGTTCAAGGAGTCCATCGTGCTACGTGGCGCATACGTGGTCACAGTGTGGTCTGGAGCCATTCACATCAACGGAGCTCTGATCAACTCATCTTCGCCTGCGGAGATTCCAGTCTACGCACCGGCCTCGCATTCGCTGCCTCAGATTGAGGCTGCCGCCGGTTCGCCCGAGCTGCGTGCATCCGCCGATGAGGACGTCCAGGAGGTGCTGAAGCAGCTGGAGGGAGCTGCGGCCATCGTAGAGGTGGCTGCAATGCCCCGAAAGGCCGAAAACTCGCTGGCAACCATGCCCAGCTTTGGCAAGCTGTCGTCGCCCAACATTGTGCCGTTTGTGCGCCACTTGTGGGCCACAGAACCCGACACCTGCAGCTTCAACCGCTTCTATGCCACTGCCAGCGCCGTGACCGTTTCTCGAGCGGCGGTGCTTCCAGGCGTCCACGGAGTGTGGGCCGAGACGTGCGACGACATTCGCCGTCACAAAAAGTCTGTCACCATGGTGGTGGGCTCGCAGGCGACCGGAAAATCAACGTTTTGCAAGTATCTAGCCGTGTGGATGGCCACCAAGCGAAGCGGGGCCCAGGTGGCGTTTGTGGACCTGGATCCGGGCCAGACCGAGTTCACGGCACCCGGAGAGGTGTCTCTGACGGTCATTGGAGGCAAGGCAGGAGATGTCAGCCCCTTTTCGCTGCTGGGACCCTCCTACACGCATCTGGTGCGACCTCGTCTGGCTCGATACGTGGGCTACAACAGCCCCAAGGAGGACACGCGGGGCTACATTGAGGCGTGCAGAACCGTTGTAGAGGCTGCACGTGCCCTCAACATCCCCGTGGTGATCAATACGTGCGGATGGGTGAGGGCAGCTGGCCACGATCTGCTAAGCCAGATCATGCAGCACGTGAGACCTACAGACGTTGTGTTTACACGTGATCCCGGTGTGGACGCGGATCAGGCGCGTCTCGCCGAGAACGTTTCTGCCCGTTCGCATGTGCTGGAGGACGAGGGCTCTGAGGCACCTCGGTTCACCGGAGCCGATCTACGCATCCTTCAGACTGTCGCGTATCTGCATGCAGGCAACTTTGCGGCCCACCTGTCCGAGCTGGCGCCGCTGCAAGTGCCTCTGGACAGCGTCACCTTTGGCATTCTGGACTCGGAGGGCGTGGATCCCGTGGACGTGTCTCTGGCGCTCAACGGAACCATGGTGGGAGTGCTGGCTGTGGATGCAGCCGTGGCAGAGCAGGCGGAGGTGACGCCGGACGGACTGCGGTACATTGCCGAGTGCGAGCTGCCCACGGCCGAGTGTTTGGGCCAGGCAGTGGTGCAGTCTCTGAGCGGCACTGTGCAGCTACACACTCCGCTGGGCGCAGCTGCTCTGAACGCCGTGGCTGCAGACAGAGCCATTGTGCTGGTCCGGGGCCGTGTGCCGCTGCCTGTGTACGAGCTGTGGGACAGCCGCAAGACGCAGAAGCAGCCGTACGTGAGTTTTGAGGTCAGCGAGGGAGCCGGCTCTGCGGCCTGGCAGTCTCGACGAGGCATCAAGCGACGATAGAGGGACGGGTGTTCGTGGGTATGGTATTGGACATTGTTCTGGGACAGCATAAAGTAAACCGATAGATTTCAGATGGCGTGTAGAGGGTGGTACGACAATGTGCTACAATGCGTACGTTGGATGGTGTGTCTGGTGTGAAACAAAACAATCATGATAGCTATGGATACCAGCTTTTGTCTATGGTAGCTGTATGGTAACTGTAACAAACAAGGAGTCCTCCAGGACTAACCGTTAGCATATCTGATACAGTACTCTGTACAGATACTCTGTACCCGGCACTACTCAGTGTAGAGATCCAATGAGACAGATGAGGAAAGTAGATGTGTTCTGTTTTCTACCCTGCATGGCAACAAGGGCCAAATAACAGCAGTCTGGTTGACGCTCTGCCAATTGGAGTGTGCCAATGTGAAAAAATAAATAAAAAATAAAAACAGCAGCTCCACCTATGAGACTTGAGAAAACGGCGGAAAAGTAGCTTCTGTTCTGACTCAAGGTTGTAGCTACTGTATGTGAGATGAACCTAGCTGGAGAACCCAGTTTTGATGCCACGATAATATTTCAAGGCCGATTAGACGCACAGCAAGCGGTTCCTAAAGGGGGTTTTCTTTGATTCGCCCCTGCACCGAAACCCGTGGACCTATGTTAGGTCCGTTTGGTTGCAAGGTTGTGCCTGTCAGCTGCATTAGAGCGAAATAAATGTTGAACTAAATTGACATGTAGTCTAGAGCCCCCCCCCCCAAGGTCCCAGGTCGAAAAGCCCCAGCAGGCACAAACGGCGATTTCTGAAGAGTGCACTTTGCTGAGAATCCGATTACGATTTCGGCGGCGCAGTTCAAATGTACTTCCAGGACCGCCAATTGCGTGTGAACCGCTGTCGATCTGCCCCCCGTTGAGAGAGCATGAAACACATGTGTAGTCTAATTTGCTTACCTCTGCACGACTAAGCAGTTGGAGGAGTAGCCAGTGACCAAAAGATTCCAGAAGACGAGGGATCGAGTCCAATCAGAAATGCCAGAGGCAGGGTCAAAAGAGCACAGTCAGGCATGCAGGGTAGTTACAGGGAAGTTATTTGGGTGTGTGTCGACAATGGCCTTCAAAAGTCATGTTACAATAGCGCAGCAATGTAGCATTCTTTTTTTTTTATTTAAACAATTACCGGGTGTTTCAGATATCGAGAGGGTCGCCCGACATTTTGTCACAGATCAGATGACGAGCAACGGCTTTTAATATTTTATTTTTGCAGCCTGAGTTTTTTTACGAGTCCAGATTGAGGAAAGAGATTGTACGACAACTGTTGGTGGACACATTCTACATTACCTAAAGTGCCTATTACCTGTCTGTTGAACAGATTACATTGAGATATAGTGAGAGTGCCAGTTTGTGCATCGTCCAAAGTAAAGACCGCAGAGTTCGTAGTCTCCAAAGTACAATTGTGAGTTCATCACCATCCTATTCAACTCTCGCAATGGAACAACCAGACGACTGCACATCTATTACCAGTACAGACTGTAGTCTAGTCTATTTCTCTATTGCTATTAATTTTATCTCATCTGAAAAAAGCGCGTTAACCATAACTGTCATGTTCTGAGACTCTTCCTCTTCCTCTCTCTTTCCCTCCCTCTCTCTCTCTCTCCACGCGCCCACTCTATTCCTTAGAGCCACGGCGTTAGACAACCTTTGGAGACAGCCACCCCCTGGTGGATATTGACGTTGGCGTATACGAGCCCATTCCTTCCCGTTTGGGTCGATCGTCCCGGTGCGATTGCTTGGCTTTTAGCGTTGACCGCGGTCTATTTCTGCTTTGGATTTTCTCATGGAATTCTAGAATTTAAAGCCCGGCCTTCTTTCTTCTTCCCACCCCGTGCAAATTGCTTCTTTGCTCTTTTTTTTCCCTTGAAACACTTAGTCTATATTCACATGCGGCTGCGGACGCTGCGGATACCTCTCCACATGGCGTGGTGGCCGTTTGGTCCTGTCCTCTCGTCTGTTTTCAGCAGCAGCTGCTGTTTGCTGGCACCATCACGAGGGCCCCCACTAGGCGCACAAACACGTACGCCCAGTGCCTGTGCTAGGCAGCCAGATGCTAGTCCGGACGCTAAAGATGCTACAGGGGGACACAGATAGACTAGGCTGGCATGCACGGTGCAGCTACATACGGTCGAGCTACAGCAGGCAGATTGCAGGGGAGGTCCGGAGGTTTGGGAGCTTTGGAAAAGGCCCCGGAAATGAGACAATGCGGGGAAGCGGTCTGGCGCAGCTCGGTGGAGCCCTTCGAACGGCTCGAGGGGGGGGGGGGGGGGGGTATCTGGGGTCGCCCGGCCTCGTCGTCGCACGGTTGTCAGGTCGCTGTCGTGTTTCCACGTCGAAAAAAGCCGTCAGTCGCTCCCGACCGCGACGCCTGCCTGAACGCTGCAGAGCCTATGGGTAAAGACGCCAGATGCGCAGGTCAGAGTCAGATTTGGGATTTTTGGGGGGGAGGAGAGATGCTCTGGCACTAACGGCGGCCACCAACAGCCTGACCTGACGCCGCTAACGGTCGCGCTAACGCCGCTGCATGACACGTCCACCGCTGCCACGCGCCGGCCCAGCTGCCCTTTGCAGACCCTCAACTGTATCTCCAGGCGAAACCAAACGTCCGTGGGCACGGGGGAGCTCTAGTTTCCGCTATGGGTTCCACTGTACTGAGAGCAGAGTTCCCTCCGAGAGTTAGTTTAAGGTGCCCGCACCCTCTGACCTTCTTTTTTCTGTTCCGCAAGATTCGCTGCACCAGGCGGCTTGCTTGGCCCCAAAGACAGCCAGAGACAGCCGCTGGGGCAGCCGTGGCCTCCGCCGGGCAGCCACAAACCTCGTGTCTGCTCGCCCGCCCGTTTTCGGAGCCCAGCCCAGGGCTCCACGGAACGCTGCCAGGCCCTCCGACACAGCCAACTACGGCGGTTAAAGCCGCAATGTCCGCCGAGATCGCTCAGCCAGGCATTCTGTAACAAGCTCTGCACACCTCAAACAAGAAACGCTGGTTTCAAAACACCGGCGTTAAGGTTAGCGCAAAGGCAAAGAGCCAAAAAGGGGCAATCGTACAAATCTAGAGACAGCACACAGCAGACATACACGACAGACGCAGCCCGGTCCAAAAGCGCTCAGAAGGCACGGAAACCCACTGGCTCTGCGCCGTTGGCGGCGACCGCACGCACAGGCGCCGCCCACCAATCCGCGCCCAGCTGCACGCTTCCGACTCCCGCAGCGCCGGCCTGAGACCCGTGCCCCTTCCCCCTACCTGGGTGTGCGAGCGCAGGAACCTCATCCTCCCCAACCGTAACCAACTGTAACCTAGACGCGCCAGAGCCAAGAAAACAGGCCCATGGGGCAAGAGGACCACAATGGGGCCAGCAGCAGCGGCCCCTGGATCCAGAGGGCGATACGCGTAGTGTCAGCAGGCGCGGGGGCACGTGCCGGCGTCGTCCCAGCTCCCTCCAGACCGCTGGGTACGCTGCAAAGCACAAAGACAGAGCGAAGGGAAAGCCCCATTCTCAAACGCACAAACTCTAGACGAAAACTCAAACCACCAATCTTGGCCAAAATCAAAAAGACAAATCTCACCTACTCTCCAAAGATCATCACTCATATCGCCCGCTAATTGCCTACTGCACGCTCCGGGCTCCGATCCCTCGTCTCTCGCACATCTCCCGCCCTTGGTGACTCGCCAGTCTCCCACCCGCTCCATTGCCCCAAACCCACAACCACCACCCCACGAAGCGCCTCCCCCCTCCTCCACAAGCGCGCATCCACTTCATTCGCACCATATATATGCCACGCCCACTCGCCGCAACTGCTGACATATAGACATGTCTTCGATCAGAGATGTGCTGCCCCAGATGGCCCGCGACGCCCTCGCGCAGGTTGACGATAGTGAGTACAGATAACCAGCCAGCGGTGGCAGCGGCGCCCAGATACACCCAACCTGTCATGCCCCATTTTGCATAGACACGTATGAGGCTGCCACACGACATGTCGTGAGAAAATGCCCTCGCCACCACGCCCCGTACTAACACAGTGAAATTCTTTCTGGCCACAGCACCCGCAAATTGGCAGCCAGGCCAAATCATCCGACGCTATTACCTACCCACGGAGGAGTTCATCAGCTGCGTTCTGTGGAAAAGTTTGTACCACATTACCGGTACAGACATTGTGCGGTGCATCAGTTTTCGCTTCGAGGCGTTTGGCCGGACGATAAAAAACCGCAAAAAGTTCGAGGAGGGCATCTTCTCAGACTTGCGAGGCCTCAAGTGCAACAGTGACGCCGTGCTGGAGGCCCCCAAGTCGACTTTCCTCGAGTTCCTCTACAAAAACAGTTGCATCCGCACCCAAAAAAAACAAAAGGTCTACTACTGGTTCAGTGTACCTCACGACCGCCTATTTGTGGACGCGCTGGAACGCGACATGCGCCGTGAACTCAACAACCTGGAGCCCACGACTGAAGCCCACGCCGAACCCGCCAAGAGCTTCAACTTTGACCTCAATGAAAGTCTTTACGAACAACTCATGAAGGTGACGCACGGAGAGGGCGTAGGCACAGGCACAGCCGCAGCCGCAGCAGCAGCGGGACCAGGAGTAGGAGCAAGCGCTGGACCTGTTAACAACCCTCTTCCACCACGAGAGGCCGCTAGCACCTCATCCGATACTTCTACGGGCCAGATTGCATCCCAGACTGTGCCCTCTCAGAGTGCGTACGCTCTCAGCGACTATCTGAGCACGCCCACCGAGTATCTGACGTCCATGCAGCAGCAGCTCCAGACCCAGATCCAAATAAATCAGCAACAAATGGCCAGCAACCCCGAGTACAACCACATGGTGCAATTGGGAGGTACGGTGCTCCACGGCCAGCATCCCCATCCTCAGCAGCATCAGCAGCAGCAGCAACAGCCACAACAGCCACAGCAGCAACAGCAGCAACAGGGCCCAGGCCCTCAGCATCAGCATCAGGCACCGCAGCCTACCATACAGCACACACATCATCAGCAAAGACCAGATGACGAGGAGGGCAGCAAGGAGGGTGGCAATGAAGACGAATCGACGTCAGATTTCCCCCTAGACTACTTTCCTCCCACCCAATCTGCAGTTATAGAAGCCCCTATGGCATACCTGGATCCCATGTCTGTATATGATCAGGCGCCTCTTTCAGCGACTTTCTCAGCATTTCCATTTGACCAGAGCATGAATGCTGCTGCCGCTCTCATGGGCCAGCAGCAGCCACCCGCACAGCCAGTTCAGCAAGGATCTGGAGCAAAGCAGTACCCGTCGTCCATTATCCCTGATTACCCCGATTACGAGCTCGAGAACCAGACATACATCATCAACGGCAAGGTGATTCACGGCACGGATTACCGTCAAAACATGGTCATCAAGACCCCCTTATTCTGGGACTTTGTTGAGGGCAAGGATCATCAGGTTCCTCCTCCCCCCCCTCCTCCTCCTCCTCCACAGCATCATCAACAACAGCTACAGGTTACCCCACCACAGCTTCAGTCCCAACAGCAGCCACATGGCTCCCCCCACCTGGGTGAAGAGCCTGCTGTCAAACAAGAGTACGAGCCAGAGTTCAAGAAGCGCGCAAGTTCGGAGTTTGAAGAACCAGGAAAGGGCCCTGATAGAATTGTTAAACGGGCCAAGGGCGCTTTTTTTGAAAAGGAGGAGATATCTGGATCCGACCACCCTGCAGACGATTCCAATGACTCCTACATGCTACAGTCTGGCCCTCACCTGCCTGAGCAGCCAAAGTCTTACCGCAACAACTCGCTGGCGGCTTCTCTGGCACGCAACGGGATTTCCAAGGCTCGTGGCAAGGCTCCTCCCCCGTTACGGCTGACTAAACCTGGAATGGCTCCTCTGCCTGCATCTCCCGGACCCATTTATCACAACGGCATGGTCCAGCCGCTGGGCAGTCATGGATCTCATGGAGAGACCAGCAGCACCCCCGAGTCGTATAACACTATTATCGGCGAGGACGGTCTGCCCCACTATGTTCAAAGGGAGTGATAGAAACATTCAGTATTGTATTTATAGGTGTATTTGCTTGATCATAATAAAAAGGTTGGAATGAGTTGTTTTGCGTGTATTGTGATAATTATTTTCGAATGCAACCATGAGCAGGTTCTGATGTGCAGTCTTGTTCCTGGCTTGGCATGCTTCTTGATGCATGACTTGAGTTATCTGCAAATGATGTGTCAGCAAATAAAAAGACCTCATTGAAAAGATCAACAAGTGCGGTAACATGTAAATGATTTAATGGACGCATTTTCTCTGTCTTCTGCTATACCGTTTTACCGATTGCGGTCTTTGATAGGTTTGGTTTTACGGATATACAGCTGTCAGAAAGCGTGTGTCTGTTACAGGTACAACATTCGACTATACAATATTCATTCTCTCCCTTCCAGCTATGTACATACTATCTGGCGTTAGTGTAAATCTCGGTAACATCCTCAATCTCCTCAATGGAGTCGATAAAGTTGTGGAAATTGATGGCCTTTTGCTCGTCCTCGATGTCCACCATGGTATCTTCATTGGCGATGTAAGAGATGGAAAAGTCGGCCACTGCAATGCCACTTTCTTGAACTCGCTTGGCCACGGCTCCGGTGTCCTGCACGTCCGTGTAAAGTGTGTACGACTCGACGTTACCCTCGTGGTCAATGTCTTCCTCGACGTCTTCGGCTCCCCACTCAATGGCCTGGTCCAGGATATGGTCAAACTCCAGCTCGGTGATCTGCTCCACCTTTTTCATGGGGTTTGATGGGTCTGGTGCGACCATGGCCCTCTGCTGCTTGCTGATGGTAATGCAGCCCTTGCGAGTGAAGAGAAACTGCACTGTGGAGGGGAAGGCAATGCCAGAGTTCTTGCCAGCAGCTCGGTTGAAGGGGGTGTTGAGGTTGGCGAGGAGACCGTTTCGGTTGGAGGTCAGACACTCGATGATGAGAGACACGCCAGACGGGCCAATTCCCTCGTAGAAAACCTGCTCAATCTGCTTCTCCTTGGCGTCCAGACCGGCTCCTCGCTTAATGGCCGCCTCGATTGTCTTTTTCGGAACGTTGTTCGACTTGGCAGCGTCGATGATGGTGGACAGACGGATGTTACCTGCGGGATCAGGTCCGCCCATTTTGGCGGCCGTTGCAATCTGGTTGCCGAACTTGGTCGCGAGGTTGCCCTTGATGGCGTCCTGCTTGGCCTTGGTGTGGCGGATGTTCTGCCACTTGGAGTGGCCCTTGAGGCACGTGGCCGACGTGGAGAAGGCCCGGGTAGCAGTCTTCAGGCGCAGCAAAGACATTTGTGTGGAATCAGCAGTGGTCTGGAGAAGTATCAGAAAAACGCTCCCAGGCTTCCAAGGTTTCATCCCAGTAAAGTTTATATTTCCGTGCATTGCAGTGGTTGATGGGTTGTCAGTGGAAGCCAGCTGCTGAAGACACTGTTGGTACCTGGAAATGGATATAGAAGGAACTGGACTCAGGAGGCATGTGATAAGTGTAGGAGACAAACGAGAGGCGATATTATGTCGTTCTAGGATCAAAAGAGCGAAACCCCGTGTCCTTGTATGCCTACACTTTTTTTTACTTTTTCACAACCTCCCCTGACTAAGCAAACTTACGGGTAACGCATTATCTACACTCGACGACACGCATTGACTGTACAACTCGCAAGAGACCCTTTGCACCAAACACAACACTATGTGAGTAGTTAGCAACAACCGCAGGCAATTGCCGCCGCCAGTCGCCACAAAGCTAACCCAGGGCAACCACACAAAAAGACCGGGAGTTCCTAGCCGTGATTGGCGACGAAGACTCAGTCACAGGACTGCTCCTCGCAGGCATTGGCAACGTGTCAGAAGATGCGGAAAAGAAGAAGAACTTTGTGGTGGTGGATGCGAAGACGGCAAACGAAGACATCGAGAAGGCGTTTGACGAGTTCACCAACGGCCGGAAGGACATTGCCATTCTGCTCATCAACCAGCACGTTGCTGACAAGATTCGATTCCGAGTCGACACATACACACAGGCCTTTCCAGCTCTGCTGGAGATTCCCTCCAAGGACCACCCTTACGACCCCGAGAAGGACTCTGTTCTGCGACGAGTGCGACGTCTGTTTGGTGAAAACTAACTTATCTATAGTGTATTTATTACATGACTATTTTTTCCCCTTTTTGCCCTTCTTCTTCTTGTTGTTTTTCTTGCTTGGCGCAGAGTTGGGTCTGGAAGTATCTTCCTGCTGCTTATCATCCTCGTTGGAGTCGTCCTCGTCGTCCTCATCGTTGGCGCCCTTGTCGTTACTTGCGTCTTCGGCAGGCTTGTCATCTAGAGACACTTCAGCGAGGTCGTCTGCAAGAACCTTGGGCGTAGTCTCAGTGGTCTCCGTAGTGTTCGTAGCCTCTGCATCCTTGGTCTCAGTGGCGGACTCGTCCTTGGCTTCAGCAACAGCCTCCTCCTTGGACTCCTCCTCCTTGGACTCCTCCTCCTTGGACTCCTCCTCCTTGGACTCCTCCTTGGGCTCCTCCTTGAGCTCCTCCTTGGGCTCCTCCTTGGGCTCCTCTGCCTTGGGCTCCTCCTTAGACTCGGGAGCCTCAACTACGGGCTCCTCGATCTCCTCGACAGCATCTTCAATGCCCTCTGACGCGGAAGGCTCCAGCTCAGGAACCTCTTCGGGAACCTCAGCTTCAGCGGAAGTCTCTTCAGCTGGCGCGGCCTCCTCGACTGGCTTGGTAGCCTCCTCGACCTTGACTCCGCTGGGAACATCCTCAAGGCTGACTTCTGCCATACTGGAGGCGAGGTCTTCGGTGGTGTTATTGACCTTGGTATCGTCTTCGGCCTTGGCAGCATCGGCAGCGGCACTGACAGGGTCCTCAGCCTCCTCATCAGCATCGGCAGCTCCTTCAGTAAAAATGGACTGTCGAGTGACAGTCTTGTCTAGCGGAGCAGAAGACTCGGCGACCGAAACCACATCGTCAGCAGGTTCAGGGGCAGAGGTAGAGACAGAAGCAGAGGGAGTGTGCGTGACAGAGGGGGCGTCCGACCGGGTGGTGGGAGCAGGTGAGCCGGGGGCGGCGTTGGGAGCTCGCTTGTACTGAGACCGATGCTTGGGATCGGAGTCAAGGTAAAAGTTTCGCACGTTGACCATCTTCTTATCCATGCTGCAGGCTCGGACCCACTCAGGCAGCACTACGGGAATGTTCATGTCCACCGCCTTCTCCCATTGGGCGCCCTGGGCCTTGGTGCACACGAAATGGGTGGTGTCCAGTCGCACCTCGGACTGCATGGGCTTGGCGTGAATCTCGTCCAGGGCCTCGTTGATCTCAGACTCGGTGACGGTCGTAGCTGTGGGCTCGACGTCACCCAGACACACGGTGATACCGCTGAGGTCGGTCATGCTGTGGGTCTCGACCTCCAGAATGTTGGACTCGTAGGTGCCGGCAGTGGTGTGCAGCACCAGCTGGAATGTGTACTGCTTTTCAATGCCAAATCCTGACAGCTTGGTGGCCGTTCGCACCAGCGGGTTGGGAATGTGGCCGCACCACGCGCCGTCTCGCAGCAGAACCAGCTTCTTGATGTCTGCCTGGGCAATGTCAATGGGCTCCCATTCGAGGACCACGGAGGTCTGGGTGACGTTTTTGGCGCTGAGCACGGGGGCCTGGGGCACGGTGCTTCCGTACGTCTGCAGCAGCTCGTTCTGGAGGCTCTGGAACTGGTCCTCCTCCTTCTGTTCCGCAGCAGCGTCCTTTTCGCAGGTGATTTTGACCACCGAGCCGGCCTCAACGTCGTTGGGCAGTAGAATGGTGGGGAACTCAATGAGATGATGGTCCTTGGTGAGCAGCAGCGCCAGCGAGGCGTCCAGCTTGCCGACAGTGAGAGAAACTTCGACCATGGCGTAGTGTTTAGATGAGGGTCTGATAAGCGTGGAGATGCAGGTGTGGGTGGAGTTGTACGTGTCGGTCACGTGACGCTGTAAGGTGCAGCAGTGAGTAGCTCAGTACGTGGTGTACTGCTCTGGAGTATTTCTCGTTGGAGCACGTAGATTGCTGTTGTTTTTTCGAAAATAGAAACAAAGCGACCAATTCATTGGTTCGATCACCTGTTCATCGTTTAGTACCTCTTTTCCAGGCTTTTCGTAGCTCCCGTTAGTTCACTACCTCCTTCAATCTGCCCAGAAGAGAGTATCCGGACTTTTAAACTCGGGCTACCACAGCTAGTCCCAACGACGAGCATCATCTCGCTAAGCCAAACAGCAGCAGCAACAAGCACAACTACACAATGAAAGCTGTCGTGGCCGTGAGTATGGGCGGAAGGGCGCAATCGGCTCGGTGACACCGCCAGCTACTAACACAGCCCGGAAAGGCTTGGTTCTGTACCGTTATTTCTGCATTTGGAATCGTCATTCTTGGCGTGCTCGGACTGCTCTTCAAGAGCGGCAGCGAGTCCATGGTCGGCAGCATCAACGACCCCAAGGATGGTCAGGCGTGAGTATGAGGAGGTTGGGGAGTTACCTGGGGTTTTGGCCGGCTGCTTTTTGGCGCTGGTACCGTTGTGGAGCTATCACCGACGACATCTCGACGATGGCTTGACACTCGACAACACATGGATGAAGCAACAAAGGGAGGTCTTTGAGGCTTGTGGCGACCACACCGTCGGCGACGCTGTTTCAAGCATACTGGCTGGTGTTTCGTCCGCTGTGTTGTGTGTCAATGAATAGACTGTCGTCCTGACGTGTCGTTGTTACATGTAGAGTGGACAGATGTCTCGCATCTACGACTAAGGGGCTTCTGGGAACTCCGCAATCTTTTGGGAGCTTGCCGGAACCACAAACGCTGTGCTCCGAATCACCACCGCTAACTCAGTGTCGCTTCTACTATCTTTAGCGCAGTTCTGGTCTACATCATTCTGTTTGTATTCTGCGGACTGCAGATTGTCCTCAACAACCGCCAGTCGCAAATCAGACTATAGGACATTCACACTGACGTAATAATGTATTTATTCCCCGCCTTGTTCTTCCCACCGTACTCTTTTCTTCTTCTTCTTCTTCTTCTTCTTCTTCTTCTTTTTACCTAATACCGCATATACCATCCATGCACCGTGTCTGATTGCAGTCTACTTCCTGTACACCTCCTCAATGACGCTGATTGCGTGGCTGCTGAGATCAGGCAGTTCCAGCACCATGTTTGCCAGCCGTGTCTGGCCAAAGGGAGCCTCGGGTCGCAGTGCGTAGACAAATGCAGCCACCAAACAGTCCAGAGAGCTCACTCTGGAGCTGTCGAATCCGACATCGTGAACGCCGAAAAACTGAGAAGGGCTTTCGGCCAGAAGCTTGGAAAAGGTACAAAGAGCGTCCTGGGCGCGGCAGTAAATCTCCTCAATCTCCGGGTGCGAGTCGTACACGCTGTCCATGGTAACCACCAGACGGGTGGGGAGTCTGGTGCTCTGCTGCATGGCCTGTGCGAGATGCTTGTGGTCGCTGATGAGGTCCTGCATGAACCGGATTTTGAGCGGCTCCACAAAGCGCGCTTCTGTGTTGGATTCCAGCGACTTGACGCTCAGAAACACCTGCTCGAACAGCTGGGTGTTGGCGGGATCCAGGATGGTCACCAGCCAGGCGTCGTAGAGATTGGAGAAGACGAGCGCACTCAGGGTGTTGATCTGGGGGCTGGACGGCACCAGGCTCTGGTAGATGGCGTGGAAGGACAGAAACGACCGGTTCGAGGGCTGCTGGACCAGCAGAGGGAGCTTTCCGTCCATGTTGGCCAGATGCGACACCTTGGCCAGCTCAATGGACCGCTGGGGGTGGAAATGTGACAGCAGCAGCTGGGTGGCGAGACTGGTGGGCTCTGTGCACACGTGGGTGCCGTGAGCCTGCTCGTGGCCATAGGTGTAGAGGTAGAAGTCTGGACGGTCTTTTGATCCGCCTCCGACGATTTCGCAGGCTGAGGAGTCCGTTTCTGACTGCTCCAGACTGGGCAGTTTTTGCAGCGGAAACGCGTCGAAGAACGTCTTGACGGGTGCTGGTACTGTGAGCATTGTGAGACGGTGGTGGAGCTGTTTTCGGTGGAGTTGTTCTGGCAAGACTTCTCTGGTCCCTTTCTTCTCTCTGGCTGTGCAATCTGCTTCGGGTGAAACTTTATCGTCCCCCGGTATATTTCAGTTGGATCGAATGCATAATATGGGGGGCTTCCCAGGTAGTCGCTCTAAACGCCTCGTTTGTGGCCAGCACCAGGTTCAAGACTAAAAATGTATATATAAGCGTGATACGCCACGAACGCACTCTTCAGATTTTTTCCACGTCTTTGGGGGAAGATTTTAGACCGACCTTGGACTGTCAAATATGCTTCCTGGTCTCTCTCTCTCTCTCTCTCAAACCAGAGTGTGAGATTAAATGTGCATGAGCAGTTGGGTCTAAGACTGATGCACCTGCACGGTGGATTTCAGACTTCCTCTTACTGACCACAACTGGAGAGAGCTCCCTAGCAACTTTTACAGACAACAAGAAAAGTGTCCGGCTGAGCGCACAAGTTCAAGAGCAACCACTCCTGTCGCCAATTGCCGTCATTGCTGCCAATAAACACACACATCTCTCACCAGGCCATGAGAAACATTCGAGACCTGGGCTTCATCAGCCGAAGAGCTGGACTCAGAGCAGCGTCTTTGCGGCTCCCACAGCAGTCAGTAGTCCGTTTCAGCTCGGCCCTGGCCATCACAGACCCGCTGCACATCTACCAGAACAAGGTCGCAAGCGGAGAGCTCAAGCCAGACGAATCGCAACTGAGAGTGGCAGCCGAGCTCCAGAAGCTGTACCACCGCCTCAAGGACTACACACCGCCCCAGGACTTTCAAAGAAAGGTGTCTGCGCTGCAGGCACAGCTGTTGGAGATCGAAAAGGAGGCTGCCGGAGAAGATGTGGCTGCCACCAAGAAAAAGGCAGTCAAGCCATGGTACAAGCCCGACCTCAAGTCGCTGGAAATGGTCAAGACTCTGACTGACGAAGAAGAACTCATCAACTTCCCGTCCCCCCAGGGCCTCTTGATTCACGGCGAAGTGGGCTGTGGAAAGAGCATGCTCATGGACATGTTTGCAGACTCGCTCCCACACCAGTCCAAGAAGCGCATTCACTACAACAACTTCATGCTGTCGCTGTATGGAAGCATCCACAGACTGACACAAGAACGCCAGGGACGTCTCAAATCCGCCGAGGCCTTTTTGGGCAAGGACTCGGACGTTCTCCTAACCGACTACATTCTGCTGGAGCTGGCCCAAGACATGATTGACAACCACACGGTTCTGCTGCTGGACGAGTTCATGCTGCCCGACATGGCTGCTGCCAAGATTGTCAAGACGCTGTTCATCTACTACTTCAAGTTTGGAGGTGTTCTCGTGGCCACTAGCAACCGTCTTCCCCGAGACTTGTACGCCACCAACTTCTCCAAGACCCAGTTTGAGAGTTTCCTGACCATCCTCCAAGCGCGATGTGTCACTCACAACATGAACAGCGACACAGACTACCGAGAAGTGCTCTCTGGCGAAGAAGCTGCCGAGGGAGAGAGACCAGTGATCAAATACCACGTCAACGACCCTGCTGGAGACCAAAAGTGGGAAGAGACTGTCAAGGCACTCTGTCCGTCGTCTGAGGGCAAAGAGGAGGAAATTCTTGTCTACGGTCGACCTCTGGTTGTTCCCTGGGTCAAAGATGGTGTGGCCATGTTCAAGTTTGACCAGTTGATCGAGCGTCCTTTGGCTGCTGCTGACTTCATTTCTCTTGCCTCTCGCTACCACACCATCATTCTCGATGAAGTGCCCGTCATGACTCTGGCGAAGAAGAATGAGGCTCGTCGTCTCATCACTCTGCTGGATGCTGTTTACGAGTGTCGCTGCCAGCTCATTATCCGAGCTGAGGCTTCTCCTGACTCTCTTTTCTTCCCGGAAATCGACGATCCCGAGAAGATGAAGGAGGAGGCAGACATTGCGGCCCAGGAAATGTACTCTGACACACTTCAGGACATTGAAAACCCACATAGACCCAACGTGGCTTTCTACGACTCCCCCACAGGCCAGCGTAAGGAAGATAGTCAAAAAGTGGTCAAGCCAACAAACTTTGCAGACACAACGGCGTTTACCGGCGAAGACGAGAAGTTTGCGTACAAGAGAGCTGTTTCCAGACTCAAGGAGATGACCCAGAGCCCTCACTGGAAGGTTGACAAGTGGACACCCCTGCCTGACTCTGACCGACCCTGGGAGGTGTTCACCAAGTCTGAGAGCTACAAGGAACAGGAGTCCAAGCGGGCCTTCACCGACGAGGCTGCTTCATTGGCCAGCATGGGTTTCGGGCCAGTCAAAACTGTTGCGCCTAACGCTCCCAAGTTCAATGAGTCTCATTTTTGGTCCATGATTTCCTGGGGTGACCGTGTGGCCAAGGACGAGATTGCTGCCAGATGGCGCAAGGGTGTGAAAGCATTTGAGAAGGAATGAAGACAATACGCATACAGAAGTAGACAATAAATACTAATGATCGAAGCCAACCCGTATTTTTTATATATAATCGCTAGTTTGTAGATGTGCTAAGGTCCAATGGCTCATGTTGCTCTGAGTGAATGAACGTATATAAAATGTTGACTTTTGGTAGCCACTGTCCGGCTACAAGCTGGTGAAACATGGAACTACGAGATTATTACTGTGGATTTCAGTCTTAGCATTTTTCAGTCTATATAAATAAAAACTTGACCGTTTTTAAATATTGTGTGCAAAACAAGAAACTGTTGTAAGTGTGTAAGTAAGTGGTTAGGAAAAAGAGAAAAGTAGATAAGATCAGACAAACAAGACAAAGTAGTTAGCGGGTTAGTTAGGTGCCAGGGAATAAGGGAATAGGGATTACAGAGGTCCAAGGTGAAAGATGTGTAAAAGGCAGGTAAAAGGAAAAGAATGGGGCAGGGAAGGATAATATGAGGAGAGATGAAGGGAAATATGAGGGGGAATGAATGCAAATGCAAGGAAGGATGAAATATGATGAGGGGGATGAAGGGAACCAGGATGGGGAATACGAGCAATTTCGTGCTCTGGGGACTACGAGGTACGAGTCTCCAGATTTGCCAGGTTGAGTGGGTCTTCTAGATGCATCAGTACAACCCGACAAATCATGAAGACGGCAAATTCTGACCATGCCGCAGACCAAAAAAATGGAATAACATCCATATCATAGTACTTACCTCCGATAGGGTATCGTGGCATGGTCATGAACTGCTTCAATTCGGGAGAGATTGAGGAGGGGCTAAAGTGGGGGGGGAGGTTCGAGGGACTTGGTCCGGTGCCGGTTTGGCTGTGAAGGTTGTAGCGATCTATCAATTGTATGCTTGAAAAATAAGAAGACATAGCAAGCGATAAACAAGAATAACGCTGTGAGACACGGTAAAAAAAAAGGGGGAGGGCAAAAACGCCAGTAAAAAAATTGGCCGCTGGGGTCGTCCTGATGGACTATGCAATAAAAGCGCAGCATAAAGGTGTCAGAGAGAGAGAAAGAAAAGAAAAGAAAAACAGTGGCATAAAACATGTGCCTCGATAAATAAGGGCGGTGCGCCCGGGTGTCATGTGACTTTTTGGGGGGTGGGGGTTGGCGAAGAAGAATTTGCAAGGTGGGCAACTCATGCGGGTCTCAAATTCTATGTTGTTGACTTAGAGATAGTTGTAGCCAAAGCTGATGTCCTAAGATTAGTTTGGATCCTCGGTGATAGATTGTCGTGTTTTTTTGACGATGTCGGTAGTCGGTGTGTTTGCCTGCTGTACTCACATCAAGCCATACGACTTGTCGTCCAAGTGTGATGCATCGATAATTCTTCCTCCGAAGTAGCGTTGATGGAGATTTTTGATTGCCTTCGAGCAATCGTCCGCGTTCAGAAATTGAAGTAGTACTTCGCCTTTCTGAACATCGAGGGAAATGGAGGCGACGGGACCATAGTTCTCCTCGCACTCCTGACGAACATCTTCTCGGAGTTCTTCAACCCAGTTTCCTGTTTCGCTATGTTAGTTAAGATTCAGAGGTAAAATGTTGATGGTACTCACTCGTTCTGGTTGAACATGTTTCGTAGAATGGCGCATGTGGACAGTGGTGGCTCAGAGGCTGGTTCCAACTTCACACTCTCGACGATCTGCTGATCCTCAATGTGGGGGTTTTCTCGCTGCTCCTGTAGCTTCTGGAACTGGTTTTGACGGTCGACGGCGATTTGTGTGGCAACCTGATCTGCTGAACGGGAGACACCGTCAGCAGCGAGAATGCCGTTCTCGGTAAGAACCTGGCGAGCTTTGGTGGCTCCACGTTCTCCTAAACCAAGTCCAACTCTAAGCTTCCGGCCGGCAAGCTCAAAACCATTCATCTTCTCCAGAGCAGTCATGGCATCATCGGGGTTAACGTACTGAATGAAGCAGTAGCCCTTGGACTTGCCAGTCTTCTCCTTTTGGAGGTCGGCGAACTCGATGGGGCCAAAGGCCTCAAATATCTGAATGATCTCACGCTCAGCAACACCAAAGTAGATGTTTCCAACATACAGTCGATGAAAACGAACACTGTCAACGGCGGAATTCTTTCGCCCGGGTCCTTCGGGGTGCTCCTCGTCCTGCAGTGGCTTGCGGTTTTGCTCGCCGTCAGTGTAACGGACGATGACAGCCTGGCCATGGAGAGGCCGACCCGTGAGGCCGATAGCACGAGCAACGGACTCTGTGTTCTCAAATTCGACAAAGGCAACCCCTCGGCATTTGTTGTTGCGATCCTTGACGATGGAAACGTCATGGACCTTGCCGGCTTCTGAGAAGAAGTCAAAGAGTTCTGTGGATTGAACATGAGGGGCAACTTGCTGCACGTGGACTGTTCGTTCGTTTCTGTCGTCGGTGGACAATTCCGAATTCTTAGTGGGGCCTCGTCGTTCGTAGTTGCGCTCGTTGTCGGACTCCCATCGTCGGTATCGTTCTCGAACCCTCTCGCCGTCCCGGTTGGTGTATGAGTCCCACTCGTGGATCCAGTCAGGTCGGTGGCGGTCCCAGCCCTTTGTTCGGTTGTCCTGTTGCCGCTCTGTAGAGCTTCTTCTGGAGTCACGGGTGTCGTAGGAGCTGTTATCTCTAGAGTCTCGTCGGTGAGTCGAGTTTCGAGAATCTCTAGAATAGTCGGGGTAATATGAGTTGCGGCTCTGACGTCGGTTTGAGCCCTGTGATGACAGGTCTCGGTCTCGATCTCGATCTCGGTCGCGGTCTCGGTCACGGTCTCGGTCTCGTTCACGGTCTCGTTCACGGTCACGTTCACGGTCTCGGTCCCGGTCACGTTCACGATCACGCTCGCGGTCTCTAGACTCGTGTGATTCTCTGCGAGACGGCGACTTTGATCGTTGTCTGGGGCGAGACTCGTTGGAGCTGTTTGTGTCTGGCGAGCTGTAGAATCTGCTTGAACCGGTATCTCTTGCTGGTAGGGGTGCAGGGGTTCCGCCGTTCCATTTGGCTTCCTCGTTCAGGAACATTTCGTCGAGCTTTCTGTACTTGGACGACGACGCCTGTGTGACCGACTCGACGGGTTTGGGCTGTGTGTCGAGCGGTCGTTTGGCTGAGGGCGTGGCATCGTTGGTCTTGGCGTTGATAAGAGACTGCTTGGATTCGCTTTTGGAGCCCGTGGAGCCCTCTGCGGAGTTGGCTCCGGAGCCACCACTCGAGGTTTCGCAGTTGGAGCCCGAGTTGGTGGCGGAGCTCTGGTCCTTTGTGTTGGAGCCTGCGGAGGAGAATCCCGAGTCTCTGGCGTCGATGCCGTTCGGCGAGTCCAGAGGCTGTTCGGCGGACACAGTGGCCGCTGGTATCTGCGTCACTTTAGCTGTCATGATGTGTAGCGGGGTGGGTGTGCAACCAAACGTTTGTGTAATAAGAAAGAAAAAAGAAAAGCAATAAAACGGGAAGAGTAATATGGGCTGCGAAGAGCAACAGTAAAAGAAAAAAAGAAGTAAAAGTAATAAGTCTCGGCTAGGGCAATAGAGCGGCCAGATGGCTTTAGTGTAATATGATAGTGGTGTCGATAAAACGGGTCGGCTTAGTGGTGACGAACGTAATGCCTTTTGATGAGGGTTAAGAGGTAGAGAGAGGAGACGTCCAATGTATATTTATTGCCCGCAATAAAACCTTACATTGTGGTCTGGTGTGATAAAGTCAAATGCAACCTCTCCATCTTCATACTCTTCCTTCTTTTACGCCGCCAAAAAGTGTCTATCGCTCATAAACTCTCTGCGGCAGAGGGTAGGCTATTTCGTATACAAGCCGACCTCCGAAGACGTCTACGCTGTGTTGCCCACGACTGGTTTGTTTGTCACAGGCAGTCTGTGGTGGGTTGCGAAGGGGTGCCCTAGAGTGACGTGGACTTTGTCACTGGCCACAAACCCGTGTGGGGAATCAGGCCACCTAAAGGCACGTTGCTGCCTCAGTTTTTTTCGCCACTTGGGGTCGTCTCAGGCCCGGTCATGGCCGTGTCGCTCATTTGACTTTGGCGTTGAGCTTTAGACTCATCACAGCGTCTGGGTCTAGGGTATGCCCTTTTGTGGAGAACCAACAAAGGGAAGCCTTAGGACTTGCTGCTCCCAGTTGGCAAATGAAAAAAAAAGCTAGAAACTATTGCAGGGGCGCGTCGGACTACACTGTACCTACAAATGGAGACGAAAGGGTCTCATGCCATAGGTATAGTGTTCGTGAAACACCAAGTCCGCTATGTGGGCCGTCTTTCACGCGGCGTGCTCGTTTGCTAGTTCGATCGGAACGCCCTAGCGCCACCCTTAATCGCGCTAGTTTCAGGGCAGAGATATCGCCCAAAATCAGACTGAGTCGATTTAAATCTGGGGACGATGGAGCTTCTCTGTCTCCAGAGCCCGCGCTAATCCCGTTCATGGGCAGAGGCATCACACACGCATATCCCTGCCTTTGCAAAAGAAAGAAGCAATTAAATTCACTCAGCTTCTCTTCGCCCACGACTCCCACCCGACTTTCTGGCTTCAGCAGCGGACGCTCTGCACTTTTTGTATGTCTGATCGGGCCGTTTGTTTTGGGTTCATGTTGACAGTTCGGCTTTTTCATGGGCGAAACCACTGAAGTCCCCAGAATCTAAAGCTGTTTACGCTTGGCGAGGGAAGACCGACACTTCTTTTCGTATAACAGCAGTTGCAGCAGAGTCCCAGAGTTCTCTGGATGATCCCGTGCTCAGGATCCGGATAAAGTGGCTAAGTCCGAGCCGTGGACCTGAGATGAACGAAACAGCAATCAAGCTGCAGCCATCGGGTTTCAGAATAAGCTCCCATGCCATCGTCCGCATAAGCCAGGCACTCGTACCGCTGCACTCGGTATAGCAGTGTAGACATGCTAGCGCCATGGGTTTTTTCTTTCTTTCTTTCTTTCTTTCAACTGGGCCGCACTCGTGGAAGTCGTCTCTTCCGAACTCACTCCGAATCCCTCGACAAGCAAATCCTCAAACAAAAAAAGTTAGACTTCATGTCGATCGTTCTCTGCTGCTCCTTTCATTCCACTTGCATGTATGCGGTGCTCAGCTCATTGTAAATATGTGCAGAAATCCTAAGCGCGACCAGTGTGAGGGTTGGTCTGGACTACAATGTACTGAGTACAGTCTGTACCAGGTGGTTTCCATTTGTTTTTCATCGCAGTTACGTGGAATTTACAGATCACGAGGATGTGGGCCGTGTCCGTTGCACAAGGTATTGACTTCAAGACAAAAGCTCCTTGCCCACTTTTGGTCTCCAAGCAGGTCAAAACAGCATTCCTGAAAAAGACGTATTCGCCAAAAGTGAGATGGGCTATCCAGATAAGAGAATTTTGATTTATGTGGACGTTTTTGGAACCAGGCAGCCCTGTGGTTATCTACGGAACCCACTCCTACCGGTTAGTGAGCTCTGCTGTCCCATTTTCCAGGACCTGAGCACTGAGATAGGATTGTCAAATTATTTGAGACAGAAAAGAAAATGCGCATCGTTGGTCAAATCTACAGCTTGGATTGAATACCCCTGGTTTTGATCTGGTGGAAACGATAGCGAAAAGAAAAAGAAAACAAAAGCAAGAGATGCTGAGGAAGTGAAGGGTGCAATTTTTTAATCCAGATCGTTTTGAAACCGAGTATATACCCCATAACCCATACTCTTGGCTGTTGGAGGTACCGTGTCTCAATCAAAATCCGTTGTATTGGTTTTAAACCTCAGCCAGCCACTTTCTCGATGGTCGAAATGAAACTAAGGGTCCTCATCGGAAAAACACGTAGTCTATACACGGAAATGGACCTAGAAGATCAGCAGGTAACAGAAAAGGGGCCAGACGGATATTGGTGAAAAAGAAGACGCGGTAAATGAAAATGACACAATTCTGAAGCCTGATCACCGACATGAGTATCCTGATTGGATACAAGGACCCCATCACGAAATACGGATCAGTTGAACTACAGGAAGATACCGAGATATGGTACTTGGACGGTTCACCAAAGACATAAAAACCACCGAATCAGCTCCAAGTGAACCCATAGGATATCATTTCTCCTCGCCATTCTCGATCCTATACACTTGGTCCAACTCATGTGCTTATCCACCAATTCTGTCCCAGAAATCCCGTTGGGCCAGACTTGTGTGGTCATTTCCTGAAGGAAACGTTCAAAGATCGACAAATGACAATGGAATATGATCTTCTTGAAAGGAAGGACAGAAGCATAAAGTATTGCTCTGAACCGCCGTCCTTTGGGTTTTGTAAATACACATCACCAGACAAACCAAGCAGAGCAGTCTGGTAAGGAGGAAAAGATGTGATATGGATGGAATGTGGATGGAACCATTGATGTCAAATGTGCGATTTGAAACAAGAAGCTCAATTCAGATTTTGACTCCTACAATCGTACCAACTTTTGAAAACGTCAGGATCGCCATTTGGAAGGTTCACCCAGTCAGGTGCGCTAGACTATCAAGTGTGTTGGTACGATAAGACTTAGCACCGTGACATCCACTGCCAATATCTTACCGCGCGGCCCGGTGAAGCCTTGCAAACACTAGCAGTGTGTGGAAAGAGTACTATGGGATTTTAAAACTGGAACGATTATAGTGTCTCCTAAACTCCGAGATGTCCAAAAAGAGAGTAATACTGGAACTAGTCCGGCATTTCCTAACATGTCTAGATCATTTGGAATTGTGGATCGCGGCAGCTATAAACAAGCCGAGTCATTCAGTCTAAGGACCCTTCTTTTGTCTATTGTTTACCTGCTGACTTGTGGCTGAGGCTTGTGGCGGCTACCAGATAGAGCTTGGGCTGATATCAAAACACTACCGACATCAACCCGACTTGCGGCTGTAACGAGATGTTTTACAGTTGACTGTTTGTTTATGCGACTGCTGAACGACTACAGAACTGCACCGTACTCTTATGGTCTCAGAATGAGAGGTTGGTTGAGAGCTATAGTTGTCATAAGGTGTGGAGCTTCTGGTCTGAATCAGGACACGGCTCTTTCGGGAAAGGTATCCTTAGGCTAACCAGTTTCACCAGAAAGAGCTCTATTGATAGTTATCTGCCCTTCTTTCACAGTCGTGAGGGGTTGTTGTGCCCTGAAGCCATCTTTGTTCGTGTGTACGGCGCAGTTATGGGTCTGGACTTGCTATAGGACCTTTGGCGTGTCTTTATAATCCCGAAGTTGCTGTAAAGTGTCCGAAAGAATCAACCGACCGAGTATTATTATTAACAAACAAGACTAAGCAATTTATGGGTTAAATTTGTGGTGGACTACCGTGCGGTGCTCCACTGTTGACGTCACGACGGGACGGGCCGAGTTAGTCGGGGGAGTGTAACTGCATAGCATTAAATGACTCTCTATAGGTTTGTCTCGGGGTATTTATGAACCCATGGCCAGATTTGTGTCTCTTTGGAGAGTTTTCGACGAACAAACTTGCTGTTTCCGAGCTTTCAACGGTACTTGTGGGAAGAACAGTGGCAAAAACTGTTGGTAGAGCGGAGATGGATCCATGGTAAAAGAAGACGGACTCCGAAACATTAATCATAGTATAGAGCTACAGACAATATGGATAGACTCCGGATACTCTTGTTTAGCACCGCGTTATCTTGTTGGTCTTTCTTGAGGGATACAGTTTTAAGGGACCCCTCAATGTTGTTATCAAAAAGTTCCCATGTAGAGCAAATTTGTACAGTACTGTACCTGGAGTAGAACTGATTTCACTCCTTTACTCTCTGATGACTCTTGGACCCATAATCGTCTTTTATCTGGCTGTTCCACGGCAGTCAAAATGAGATGGATCGAAAAACCTGCCTATGACCCACGGTTCAAACCTGCCGAGAAAGCTCCGAATAGCTGGTGAAAAGCCCGAGGGGAAACCTGCTCATGAAAATCTCGATACAAAGGACTCCCGACCATCCATTTCGTAAATAGACTGCGGTTACAACCCAATCCATTTGGTCTGCAATAGGCTGTAACAACGGATCCCTTGGCAATGGTTGAGCATGGCCTCAGTTAGGAAAAATACTAGCAGAATTTTAGGATTCGTGCACAGGCAGTAGAGGTCTAGACCATGTATCGTATTGGTCCAGTGATCTGGTACAGTACTGTACCGGATGTTATGTTTTGGTTTTTGACGGATAGATAGCTTACTGCTTTATAGCTGTCTGGAAGACGGTTCATTTGCAAGAGACAAACTCTCTCTCCGAGGGTCTTGATCGAGTGTTTCGGATTTCTGTTGAGTCTCGATACTTGCTGGAAAGAGATATTCGTGGTCTCGCATACTACGTGTGTCCAACATACTAGCCCACCATTCTAGTTGAGGAGAAAGGTCACTGGGGTGCATTGCAGAAGTTTGGAACCGATTCCCAGATCGGAAAGTCCGGGTGGTCTGATTGACAGCAATGACTCCAGTGGCGCTTTGCACAGCTTCTTGGCACAGAATACGTCTTGTGTTTACGAGATGCAAGTTGGTGCAGTTCTCGCTGCGTTTGTAATACTGACAGCAGCTTTCTCGAAGGCTCCGATTTTAGCTAAGGGACTATTTTTTAGCGCCAGAAATAAAAACACGAAACTCTATGGCTGAAACATGGAGTGTACCAACAAACTGTTTTTCAGGATCGCTTTAGACACTACAAGCAGGATGTTTTTTTTTCCAATGTTTAGCTGAGGAAACCTCATTTGGCACAATCCGGGATGTTCGTATGCCTTGTTGCTCCTGTAAGCATCATTTGTCTTTCACTAGCGTCTTTTCCATGCCTCATGTATAGTTTCAGAGTTGAAGATAGAAGCCATCTATAAATGCCTCCGGTGCATAACGCTAGAAGAGACAGGGTTCTAAACTAGACTTGTTCTGGCCTGTAATCATAACACCCCATTTATCATGCTGCAGTAGTCTCCGGTTGACTTCTCACAGACATTTTCGGCGGTGGAAGACTTGCAGATCGGCGGTAGATGAGAGACTGGCTTCTAGCACCTCTCGGACATCAAACAGGTTGTTTCTGTGACGTCGCTTTTGCAAACGCCACAGCGACAGTGTGACGGAATCTGCAGCTGTGATTGCTCGGCCCTATTAAGGCACACCACCGCGGCAGATCTCAGACTAACGCCATAGACCCGTTTTTTAGCGTCTGTTCTGGAAGCACCGACTGACAGGGATTTCACGCGAGCGTATGCACCTGCGCCCAGGTGTTACGGGTCTGTGTGTGCAGAGAAAATTGCGTTCTTCCACGGTCTAAAAATGTTGAGCTGGATCCACTCCTGGGGTTGGTGATCAGTTCAACGAAAGTATGGTTATGGACAGCACTAAGCTTTGGGGTATGAGAACGGGCACTCGTTTAGGTCTTAATAATTCCACACGGTATATAATATATTATTTATTTATTTTTGTTCATACTAGTCTGCGGGGGTTCCAGAACATGCATCTATTTCCGTATCTTTTTTCTTCTTCTATACGTGCTGCGACCGCTATTGCAAAGATCAAATGGGGCTGGTTCTATACGGCGGTAAAGCAAGCACCTTTCGAATTAATTTCAAAAGAGCGTTGAGTGAGATGCAATGTACTGCGGGCCGTACAGGTGATGCGTCAGCGTTATGAGAAAGAAAACTGCTTTAGACATATGCAATGCAAACGCACAATATAACTGTACATACCAGTCGTGTTGATAATAATATCTGTATACTAAGAACTCACAACAGTGCATATACATCGAGTGTCTATTGATGGGACTTGAGTTTGCAAAAAGTCGACGAAAGCGCCACAAATAGGACTCGTCAAGCCGCTAATGTCGCGGCTAACTCTGGCAAGATCCCCCGCCTACCCAGGCACAGTTACGAGATGACACTAGAGACGTGAGTTAGTTTGCTGCTAAATAGTGACGTGCGTACTGTAATAAGGTGTTAAGCCCCCCTAAGTCTAGAATAGTCACATCCTCTAGACACATGCTGCACACTTGTGAATGTTTTTTGTCTGAGCACTCGTGTATAGTTTTAAATAGCCGACATGCGGTCAAGAAAAGAGAATTCTGGACATTGCTTTTGGTGGGTACTTCCGATCGCCCAAAAAGCACCATGTATTCGACCTGTTACCCCACCAATAGTTTCTTTCAGTCATTTATCTATAGATATTTTTAGTTTGAGTTTTCATGATAATGCATCGGAGCCTTCGTAAGTTCTTTGTGAGGCATCGAAAGCCCATAAATGAAACCTAGAAGTGAAATGGGAGAGGTGAATATAGCCGAGTTCTAGAAATTATAAAAAAAGATAAAGTTATAAATTAATAAAAAAAAAAAAAAAAAAAAAACCAAACTAGGTACAATGCCGAGGCTGAGTGAAGGTGAACGTGTTAACACTATTATTATTTCATTAAAGGGTATATATCAACTAATTTGAAAATTTTGGATCTAGAGGATCAGAGCAGCAACACCCAAGAGCGCAGCGCCGAAAGAGACGGCCGTCTTGGAGCCGGAGCTGACCTGGTCAGGCATATCGGGCTCAGAAGCCTGAGCCGGAGTCTGGGGAGTCGCAGAGTTGGCCAGGCCGCTGGAACCGGGCTCAGGGATGGAGCCCACAGATCCAAGAGGCACGACCTCGGGTTCATCAGAAGACTCAGCAGGAGCTCCGGGGTTCGCAGGAGCATTGCCAAGGGCAACAGCTTCAGCATCTCCAGAATCACCGGTAGCAGAGCCGGAATCGCCAGTAGCAGAGCCGGAATTGCCAGTGGCAGAGCCAGAATCTCCGGTAGCAAAGCCGGAGACAGGGACATTGGATCCTTCAGGCTCTTCGGATCCCTCAGCTCCCCCAGATCCCTCAGGTCCACCAGACCCACCAGGGACAAAGTGAGGAGCTGCTGCAATGGGAGTAGGAGAAATGGCTCTGGTAGCGCCTTCAGCAGAAGCAACAGCCTCGGGGGCCTCGGGGGCATCAGAAGCCGCACTTCCATCATCGTAAGGAACAGTGATGGTGATAGAGTGACCCTCACAGTCGTCACAGACGGTTCCAACCTCTGTAGAAGGGGCATTCTCGGGGACGTAGGTGGTGATGGTGACTGTAGGGGTGATGCAGTTGTTGTCCTCGCAGAAGGTCACGATCTGAGTGACAGTAGAGGTGACAAAGTGGATAACGGTGGGACCGCCGAGGGGATTAACTGGCACGTCTGAAGAAGACGAAGCAGAGGTGGGGATGGGAACAGTGCTTGCAACGGGGTTGGCTGTGATATCAGAAGTGGAAGGAGTAGGCTCCGAAGTTGAGGACTCAGAAGTAGGCTCCGAAGTTGAGGACTCAGAAGTTGAGGACTCAGAAGTTGAGGACTCAGAAGTTGAGGACTCAGAAGTTGAGGACTCAGAAGTTGAGGACTCAGAAGTAGACTCCGAAGTTGAGGACTCTGAAGTAGTCGTTTCGACCGACGAAGAGGAGGTGGGAATAGTAACGGTGCTTGCAATGGGGGTAGCAGTAATATCAGAAGAGGTAGAGGCAGGGGCAGAAGTTGAAGACTCTGAAGAAGAAGTAGACTCAGAAGAAGTAGACTCAGAAGAAGTAGAAACAGAAGAAGAAGTTGAAAATTCTGAAGAGGTAGAAGTAGGCTCTAGAGAAGAAGAAGAAGTCGACGAAGAAGAAGAAGAAGAAGAAGAAGAAGTCGACGAAGAAGGAGTGGGAGTCGGGGTTGGGATAGAAGAAGAAGTAATCTCGGTCGTCGAAGAAGGGGTAGGGGTAGGGGTCGAGACAGAAGAAGAAGAAGAAGAAGAAGAAGTGGTCTTGGTCGACGAAGGAGTGGGGGTGGGAATAGGAACGGTGGTGGCAAAGGGGTCGGCCGTTATGGAAGTGATGGGCTCAGTAGGGAAAGGCTTGAGAGAGTGAGTCAAAACAGAGCCTGAGTGAGAGGTAGAGATGGTGATAGGCTCAGTAGGGAAAGGCTTGAGAGAGTGAGTCAAAACGGAGCCTGAGTGAGAGGTAGAGATGGTGATAGGCTCAGTAGGGAAAGGCTTGAACGAGTGAGTCAAAACGGAGCCTGAGTGAGAGGTGGGGATGGTGATAGGCTCAGTAGGGAAAGGCTTGAACGAGTGAGTCAAAACGGAGCCTGAGTGAGAGGTAGGGATAGTAATGGGCTCAGTAGGGAAGGGCTTGAACGAGTGAGTCAAAACGGAGCCTGAGTGAGAGGGAGAGATGGTGATAGGCTCAGTAGGGAAAGGCTTGAACGAGTGAGTCAAAACGGAGCCTGAGTGAGAGGGAGAGATGGTAATGGGCTCAGTAGGGAAGGGCTTGAACGAGTGAGTCGAGTGGTGGTGCCAGGTGTGAGAAGGCCAGGGAATAGGCACAGTTGAAGCCAGGGGAGAGGGCGTGGGAGGAGCCTCGGAAGAAGAAGAAGAGGGAGGAGGAGGTGGGGGAGGAGCTTCGGACGAAGAAGAGGGAGTAGGAGTAGGTGAGGGAGGAGGAGGAGGAGGAGGAGGAACCTCAGAAGACGAAGAAGAAGAAGAGGGTGCGGGAGGAGGAGGAGGGGAGCCGTCGAGAGACGAAGAAGAAGAAGGTGCGAGGAGGAGGAGG
>ULGN01000003.1:3246358-3313677 GCA_900518985.1 Yarrowia alimentaria
GATGACGAAGAAGTAGGAGTAGGTGGGGGAGGAGGAGGTGGGGGAACCTTGGAGGAAGTGGGGGTAGGAGCAGGTGGGGGGGGAGCAGGTGGGGGAACCTTGGAGGAAGAAGGAGAGGGAGTAGGCTTAGGAGGAGGCGGGGGAGGCGGGGGAATCCAGTGATGAGGGCAGATCCAGTCATCGAAGATGACTCCGAGGTCACACTCAAAAGCAACAATGGCAGCGTGGCCCTTGACGACGTAGTCCTTGTTGGCGGGGTTGGAAGTAACAGCGACAAGAGATTTCTCAACCTCCTTTAGGTACTCGGCGTTGTTAGCCTTCATCGAGCCCATGGCGTTGTCAAAGTTGTAGTGGATGAAAATGTGGTGGATGGACTCGGCAGCCTGGTGGAAGTCGTCGGACTTTCGGAAGTCGAGGAGACGGCCAGAGGCGTAGTTGATAAAGTTGCGGTAGCTGTCGTTGGTCCAGCCCTTCTGAGAGTTGGCAAAGACCTGTTCAATCAGAGACGAGATGACACTGTTTCGGAACAGATGGTTGACAAGGTTGTCGACCTCCTTCTGAGAATCCGCGGTATTGACGAGATGGTTGTGAGCAGATACGATTGCTCGAGAGATTCCGTCGATAAAGGCGTCGGCCTCCTGCTTGGGGGTCTTGGAGTTTGCGAGGGGGGTAACGACAACATCAGCAGGCTTCTTCTCGGGACAAAGCTTCTCGTCGCTGATGATTTTCAGATCGCACTCGAGAGAGATGGTAGCTTTATGGAGGTCGTCCACGGTCTGGGATACGCCAGGCTGCTTGGAAATCTTGTCAAAGGCCTGGTTGAAAAAGTTGAGGTACTTGACATTGTTGCCAGAAATGAGAGAGTTGGCAGTCTGGAAGTTGTAGTTGGGGCCGATCTCGGTCACCATAGAAACGACAAGTTGAAAGTCCTTGTCCTTTCGGTAGCTGTCGAAACCAGCAATGACCTTCTTGGCGAAGTCGCTAAAGGTCTGGGCAGTCCAGCCCTTCTTGGAGTTGTCAAAGAGGCTCGTGATGGTGTCCATAATGAGAGGGTTTTTGATCAGGTGCGTGACAAAGTTGTCAACCTCCTTCTTGGCCTCGTCACCGTTGATCATGTGGGTGTGGGAGTCCACGAGACCCTTGGTGATGCCGTCGAGGAAGGAACTGGTCAGTTCAGCGGTGCCGAGCTGCTGCAGGTCCTTGTCTCCAGCGCCATCTGCCGGCTTGTCTTGCGGCTGAGCAGGCTTGTCTTGCGGCTGGACAGGCTTTTCCTGCGGCTGGGCAGGCTTGCCGTCATGATTGGAAGGAAGAAAGCAGAGGCCGAGAGAACACATGATATCGTGAACATCTCGCTTGACAAGAGACGGGTTGCTGTTGGCAGGCGAAAGCGGAATCGAAGCAGCCGAGGCCGTGGCGGCCAGGGTAGCGACAAAGGCGGTAGAAATTCTCATGGCGAGCTGTTGTTGAGAGAGTCGAATGATGGAGACACACAGAGTCCGGTCCCGGCCTTATATACTTCGGAAGATTGAGAGAGACCGGATAAATCTGGTGCTCTAGCCGCCTGCCTCGACAAGTGCTCGGGTATTGGCCGTAGAGTTCTTTTGTTCACTCTTGCGTTTGTTTGACCGTCTCTAAGCCGCTAACCTCAACGGCTCTAGATCGATAAGAGTCTGCAACTGAACCTGCTAGTCTCCGGTCCTCGCATGTGGGTTCTCGGTGTAGTTATCGTGGTACGGGGCTGTAGAGGACTAGGTTCCTTGTGCTAGCAGTACTGTACTGCATCCCCCTGTTGCCTTCCGGGTGATAGCTCAATGACACTGTTGAACCCTTGCCGAGGTCCAAAAGACGTTCCAACATCAGATTCATGGGCAGCACACCTCATCGCATACTGACAGGAAACAGTATACGGTCAGCTCAAAGTAGTGCACTCATAATCATTCTGCAAAAGAATGCATGACTCGATCTGGACCAAAGTTCTCGACTCAAGAACAAAACCACACGTCCTCTTTGTGTCCAAAGCCGTGGAGGTGCAACACAATGTCTGGTTGGTCATATCAAGCTAGCAGATTTGCGTAAGACTCGCTGTCCCCTTGTCTAGCAAGCTCTCGGAGCTTTTTTCCGGCACTTGTTTCCTCCGATGTAGGCTAAGGTTTAGTGCTTCTATAGCCATTCTATTTCCCATCTAGCTGCATCCAAAATCTCAACGGCACTCAACTAGCACCTAGTTTATTTTGCGCGCTTGTTAGCTGCTAAAAATCGATCGTGCAGTACTTGTGGGGTCTATAGGGGAGTTAGTTCTAGTGTTTGAAGAGGTGCAACTAACGAAATTCTAAAAAAAAGGGGTCTAGCAAAATGCAAAGTGAAGAAGCATGGAAAAGGTTGCTCTAGTAGACCACTGCAAACACAGAGCTATCTGATGCTTTCTTCTTTTTTTTTTGGAGTCCCTGCTAGACCCTAGATATGCCAATGAATAACAGCCAGTTATCATCGACTTGCATTAGCCCCTCGGCTCAACTATCCCCCTCCATAAAACACTCCCTTGAGGGGAATCTTCTGCAGAAAAGGCCACGAATGCCTCTCCGCAGCTAGCAAAGAGGGGGGAGACAGCACGAAAGCCCATTCTTACAAGAACCGGGTACCACTTTGCTAACTTGCACACTATGGGCGGGGGTGGCTACCACTTTCACTAATTGCTCTTCTCTTAGAATTACTAACTGCTAAACCCTTACTACTAGCCTGATACTGCTAACTCCCTACTAGCTGAAAGGTCAGCATCAACATAACACGCCATTTTTTGTGGCGGTAAGCTGTCATTCCTTCTAAAAGGTCATCCTGTAGCTGCTAACAGCCTACGAGCATGCATAACTCCACAATAAAGACAAATACCCCCCTCCCCAAGAAGATGAGACTACTGGTGCCGTACTGTACTGTAGCTTTGCGGGAGTTGATTGATCCAGTGGGTATCTTGTTGGCACCTAAGCCGCAGGAAACGAGAAAGGGTGCCTTGGTATCTCTGCTGCCCTACCTTTGCCACCTCGGCTCCTCGTCTGGCTAGTTCGCTTTCTGCTCATAGGAGGTTCGCTACCACACTCGCCATCTTTGGTGCCAGCCCTTGTTCGATGTGGACTGTGGCCCAGCATAGGGCGGCGAAAATGATGGCGAGACCGACGCTGGACCCTAAATGGAGACCCTGACCCAATGGGACAAGGAATGGGTTTTGAAACAGCTGACCGCGACCCGATATTGGTTATGTCGCTTAGCTCCCCAGTGTAAGTAGTACTCGTAGACCGCTCACTGTTCCTATATTTAGATCGATGGCAAAGCTCTTCGGCGCTTGGTAGACCCATACACAGGTACGGCAAGTAGTTGGAAATGAACAACGATTGCGATGGAGACACAATGAGTCCCACATCTGCCAGACTCATGTTTCGCAGATGAAATTCTGTGTCAGAACGTAGAGGCTGTTCTCCACTTGGAGCACGGGCGGGCTCACCAGTGATGCTCTCTAGTCTCGAATGGTAAAGCACGTTGTAAGTGTAGACCCGGGACTTGAGGTCGTACATCTCATCCTCCAAGAAGTCGGTTGCATGGGGGTACATTGGGTAGTTGGAGCTGGTCGTCAAGCCAGGAGTAGCCTCACTTCTTAAAAGGAGTAGCTGGGTAGTGGACAGTGAAATCTTACACTTGGAAATGTTGCCCAAGGGTTCGATTTGGTCGATGCACAGCTGGACATGGGGCGATGTCAAGGCAGCTGATGGAATCCACGAAACGGGGAAAGGAGAAAGTCCCATGTCAATCCAGTCGCCGTATTTTGGGTTTGTTTCGTCTTGGGTATCACTGTCTGTATCTGCATTAGACGCTGCCTCATACAACTCTTCTCCGTTGTCGTGACGAAAGATGTTGCGCTCTGCAGACTGGGGGTAATGCACTGATGGACCGAAAAGAATGAGCGGACTCAGGGGTAGAGATCTCAGCCATCTTCCGACCTTGGTTCCGTAGGTCATGTTCTTTTCCTGTCGCGGTTTGAAGTTTTGCCATGGAATACCCTTGGCAGCGTAGGGTGTGTCTGTGACGCCTGTATCTTCCAGACAGTTTTTCTCAATGTTGCGCATAAGTAGGTTATGCAGGCCAGTCTCGGAGTACTCGTGATCGCGTGAATCGTAATTGTCGAGTCCGTCCTTTCTGGGTATCACTAAATGCTGCACGAATTCTGCAAAGGTTGCGGACGCAGACGAAGACTCGGTGGAGTACGTGTCTTCGGGAGCAGGGTCACAGAAGCCAATCATGTTCAGTACCATGAACAGCTAGGGGGTATCCCGAGATGGAGCGTGTCTAGCGAGGGGTATGACAGTCAATCTTGGCTGGAGACGGGGATGTCGTGGCACAAATGACAGTGTGCGTGGGGTATGACAAGAGGTATGTGGTTGGTTCAAACGACTGTTCAGCCAGGTATCGTAGCAACTAGCAACCCAGGGGTGTAGCTAATTGTGAAGGAGTGGGTATGAGGGAGAGAGTTTGTGTGTCCTAAATACTGCACCTTGTTGCACATGTGACCTGTGAGATAAGGTTATCTGGAAGTCAAACCAGGAAAGGCATATGGAACGTTGTAAAAATTCAAAATAAAATCGCAGAAATAATTTCACCTCGGATTTGCATTGGAGTGGATGTTTTATGGTGGTCGGCTTGACAAGAAAAATGCTAGGAAATTGCTTGTTATGTTTTCGAATCATCCAGTCTCATCTGCTAAGATCTATTGTGAACCTTATTTTGTCCCGATTGGGAATCATTATTGCTTAGTCAGCAAAAAGTTGATATTTGGATATTCACCTCTCGATTGCAATTAAAATGGACACTGAATGTGGTTTTGATTCCTGATCGCGTTTTTGTGTGTTTTTTAGTGTTGATTTGAGAGTCACAAATATATTCTCTTTTTTTTTAGTCTATTGTATGAGTTGTAGACATAGCAGACAGAGAGAAGGGAGAGTGTTCAACAGTGGAAACTTGGTGAATCAGGAAAAGCGAAAAAAAACCAAAGCTTTCAGATTTATTGAACAGTCCTTAAACAGCTGGTTATGTCTTTCTACTTCTTGATTCCCTCAAACAGGCTGTTTCATGAGATTTTTCTTTCGTCTCTAGAGAGAGGAGACGATATACCAAAAAAACGTAAGGTGACTTCTCAGACCAACACAGCATATACAAGTACTAAGTGCTCTATCGTTTTGTTCTATAACCTGTACAGCTTTCAATCTGATATCACACCGTTTTAGTATGCGTTAGTAACATGTATCATTCCAGAGCATTTTCTGGTTCCATGCACTCCCTCACTCACTCACTTACCTTTTCCCCTCTAGCCTTTGAAAACGCACGTCAAACATCAATTAGTGGGTAGTCCTTGCATATCCTTAACCCGTGAAATTCGAATCCGTTGGTCTATATTCATATGCCCAGCTTAGATCAACTGGACTAGTGTGTGTTGACTCACTTTTGCCACGCACCATGCAAGTTTAGACTGAGCACACGAGCATCATCTGCAATGCGAGATTCTGTACTACCGTGAAAAGAAGTTGATCGTCCGAGGCAGAAGATGCAGAAGACTAGTATTGCAGACGCTACATGTCTTTAGATGCGCAGAAATGCAGTCATTTTTGATCTAGACAGTTTGAAGAAGCAGTTAAAATTCTTTTCTTCTCAACTGCATCTGAGGAGAGACAGAAATGGTGTTTTTAGGCGGGTAGGAAGTTCACTACTCTGTAGATGATTTGCCATAGGCAAAGTTGGTCCAGTTATCTGACCACATTTCTGCCATTCTTGGAACAGTCTCATTTTTTTCTGAGAGAGAGATCTGAAAAAAGATAGCGTTATAACCATATTTACGGCAATGCAGTACTAGAGCGAGTAGTATCGTTAGATCGAATACCGTTGTCGGATGCTGTAATCAGGCCACAACATGCTTTTCTGATATCTCTAGTGTCTCGGGATTGCGTTTTTAGTCGTAATTCTTCTAGTCAGGTTTTTCCATTCGCCCCTGACTGCTTCGGGACGATTTATCCTCATCCTGGAGCCATTAGCATGTGGTTAAAGGTCTTTTTTTTGCGGTCAAATTGTACACTTTGCACTGTAAGTCGCTTTGTAGCTCTCCTGAATGTTCAGGGCCTAGTTCTCGAGGTCCAAGAGTTTCGGGAAGATTGTATTTTTGTCGTATTTCCGTCGTATTTCAAACCATATCAAACCCTCGGTTTTTCTCGATTAGAGGTAATGAGAGTAATCATCGGAAGAAGTGTCAGAATCAGCGGGGTGTATGTATTATGGAACAATTTGGTGTAGACTAGAGTCCATGGCTCGTTTATCCGGCCAAACAGCTTTTCGTTTTCTTGAATATTTTTTTCTTGATTTTTTTCTTGATTTTTTTCTTAATTTTTTTCTTGATTTTTTTTTTAGGGGCTAAGTCTAGACTGGAGCATGATTCTAGACCAATACACATTTAGAACCATTTTCTCAAGTTCCGTGTACTAGCAGGATAACCAAAGTGCAGATAGCTGTTTCCCCATTCGTAGGAGCTCCTCTTCGACCAACGTCTGTAGCTTGAAATGCTTTGGAGGGGTATTTGTTGGGTAATTTCCGACTACTTGAGGTCGCCCAAACTGGTGCTTCAAGTTGAGGGAAGAAAAGGAAAACGTTGCTCTGGGGTCAATTCTTCTGTTATTGAAACTGCACAAGTTCCGTTGAGTTTGGATGATTCTGGGGAACAATCTGGTACTGTTTGCTTGTCTCTGCTTCTACTGTACCGTACCGTAAATCATTGTACTGTCCAGGTATCAAATCCACAGAACATGTTCTTTTCTTTCATTTTTTATTTTTTATTTTTATTTTTATTTTTTTTCTGCAATCAACATTACAGTTGGTCTAGGTAAAGTCCGACATCAAAGACAGCCCCTTAACTATGGTATGTACAGTACAGTACAGTACCGTAGTCTACTCTGTACAGTATGGACACCCTTCACTTGAGCGATAGTCTATGGAATGTGTAAACCCGAGTTTTGTTTTTCTTTTTTATTTTGTTCTTTTTTTCTTTTTTTCTTTTCTCTCCTTTTCTTTCTCGTCATGAACCCCTCTTTTTTCTACATAGGGGTTACTCCTTGTCTTGTCAGCTGGGGTTTCTCATGGTCTTGGTCCTTCGTAGTGAGACATCATGACATGGACACACTTTTTTTGCTGTTGATGAACAGGCTCCTAGTCTAGTCTTTATTGTTTCTGTCTGAGCTGTCTGAGCTGTCTGAGCTGTCTGAGTCGTCTGAGTGGTCTGAGTCGTCTGAGAGTTGTCTGAGAGCAAAGAAATGCAACGAAAGCTGTATTACTATTTTCTGTCAAGGCGACAGTATCATGTCTTAGGCTACCATACAATATTTTGCAGTTATGTGTGAAGTACGTACGTGTTCATGATGTTTGAAGAGTGAGTATGTCTACCGTTTTCAATGGATTCCAAGAGATGATACTTGTACTAGAAGTAATAGTTGAATTGTAGCTAGTTGTACCTTATAACTGGTTGTATCTTGTAATTGGTTGTATCTGGTTACTGGTTGTATCTTGTTACTGGTTGTCTCTTACAACTGATTCGTCTTGTAACTGATTGTCTCCTACAACTGGTTGTCTACAACTGGTTGTCTCCATAACTGGTTGTCTCTTTAGAAGTAGAAAAGTGGTATGATCACCAGTATTTAGATCCTTAATCACAGTACACTGAGTAGAAACAGCACTCTGAAATCGCCTGAAATCGCTTTGAAATCGCTCTAAACTGGTTCCGCTCTACACTGCCATTTGCTGTACTTTTTCACGTTCAGAGACCACCAAAACAACCCAATAAACAGCCATTAAACGTGTTTCATGTTCTATAGCCTAGCACTGTGGAAACGAACATTCACATGAGTCAAGGTCTGACATGCATACACTGAAAACTCCATCTAAAGGAAAGTGATCTCTGGATAAACTGATACTAGCTGAAACTAAAGCTGAGATCAAAGGAACCAAAGGAGCTGAAACAATAAATCACTGCCTGAAACAACCTGGCAAACAACCTGGCAAACAACCTGGCAAACAAACTGACTGACGCAACCAAACTGACTAATCAAAACTGCCATACACAGCACTCGCCTACAGATGTACACTACAAAATGTCTCCTTAATAGATATTCAATTTTTATGTCAAACCTACCAAAACCCTTAGGCCTCAACAGCCTCAACGGGGGCAACAGCAGCAGCCTCGGCCTTGACAACGTAAGACTTGACGGTGGGCTCGGCAACGGGGGCCTCCTCCTTGGGCTCAAAGATGGTGACGGCGTCGGGCAGAGACTTGGGGATACCGGCCTTCTTGGAGGTGGCGGGGTCTCGCATAATCTTGACCTTGACACCGAGGACACCCTGTCGCAGCAGAACGTGACGGGTGGCAGTGTCAATGAAGTCTCGGACGGGCTGACCGGAGTGGATCATGAAACCGTCGGCGAACTTCATGGACTTGGCTCGGGCGGCTCGCAGCTTTCCGGAGACAACAACCTCGACACCCTTGGCGCCGGCGTCCATGACGTATCGGACAACACCGTAGGCGGCTCGTCGGATGGCCAGACCGTTGAGCAGCTTGTACTTGACGGACTCGCACTGGGCGACGGCAGACAGACCTCGCTCCTGGACTCGCTCAGCGTAGATGGTGACGGAGCCCTCGGGGAGTCGGAATCGCTTCTGGACAAGAGACATGAGCTCTCGGATTCGTCGGCCGTTCTCACCGAGCACCTTGTTGGTGTGGGTGGCTCGGACAACAATCTCGGTCTTGGTGGGGGTGAGTCGGACCTCGACACCGGAGTATCCCTCCTCGGCGAGCTCTCGGGTGAAGAACTCGTTGAGCTCGGCGTAGAAGACACCGTCGGCGACGATCTTTCGCTTCTTGGAGATGGTGACAGTGGAGGACATTTTGATGTTGTGGAGTCGGTTCCGTTGAAGATTTGGATGTATAGGTCTTGGGAGGTGTGAGTCGGTGAAAAAAAAAAACTCAGTTTGGGTGAGCTAGGGCTTAACCCTGTCACGTGGTTTGTGTTTTAGGTTCAGCGTGTCCGGGTCTGATTTCGTCTGTGGGGTGTTTTGGGAGCTGGAAAGGGCGTGTTGGAGGTGTCTGAGGGCTTCAGGAGTGAGATACTTCGGTTATTTGGACAGATAATGTGGCAGAAAGATCTTTTATTCAGTGTATATTGATATGTGACTCCATATGTAGTGGATTTCCCAATTTGGATATTTGTTAAAATAAGGTTTGGATTTTGGGACTTTTGAGTGGAGTATTTGTAGTTGGAATTGGTTGGAATTAGTTGGAATTAGTTGGGACTGGTTGAGGGTAGTTAAAGAGTGGGACACTCATGTGAGGAAACCGCTACAGTTGGTTTTTAGTGGAAATATTGATATTGTTGTATTACTCAGGCGCTTCTGAGCACAATGCACTTTTCAGAATTTCCAAATATCTGGAGCAGCATGTTTTGGAGACGGCCATGTCAACTACAATGAGAGTCAATGGACAAAACCTGTAATGTGAAAACTGGACTAAAAAAGAGCTTCTGAACAGAATTAACGGTTGATAGCGAGTGTATCGACCTCCCTTACTCTTCATATTCTCTGAAAAACGCTCCAAACTCGTTTAAATTGACTTTGATACTGGAAATTTCAAAAACTCCAGTGGAAAATCATCAAACTCGAATATTTCAGCTCCCAGTCGTCTGATTGAACTTCTGAAAACAGAAATACAGCAGTATAGTCCCACTCAACAATATCCAGTGTTCAAATACACCTATTTCACTCCCTGGACTTCTAAAATAGACCAACCTGTTCTCACAATCTCAAGACGCGACTTTATATTGAACCTTAAAGAGATTGTCAAAATAGGACAAAAAAAAAGTGAATAAAGAAAGAAAAAAAAAGTGAAAAAAAGGGATATATAGGACTGGTAGAAATGCACCTTGAAGGGTCCAAAAATGGTCTGATTTTGATTTTAGAACAACTAGCGTGTTGATATTCGTGAATAAACTACTTTGGCGTCTCTAAATTCTCGGGAAACCCCATTTTCACATGGTTTTTCCCCGGGTCAAAAATAGACCTGTTGGGATGGCTATCTAGTCTAGCTACTGCATGGTTAAAGGTAAAGAATTAATCTAAAGACGATATGTGGAGTTGGCAGTAGACATGTTTTTTCACGCTATTTATTTTTTAAGCGAGAAATAACCATCTGGGGCTGGTCGTGGCTGGTGTGTCCGAGGCGGTAGGCTGATTTCTTTTGTTCTTTTGTTTTTTTTATGGTTTTTTTTGGCATCACTTTTTTTTCGATTTTTTTCGATTTTTTCGATTTTTTTCGATTTTTTCGATTTTTCAGTGATTTTAGCAGCCCTGCGTTGGTTGTTGTATAATTCAGTCACCCGTCGAGCTATGGAAATACGAATGCCACCAATGCAATCATCTGCATTTTTTTAGCATAATAACGGTGAAAATTTTGCAATTGAGTGACCTCAGCCTGTTTTAGTGGCGAACCCTTGTTCATGTCAATGTCTCTCTTCTCTCTCATGTGTCAAGTATATGCCTGACAGATGTCCGTCAATGGGTCAGTTTCAGAAGCGCATTTTTGGAGCCACGACAGTTGTTGAAAGTGCAAACGATAGATGGAGAGCTTTTCATCTTACAATACAATTTTTGTGACCCCACCTTTTATATTCGTCTAGTAATTGCGATTGCAGTTTTTTTTAGTTTTTTTATTCTTTTTTATTGGTAGTATTAATTTTTATTTCTCATACCCCTCTCAGACCCATACTACCTAAACCGCCCTATTTTCACTCAATGGGGACAAAAGTGACACTGGCAGATTCAGCGTAAAATTCTGAATAAAACCATTCCCTTTAATCTTCTCCAATGCCTCCTAAAGAGCGAATTTTCGTAGCCTTCAGACCCAGTTTATTTTTTTATTTTTTTATTTCTTTATTCCAAGGTATTTTTATTTCAGGTATTTTTTTATTCTAAGATATGGCCATCTCCGGAGAGAAACTTGTTGACTTCTGTTTATTAGGTTGTGCTTATCTGGTCACTTCTCTGGAGCCAGGAAGGACCCTCCAATCGATGCTTTGGAGCCCCAGACAACCGGGGAAAGCACGTAAGCTGACTAATTCGGCCATTTCAAAGCGAATGCACTCTTCAGAATTCCCATAGCTCCCTCGCAGCGTCTTTGAAGAAGAACTCCTCAAACAGTCTCGTTTACACCCAGCCCACTTATAAAGAGTAGCCTAAACTAGACCATGCAGTCTATTGTGGAAAGTGTCAACAAGGTTTTGCCGAGAGATACAGGCCGATAGAGACACCGCACAAAAGACACCTTGCACCCGCTCAATCGCTCTGAAACTTGGGAAACCAGCGTACAACGCCCACACACGCCCAAAACGCCGCTTTTCGCCACAGAAATCGACCCCCACCCCGCAAAAAAACAACCCCGCCAAAAAAAAACCGCCACTATCCTCCCAACCCCTAAGAAACCTTATTCCAAACCCGCCAACCAAACTTTCCCCTCAACCCCCACAGCTCTCTCCTCCAGCACCAAATCTCGAAATGCCGACCACCGCCTCGTCCATCTCGTCCGCGCTGATTCTGTGCGCCACGTCCTTCTCTCTGGGCGTGCTCTACTCCAACTGGCCGTACGACTTCTTCACGCTGTGGACCGCTGCGCCCCCGGAGGCGCGGTACACCGCGTCGCTGGACCACTACAAGGCGTGGTACGACTGCCCCATGTTTGTGTACCACATCCACCACACGGTCATCGGGCTCGGGCTCATCGGCTTCTTCATCAAGCTGTACAAGCCCAGCGAGTCCAACAAGCTGTTTGACGGCGGCTCGCTGTTCCTGTACATGGTCGGAGTGACCATCTACCTGACCAACATCCGCCGAGGTCTGGCTTCGGCCGTGGACGGCAACTGGGGCGACGTTGACGAGCACACCGGCATCAACGTCATTGCCGCCTCGCAGGTCATGATTGTCTTTGTGCTGCTCGGCGTGCTGGGTCTGCAGGTTGGCCAGTGGTGGGCCGAGCGTGAGGACGCCAAGCTCAAGAAGAAGTACTCCGAGGAAGAAAAGGCTGCCGAGCGAAAGGAGGAGAAGAAGGAGAAAAAGGACAAGAAGGAGAACAAAAAGACAAAGTAATGTATTTATGACTAGTTGTGTATTGTGGTTCGATGCAGTATTGAGAGTGTCGTCTGTAGCTGTCTTGCTTCTTGGATGAAAATGAATCCTGGAAGAGTAGTCAGATTGGTCACAGCTTCAGGACTAGCCGTCAGCTATATGTTATTACATGTTGAGTATCGTCAATAACGCTGGTGTTTTATTTTTATTGCTAGGTAATAAACATGATCCTGTTCTGAATGAAGACAATGTCAACACTCACTTCTGAAATAACGCCAACGACCATACTACAAAACGTTTGAATGGAAATATACGAAACCTGAAGAGTGCATTTTGTTCAGAACTCGATAGCGAACACAATGGAATTGGTTGTACCTCTTCAGCTCTCGTTTTACGGTCGTCAATCGTGTGATGTTTTGAGACCAATGTGTTGCACATTGCACACTTTAAAACTTCTCAAATCAGTCTACCCACATACCCATCAAATGGCCGGGGAGAGAAGCTGGGGGTATCAATCTAGCACCTTTGTACTCTCCATCTCATTGGGAATCGAAAGCACTCTTCAGAATTTTGATATCATCGTTATCCACTTCTTTGAATCGACTCACCTGAGCATCACGTATACCGTATATTTATACAGTATTTTCTTCAATTCCCGGCCGTATCTTATCAGCCCGATAAAGACACCCAATGGACACGTAGATACCGATAACCACCAAGGTATTTCTCTTTTCCCCGCCACAGAGTCCTTGTCGCTATCTTGATCGTCCCCGCAATTTCACATCTCGATCGTCCATCACGCGATCAACCATTGTTTTGGTGGAGGAGGCTGAGTTGAAAGTTACGGGTGAGAAAGTTTGTTTCTGAGCAAACCTGGTTTTGTGGGGTTTTGAGGGCAGTTTGCTGTTGTTTTGAAGAGAATAGTAGATGCAAAATTGAATTCTGAGAAGATCGCACTCTTTAGTTTTTCTATAGCTCGTCTGTAGCGTGTTTCAGAGTGGTGGATGGGGTGGCTTATCAGGGTCTGATTAGAATGTTGATATGCCATCGATAAAATGACAGATACAAGTGAGTAATCGGAAACTAACAGAGATTAAGAGGTAGCCAATAGATTGGCGGTTCAAATGGCATAATTTGCGATACCACAGCTATCTTTTTCATCTATTTCAAGCCACATGTGTTCAGGTACATCATTCCAAACCGCCACATTCGATGATCATCGGACAAGGTGGGCAACTATAACTTCAATTTTGAAAATTAATGAGGCATAAACAGCACCCGTTTTCAGAGCTTTGTGGTTGATCTGGGGAGACATGAGTAGTATCTTTGTGTTCAGAATGAAATTCCAAGAAAAACGTGCTCTTCAGATTTTTTATATCTTTGCCACATCTGTTTTTAATAGAACGCTCTGAGACACTTGCTTCTTCATCAAAAGGGACACACATCACATGTGAGAGCTTCAATGAGACAATACAGAGATAAAAGATACCGATCTGGATAGCCCAACCGGGCGGAAAACCGGGTTTGCTACATTCAGATCATCCAATAACTGACATGGGATAAGTGATAGCTGATTTCAAAGAGTCTGTGTCGTCTTTTGAGACTTCCAGTAAGACCCTTATCGTTATCAGCTAATCGCTTGCTTGTCCAACCCCACATGAAAGAAAAGAAGAAAAAAACACTCGGAAGCCACATGACAGAATGACGTCACAGGGTGCAATATCCGATAAGAAGATGTATGGATGTGATGAGAGCTGTGGTTGGATAGCTGCTGTTTTGTCGATATTCGTGTTGAACATGTTTCTGGTCATTTTCATGGATCTCAAGTGATGTCAACTCAGTCCATCTCGAGATGATATAACTACACCAAACTGCACCTTTTCAGTTATATATGCTACTGGACCTAGACACGGCATTGTAGAGTGAGAAAACAGTCCTGCCAAAGGTCTTCGACGGAACTATCCACCTATCTGTCTCGTTATCAACACCTTATCTTGTTATCACCAAGTTATCATCAAGCTATCAGCCACAGCCTCGGAAGCTTTTTTTTTTTTCGATAACATATTGATGACCATAACTCGATGGATAGTGATACCAGAGTAAAGACGATAACGATAGCTTTGACCCGGCTTATCGGAGCGTCAGATGCGACTCCGATGATTGGTCCATCTCCAGATGTGAAACCCCCAGTTTGGTTAGTAAGCTGTTGTGAATTGTCATCAGACACGATCAAGAAGTCATGGACCCAACCGTCCAACTCGCAAACATGATTCATAATTTCATTACTTCGTTACATCACTCATAAGAGGCATACTCAACCGAGGTGTTGGACAAGGGCTGGATATGGACCGTCTTCTTCTCCATCTTACTTCGGGGAGTAATGTCACTAAGAGCATTGCCTTCCTCCACCGGCGGCTCTGCTTCAGTAGTACCAGTAGATGGCTTGGCAGTAGTCTTGGCAGTGGATGGCTGGGCGGTGTTATCAGTGGCTAGTGCGGTCTTTTCGGACACCTTTGCAGTCATAACTGCTCCATCGGTACCACTTGTCACCTCCTCAGTATCCTTCTTAGCCTCCGCCTCGGTTTCCCCGTTTTTCTTCCCCTTGGCCACAGCAGCCTCCACTTCCTCTTTGGTCTCCTCCTCATGCCCATTAATAGAATTGGCACTTCCAGCAAGTCCACTGCCAGCCCCAGCGCCAACTTCACTCACTTCATCCTCAGAAATACCAAACAGCTGATGCCACCAGGTAACTTGGCCGACATCTGGCAAGATGAGAGCATCCAGAGTAGCCGATAGAGCCATTTCGGACTCAGCGTCGTACTTTGGATTAATAAACTGGTTTCGGCGTGCCAAAAAGTAGTTCCAAACTGATGTGGTTCGCTCGAAAACCCGATTTTGGACTCGCTGCTTCTCGTTGTCATACAAGAAAGTGCCGTACTGGCAGGAATGGAGGTGGTAATAAAGTCGTCGCAGGAATCTCTCAGAGTACTCAAACCGGTCTGGATACTGCCGGACCAACTGGTAAACGCAGTCCAGAAACTGGTGGAACACAGGAGACGTGTTTTTCAGGTGGTTTGACGACGTCGCAGCCTGTGTCGCGGCCTGTGTCGCAGCTCGAGCTGCAGACATAAAGTCGGAAAATGCCGACTGAGATGCAGGCTTCTTTTCTGTGAGGTCTACAAACGATCGCGGTCCGTTGAGATGTCCCGATCGCTCGTTGAACTGGTGGCCAAACGCCAGCCACTCCTTCTCCACCAGCACCATAAATCCGTTGAGTGTACGGAAGTATGGGTCCACCATGATTTGTGCAAGGCACGACAGCTGTGCGGTTCGGTCCCAGCCGTCGGAGCAGTGCAGCAGTACGTGCTTGAACTCCAGATGCAAGGCCTTGGCCATGAGCACAGCTCCCTCCAGAATTATGGTCGTGTATTTGAGCCATTGAGACCGTACCAAGGCGTCCTTACGCGAGGCAAAGTCAAAGTCGCCGTAGTCGCCGTCCTTGAGCACATCCACCACCTTGGATAGCGAGTCACGCATCACGTGGATGTTGTCAATGCCCAGGTAGTGCTTGGTGCAGCAGCCTCGCGCGTAGTTGTCAGTGTTCTCGGATCCTGCTCCTAGAGCCTGCTGAGCAACCGCGTTTGCGACAGGCCGAGCGTCCACGATGAGATTGTCCCGGGGCGTCTCATACTCGGAGTTTACGGTGGTGCCAAAAATCTCAGCAACAACTTTTTCGTCCTGAGGAGACCGGTTCTTCTTCAGCCCCACAAGTGGCTGGGAGCACCGCGTGATGGTGCAGCCGTTGAAGGCATTGTGGAAAGACAGCACTGGCAGCCGGTTTTTGGACCGGAAACGGGCTGCGTAGTTGAGGACATTGTCAGAAACAGAGGCAGGAACGGCCAGCTGACGGGGATACGTGGCACACAGGGCGTAGTTTTCGTTGAGAGCAGTCATACGCCACTTGTCCTTGGCAAACGCTCCCTGTCGAGCAAACTCCTGCTGAGGGTTGAAGGCTGCCCATCCATTGAAGCGCCGCTCGCTTTTGCCGGGTTTGTAGTAAAAGGCGTACAGTCTTTCAATTGTAGAGGGGCAGCAGAGCTTCTGGATGCTGTCAAAGACGTCCTTGGCCTCGGACTCGTTGTGCAGATGGAAAGCCAGGTACGTAAAGTCTCTACACCTGACCCTGATGACACCGTTTTTTTTCTCCACGGACGAAATGATTGGATACGAGATCCAGATTTCGGGGCTTTTCGTAGGCTCCTTGGTGTCCTTTTTGTCCTCCTTAATATCGTCCTCCTTATTGTCATCCTCCTTCTTGTCGCTGTCGTTGCTGTTCTGACTCTGGCTCAATGGATCTGTATCTCCGTTTACATTGTCCAACTGACTGTCCTTTTGGCTGTCCTTGCGACTGTCCAAGGTTTGGCCTTGAGATGCATGGCCGTTTGAACTCTTGCCGTCCTTTCCCTTTTCGGGCTCCTGCTTTAAAGAAACTCCGCCAACTGCTGCAGCCAGGGTGTCTGTGTCGCCATCAGTGGCATCGTCGTCCAGCTGGAAGATCATGTGGTGGGCCGTCAAATGGAGGGTGCCTCGCGACGACCGACCCTTGCGAAACAGAGCGACATCTGGTACCTTGGAGATTTTAATGTCTTCCATTTGCTAGGTACGGGAGCACTTGTGTGTCGTTGTCGTTGTCGTGGGGTGTGTGCTTGCTGTTGTTGTCGTGGACAATGTGTGTCTGTCTTTGGGTCCGAGTTTCTGTGGTCGTTGCGTGACTGCTGTCGTCACTGTTGCTGTGCTGAACCCGCAGATGAAACGATGAGATGACCCGTGAGTGGCGCTATGCTGTGCTGTGTGAGTTGTGCTGCCAAACTGCCTAGAGAGAGAGAGAGAGAGAGAGTTGTGGCATGCATGCTTATCTGATAGGGAACTTTGTGCGAGCCAAAGAAAGGGCGGGTAAATAGAGCTGTGGAAAACAAGGCGAAAATAGAGGACGGTCCACTGGCCTATATATGTACATTGGATGCGTTTGTGTAACACAACCTCAAAAAAAACATTCCTCAAAGGGTACTTTTCCTGATCAATTAACGCCCATAAATTCTCGGTTATAATTTTTTAGACTCACTTGAAGGTGACACCTATAGGCTAACTTTTTTAACTGACTGGGGTATAAGAGGGCGAGTGAAAAGCAGTGAGTAGTGGTCCGAATCGAGTTTTGAGACCGGTTTTGGACTCCCCAGAGCGTCCTTTATAAGTTTTTGCTTTTCAAACTTGAATTTGGCACATAATTGACCCTTTCAACTGACCTCTTTCTCTCACTTCTGTTTTCCCCCACATGTGCCCCATCTTGAGAGGGAGATCACGTGAGTGATATGTGGCAGCTGAAAGTTGAAGAAAAAAAATTGAAAAAAAAAAACATCTATTTGACACAAATACATCCAATAATCTATATACAAACAGTTGATATATCTCTCAGGTGTCTATACCAGTAGAATTCACCACAGTATCATTTCCATACAGAACAACTTCAATAAGAAAAAAAAGAAGGTAAACTCTCCCAACTTGATCATTTAGAGAAAACACTGAATGACATCCAACTCCCGCAATACTGACACTGTGTCGCTAAAAAGTGGTTCATTTTGATCAAAATACTTCTCTATCTATAGTAATCAAATTTTCATCTCTATACTTCACATATTCATAGACTTGAACGGACCTACTCCGCACTTCAAAACACTTCTTCAATGTGCATTCACTCTATTTAAGCTAACCCTTCACCCTAGCCAACAGTAACTCCTAAACCACATAGCAGTGAATATATCAGAAATCTGAAAAGACAGCCGTGCTCAAACAACCCATATATACCCCCTCCCCGCTTTTCCGCCCCAAAACCCGCTCTTTTCCACCGAGACCCTCCTCCCAGCTTAGTCAGCAGACCTCTGTCCAATCACATTGTCCCTAACTAAAGTCAAAATCCAACCTGCAACATCGCACAGCTCCACTATCAGTTTGGGCACGAAATCAATCTGGACCTACAAAAATGCTCAACGCTAACCCCGGCTTCTGGAACGGTCCCGTTCGAGTGAGTACACGATGCTGTTGGAGGCGGTGGTCTCCTGACGTCTGTCTCGGGTGATTTTCACGCCGTGACCAGAGATGTGGGACCATTGTCACATCACCACATGACCATATCCACAAGATCTTTTCTCAGCTCTTGTGAGGAGACACAAAGCGAGACTCTGCGAAAATGACACGTGTCAACTCGAAGCCATCGAAACCGTCTCGAGACCTGTCCGATTTGCCCTTCCTCTGAAGTGATATCACACACCTTACCATGACCCAAGCTAACACAGTACCTGCGATGGTCCGCTCACAACCGACCCCATCTGTTCTTTGCCTTTGCCATTGGCATTGCCGGCCCCGTTGCCGCTCTCACAGTGACTCCTCTGCGAAGAAAGTACCTGTACCCAGACCACAGCCCTCTGCCTGCTTCATATCCTCGTGAGTATTATTGAGAAGACGACGGCGCGACCAGCAGCCTACTAACACAGTTCCCAAGCGGGCTCGAGAGCAGCTTACCGGCTTTGATGACGAGTAAATAGCATGAATTCATTAGATTAAGGACCAAGTGTGGTTGGAGAAGTACCGGTCCCCTCTGGGATGGTAACTTTTCCGATCGGAGTGGTGTTGAACTGTGGCCAAGAGTAGTTGATGTGTGCATTTGAACAGACTGTGGAGTTGTTCAGGTCAAGGATGTGCCATACCATACCATACAGTTCAGTACAGAGTACATTACTGTACAGGACTCTGTAGTATACCATTTGGTTACAAGAGATGTCTACCACCAAGCAGTATATATTGTAATACTTCAGGGAAATGAAAAGAGGATTACATCTTTACGTGCTAGAATCACCCAACACATTGGTGTCACTTATTTATTCATTCATTTATTCCAAGGATTTACACTCCCCAATCCTCTCATACTCAGATAATGTAACCTGTTGGAACGTCAAAATCATCCTCTCTCATGGCTACCAACACCACTCTCAATAAGACCATCGTTGGAAATCTAAAGAGTGCATTCTGTACGGAATCGGATTCTGCATACAACCCACGTCTACAACGGCCCAAAAAAACCCCTCCCTGGCCTCTACTGCCCACTCAACACCAACTTCAAACTATCTCATTACCTCCCCCTTATATACATTTACCATCGGTAATCGGACTTGAGATATCCGTCGCCCACCTTGCGGGTCTCGTGGTGAAAGGCCGGCTTCTTGGCGTCTCGCTTGTACGCCCGCTCCAGCGCCTCTCGCTGCTTGGTCACGGGGGTTCGCAGAATGGCCCGGATGTGGATGTACTCGGCGTGCTTCATGCCCGCTCGGCCCCGGCCCTTGGGGTCCACGAACCGGAACTTTCGCGGGTCCGAGCCCACCCAGATCTCGTCAATGTACATGCCCTCGGGGTTGATGCCCAGGTCCTTGGCGTCCTTGACGCCCTGCTGCAGCAGCTGCGCCACGGGTCGGCCCATGCGCTTGGCCGAAAACTGGCACTGCGTGATGGCCTCGTCCACGTTCATCTTGCGCAGCATCCGCAGCAGCAACGTGGCCTTTTTCCAGGTGCCGTCCAGCCGGAACGACTTGCAGTACACCGACGGCTCGAACGCCTTGATCTCGTTGGGGCTGAGCACCAGCTGGTACGCGCGGCCGTCCACCAGCACCTTCTTGGAGCTGTCGTAGCCGCCGTGCTGCTTCTGGTACGCGTTCCACAGCCGCTGCTTGAGCTCGCTGCCGTACTTGGAGATGCCGGGCTCGGCAGCGCCCTTTTGCTCGCGAATGTACTCCTGCAGCTTGGAGTCGTGCTTGAACGTCGGCATCTTGCCCTTGGGCGTCTTGGGATTGTCCTCCTTGACCGCCTCGATGGACTTGGACAGGTTGTCCTTGTTTTCCGTCATGGACCCGAACCAGTCCGAGTTGCGTGCGGCTGCCGAGCTCTGGAAACCGCGCTGGGCAAGTCCGCGGGTCGCGGGAGTCGCCACGCTGGCGCCGAGAATCTTTTTCCACATGTTTGGCTGTGGTTGTTGTGCTGCGTGGGTTGATCTGGTGGGAAGAGGTTGGGGGTGCGATATTGGCAGAATGATTTTCCAGGGTTAGGGTTGAGTCTAAGTGGCTGGCGGCCGGGGCGGTCGAGCGGGGGCGAGGTTGGTATGGTTGGAACGAGGGCGGCGCGGCGAGTGCGGCGGTGGCTTCGGATTCTCCGTAGGACGGATATTGGGCGACTTGGTGTGTTGTGTGGGGGAAGAGTATTTAGGAGCTCGTTTTAAGGATTCAGATGATTTGGTGGGAGTGATGATGCATGTTGTCTCGTAAGGCGGCTGTAGAGTAATAGCTCTAGTGGGGCTTTGAAGCAGTCAAATAAAATAGTTACTCACTCCTGGTTTCATTCTGAGCAGAATGCACTTTTCAGATTTCTTGTATCGTCTCTTTTTGAGGATTTTGGTAGGGAGTATAGGGAGTTGTCTATCAGCCTTTCTTCTTCAAGATATCAATGTCCTTGAAAACGCAATAGAATGAGATATGAGATTTCTGAAAAGTGCATTTACTTTATTTTTTGTCTAGAATACATTGGTGCTTTTGGTTCACTTTTTCATCTCTTCATTAGTGATTTGAAGAGTGCAGTTTAGGACCATAGGTGGTGCATCACTCTACATATGACTCTAAAGGTTAGGCTCCTCAAATGATATATGATAAGTATTACATAGTCAAAAAGGATATCGTTGCACTCACTGAATCATTTTGAACCAGATGCACTTTTCAGATTCTCTTTCAGATCGATATTACGTCATTGAGTCGAGGATGGGTGTTCAATATCAACTCCAGATCAATATGTATGTTCAGTGGTTCGATTCAACTTCTGAAAGCTTCAGTATGTTGCTGAGTATACTATCTCTCTACTGGTACTCTCTATTTCTTCTTTTGTCACTCCTATCGCTATTCCATCGACCGTTGCCTGGGATACGGGTGTATCACGTGACTCGTATCACGTGACTCTCGGCCCAATAAAAAAACCCTTCAAAATGGTTTAAAAACACGATTCCGAGCCTCCCCGTCCTGTAACTATTTCCCCCCGGTCTCTCTTGTTCCAAAACTCACTGCCGTTTATTGCCCAAAAAAAATCTTGCTCACTAATCACATATCCGCCTGATTTAGCATGCATATATATGTAGCCGTATACCAGTCTTCTGGAAACACAAACTTCGGCAATTGGGCCAAAAATGCGACCACAAACCCGACGTACGCACTATATATACCCCAACGACCTCCCCAGCAACTTTTTCTTTTCTCTAAACGCCCAAACGACTCTTATCGCCTTCCGTTGGCGGGACCAAGGCACCCATTGGGAGCGGCCCACATAAGCTCGCATCGCATAAGCACGATACCCGTAAACTCCGCCATTGCATTATTGCCTGATTACCTACAGTCTGTACAAGTCTACGGTTCTCACGTTCAAACGACTTTCTGCTTCCCCCACATGTCAGACACAGACACAGAAGGACACATTACCGTGCTCGTGCACGATTTGCTCAACATTGCCGACGAGCACACGGGCGGCAAGGGTCTCAAGACCAACGAGGCTCGAGCTGAGGCCGCAGGCCATTTGCTTTGCGAAAAGTCGCGACACTCGCGGGTACAGCTCAACGAGTTTGTGATGAACATACGTGGCCTTTCCAACCGGCTGAGCAACCTAAAGCTCAAGCCGCAGCTGCGCCAGGTCATGCTGGTGGCCAAGCTGCAGGACAAGGACGTGATTCAGAAGACACGGGAGCTCGCGGCGCTGCTCATGAGCAAGGGCGTCTGTGTGTTTGTGCAGGAGGAGCTGGCGCGCCACGCGCTGTTCAACCTGGCCGGGCTGCGCGAGGAGTTCAAGGCCACAGAGGCCGCCTTCAACACGTGGACCGAGGTGTCGCTGCCGGACCCCAACAAGCTGGACCTCGTGTGCACGCTGGGCGGCGACGGCACGGTGCTGTTTGTGTCGTGGTTGTTCCAGCAGATCGTGCCGCCCGTGGTGTCGTTTGGGCTGGGCTCGCTGGGCTTCCTCACCGAGTACGAGTGGGAGGCGCGCGAGGAGATCATCGACAACATCGCCAAGGACGGCATCTACCTGTCGCTGCGCATGCGGTTCGAGTGCCGGGTGATGAAGGCGGTCAAGACGGAGGGCGAGGACTGGTTCAACCGCGACCTGGACGACGAGATCCGGTCCATGGTCACGTCGCACAACTCCGCCGACGACTCGGACGACTACGCCTACGACAAGCACTACGTGGAGACGACGCACTCCATCCTCAACGATCTGGTCGTCGACCGAGGCACCTCCTCTGTCATGACCACCACGGAGCTGTACACGGACTTTGACCATCTCACAACGGTACAGGCCGACGGTCTGGTCATCGCCACGCCCTCCGGCTCCACCGCATACTCCCTCTCGGCCGGCGGCTCTCTTGTGCATCCCGACATTCCGGGCATTCTCATTTCGCCCATTTGTCCGCACACGCTGAGCTTCCGGCCGGTGGTGGTCCCGGATAACACCACCATTCGAATCGGCGTGCCCTACGACGCCCGGGCCTCGGCCTTTTGCTCGTTTGACGGTCGGTCGCGCGTGGAGCTCACTCCCGGCGACTTTATCACCGTCACGGCGTCTCGGTTCCCGTTCCCCAAGGTTCAGTCGGAAGCCGGGTCCGAGTGGTACTCCGGTCTCAGCAACACTCTCAACTGGAACCAGCGAAAGCGTCAGAAGCGCTTCACCAACATTTGATGCGAGGGCCATGGACATAAACTAGACAGCTCATTATTTACAGAAAGAGATTCTGGACACTGCAGCTTTTTTACTCTACGACTATTATTGTTATATTAAGGGTCCGACATGGTTTTTGGGAGGGGGTGATGGATATCAATCAGATGCAAGAGAATCGGTGTTAACGGCTTTAAGGATGTTTTTCACGGACATGAATAAACCCGGAGATGACTCCAATTGCTCATAAACAGCTGATGGCGCGCTTATCGGAGATATCGGTCATGTGTGCACTGCCTCAGGGTGGCTGGTTGCCAAGTCTCCAAATGGGAGTCTTTTTCCCGATATTTTTTTATTTCGTAAAAAAGGCGATCGGCTGTGGGATGTTCCGTTCTTATTTCCGGGTCATCTCGAGGTTGAGTCTAATCATGGTCAGGAGGGCGTGTGGCCAGAAAAGGTCGATTTTCGGAGCTGATCCGGTGGGAAAAAGCCGATTCTGAGCATACCAACGTGGTCAGCTCACCGAGAGGAGTTCAATGGTACCACTTTTTGAGCGAAAATGTCACCGGAAGCGTTCAGAAATGTGACACATTTAGCGGTGCCGTTCAGTCAGAAACGAAGCGGCTGAATGGGAAAAAAAAGAGACGTGACGCAGTCAGGTGCAAAATAAAAGAAAATAAAATACCACAAAAAATAAAATAAATGTGGCGTCCATTTCTGGACTGGGATGGAGTGTGTCCAGCCTATGTTTTTCCAAGTCTCCATTTTCCCTGATCTTTTTGTTTTTCCTTTTTTTCGTCATTTCATCTCAGTCATTTTCTGTCTCAGATCTGAGATTTTTCCATCTCCACACCAACTCGAAGAGAGTCAATTAAGAGTCCTATTTGAGCCACAAACCTGATCCGGGAAGCGACTCGAGATACGCACGACTGCAGCCCTTGTTATTGGCTGCTTTATTACTCAAGTTACAGCGGCTTGGACGAAAAAAGAGAACAAAAAAAACCGAAAGAAAAAAGTTACAGTATAGACTTGTAGCAAGGTGTGAAATACCCCATCACTATTTATAGACGATGCATGAGATCGTCGATTGGGGTGTTGGGTAATGGAACTCTGCCAAAAGACGCTATGAGAACATTATGACAATTCTGAAGAGTGCATCCAGCTCAATTTCAGATTGCAATTCCAGTGGTAGCTTCTATCAATCAATATATCCCCTTTCCAAGTCTGTAGCAGACACTTTACTCTCTCCAACTGTTTGTTGAGGTCACTTGCCATGTCCAAGTAAAAAAAGTGCCATGCAGAAACTTACAGTTGAAGCAGCCAGAGGGAAAACGACATTTTGACTCAGTCAAGGGTTCTCCTAAAAATCGTGTTACTAGCGCAATGAAAAATCTGAAGAGTGCGTTTTGTTTAGAATCCGATTTTACACTCAATGGTGCCACCCATTCCCCCTCAATTGACCTCCACCAGGCAAATACCCGTCCAATTTGAAAAACAAAGTTGTATCTCGAATCGGCGAAAAAGTAACCAGCGCAACGTTGAACGTTGAAACCGTAGGCAAGCTATTTTTAGGAAAGCAGAAAAATTCAAAAAAAAAGGCAAAGAAAAAACACAGTTTGACAGCTCGTCTTAGGGCGTAATATTCGCGCGAAAAGACCCCAAAAGGGGGCAGAAAACTCCCTGACACGCGTAGGAAAGCAATGGCGGTCCATAGATACGTGTCAGACGCGTTTTGTACCCCCTTTAGGCCCTCCAAACACCCCCCAACGTTCCAAACTCTGATTCCAGCACCTCATGGAGACCCATGCATGACAAGCAAAGCTAGAGTTTGGAGGGGCTCATTAGCGATTTTTCCAGACCTTGAGAGGGGCTCTTTTTCGCTCTTTTCTGGGGGTTTATGGGGTTCCAGGTGGCCGTGGGCGTGATAGGACGGCGTGCGAGAGGCGCTTCGGTGGAAATTTCACTTTTGACTCGTTTTTCAGGGACCTAGCCATTATCACGGTGATTCGACGTCATCCAGGGTGTACGGCAAGAGGTCGGACTAAACAGTTGTTTAGGGGAGCTACAAAGACGAAACCGCCACCGTTGCGCTCGGAAGAGAATTTCACGCCGAACGCACTCTTCAGAATCCTTATACGACTCACACAGCCCTCTGGAAATGGACCATAGGGGCTGAGTATAATATGGCTCAAAAAATGTGATCTTTTTGAGAGGCCAACCTCACCTCAAAGCATGATCTTGCGTCTTGAAAGAGCACCATTCAAGAAAGCTATTGAAGAGTTTTTCTCCAAATAATTGCCACCAAACGACACAGAATCGAATTCTCAACAAGATGCACTTTTCAGATTTCGTTCAGCACCGCCACAGCGGTTTTCACAGGCAAGTCCCCACCCCTGCAAACCTCATAGTCCAGCCAGTTTCGGTTACCCCTGCACCCTCAAACTTTAGAAAACGTCGTCAGGCACAGCTGGGCAGGGATAAATGGGAGGGAAAAATTGAAAAAAAAGCGGAAATAAAAAAAATACGAAAAAAAGGGAAAAAAATATTCTGAAAAAAACAAGAAAAATCCCAAAAAATACGGATCAACTAAAACACTGTCAGATTCACCTGCCAAGCCAGTTTCTGAGCCCCAAACCCCCCCTAGAATTGCCATTGTAGAGTCTTCTCATGAGAGTCAGAGAGAGAGTGAGTGTAAGCCAAGGAAAATGCTAAAATCCTAAATAAAAAAAAAGAGAAAAAAGAGAAAAAGAGAAAGGAAAAAGGAAAAGGAAAAAAAAGAAATAATATCTGGAGTCTGAGTTTGAAGGGTTGGAATGGACCAGAAAACGAACAGTTGGTGATGGAGTAGCAAACGGACACACAGAAACAAAAACAGCGGGACTGCAAACCAGCCCAGTCCCGTGGGAGCCAGCCACCGCAGTTTCCGCCCCCTTTGCTAGCTTCTAGTAGCTCCAAAAATCAAAACTAGCGTTTTCGGCCCTAGTGCAACTCAGCCTCAGCATAGCCCCTAGTAGGGGACTCTCTAAAGGGACGAATAGTGACACAATCGGAGAACAGAGACTACCAATGGGCTCCCAGCACTCGTGGCTCTCGAACGCCGCCTTCCGCAGCCCTCTAGCACAAAAACTCGCCCCGTTAGAGACCCCTCCCCCCCCCCAAAACCGCTTCTAGCTAAGACATCTCCGAGCCCCCCCAAAGCCCTAACCCACACCCGCATCCATATTTACCTCAAATCTAATTTCGCCCCGGCACGAAATTTAGTTTCTGAACTTCCCAACTCTGGTTAATCCCACAAAACCAAAAAAAAACTCTTCCTCGCACACATTCCTCTCCAACGTCGTCCAGCAACTGCCCTGGCGCCTCCGTCCTTTCTCTCGTTCACGACCGACCTCCGACCGACCCCGCGCCCCCTTCATCCACGCGCCCAGCAGCTGTTTGCGACCCGGAAAATCCGACATCTTCGCATTCCACATAGCTAGTCAGCCCCTTTCGTTTTTTTTCTTCTTTAGCCCTTTTGCCCCTTCTCTAGAGACATTTGGCACCCCTCCGACCCCAGCAGCGACCTCAAAAGCGACACGACCGCAGTAAGCACCGACACAGCAGCTCCCTAGGCTTTTGTTCCCACCCAGCTTCTGCCTTTTGCCGTTTTTTTCCCTTTTCTTTCCGCCACCAAATTTGTACCTGTCACAGACCCTTCATTCTGTCACAGCCCACTTTTTTTGACGTGACTAAGTTCCCGGACCTGACAGACACTCGCCCAGACAGACACTTGCATTGTTATTACGGCAACCGCAAGCTCTCGAGCCACCTATTCGACAGTAGCAGTCTCCAAACCACACCACTCCACGCCGCGGCCTACATTTAGACACACCTACACCCACAACTAGGTTTAGCTATTTTTATCCGCTGGGACAAATCCAAACACGAGTGATCATCCGAACCACACACAACCACACACACACTACAAATATGGTCGCCGCAAAATTCATTTTTTCTGCCGCCCTGCTGACGCTGGTCAGCGCAGCCACGTCGGCGCAGCCCGAGCGCAACATTGCAGACCTCGTGCAGCAGATTATCGAGGAAGACACCCCGCTGCAGAAGCAGCCCGTGGAGCGAGAGGCTCCTTTTGTGGTTCTGGACAAGCGACAAAACGCCCAGAACAACCAGAACCAGGGAAACAACCAGAACAACGGCACTTCATCCATCCCGGAGGCGTCGCAGACTTTTGCATCTTCACAGAGCCAGGGCGAGTCTCAGTCCCAGAGCCAGTCCCAGAGCCAGTCATCCACCCTCTTGGCCAGCTCCACCCCCCTTGAGTCTACAACTTCCGAGGCCTTTTCTTCCACCTCTGTTTCTTCCACCTCAGTGACCCCCTCCACTTCGGAGTCCGTCTCGTCGTCTTCTTCCGAGTTTGTGCCCGTCTCCACTACCACCACCGAGACGCCCTCCAGCACCATCGAGTCGACCACCGAGTCCACTACCGAGTCGACCACTGAATCTACCACCGAGTCATCAACCGAGTCCTCGACCACCGAGACCAGCACCGAAAGCTCTGCCTCGCCATCCCCCACCCCAACTGAGGGACCCTCTACCACAGGCGACAGCTCGCACACCACCGAGGTGGTGTCATCAACAGTCATCAACGCCGATGGAGGCCGAACCACAGTGATCATGACGCTGACCAACACTCGGGTCACGTACGTGGAGAGCACCACCACTCTGGCAGTGGAGACCCCCAGCGCGGGCGCTGTAACCGGTAACAACAACAAGTCGTCCGGAAGCAGCTCGCACACTGGCCGAAACGTCGGTATCGGTGTGGGAGTCGGTGTCGGCGTGCCTGTGCTGGCGGCCGTCATTGGCGGTCTCTGGTGGTGGCGACGAAAGCGAAGCAGCGACACTCCTCTCTACGACAAGGACGATCTCATTTCCGGCGGCGAAGACTCCAACGTTTTCCGATCCAACATTGATCAGTACCATGCTCCTAACCGAGCCAACAGTGCAGCCAACTTTTAAGGCCCCCCCAGAAAAGAGAATGAGAGAGAAGAAGTTGATGATTGATGAGAATGAAGAGAGGAGAAGAGCAGAGCAGAGAGACAGAGTGCTCCACCACCAAAGCATGGTATCATGTACATACGCACTGTACCTATGCGGATGATATATACCCCCCCTACCCTTTCCACGAGCACTCGACACAGAGTGTGCGTACTGTTATTCACAGTTGCTGTATTCAGTTAATAGACAATGATTTATGATTAACGCTTTAGTAGAGATGAGAAGAATTCCAGGAGCGCAGCTCTGTACGCTGCCAGCTTCTGCGGATTTTAGTGTAGGTGGAAATGTGAGAAAAGTTGGTGAACGAACCTCATGATGTAGTAGAGGGTGGGTTGGAGCAATGGGTTATTGGACAAAACTAATGTATTCAGAAGCGAATTCTGAACAAAACGTACTCTTTAGTTTTTCCATATTCTCACCCCAAAACGATTTAAATGGTTCGTCAAATATCTACACTTGGAAATATCCTGGAAATATCCTAGAAATAAATACAAAATAATTTTCAACTCTTTTTAAGGTTCAACTTACCTCATCACATTTCTCTGCGTATAGTCCATACAAACATGTGTAGAGATTGAGAAATAGTCCTGTTAAACATCTCGGCTTGCTGAAGACCCTACACTGTTCAGAATGCACTTTTCAGAATTCAATTCCAACTCCGGTCAGACCACTTTTGAGACTCTCGGAAAAGTCGCTTACTAAGCAACACCATAAATCCTGAAATATTTCCCAATTCTCCAGAAACAACGCCATTTGGTTTCTGTATTTACCACTATATACGCTCCGAATCACCCTTCATTTTCAAATCGATATTCGCTTAAAAACACATCAAACCTTATACGAGCGACAATACCTTAACATTTCTGCCTCCAAATACCCCTGGTTTTCAGCGCGATTCGACTTTTGAGATGACCAGCAAAACCGCCGCGTCTCGCCGATTCTCCCAATACCCACTTTGCGTTTGCTCCAAAAAGCGAAATACGCAGATATATTCAATTAAGGTTCTTCTGCAGAAAAGTTTTAATATCGTGCAGCAGCCGTAATTTTTTTTTCCCAGCAGAACCTCTCTCCGAACCAAAATGACAACGCTAGAGAACCGAACCACCGTTGGCATCGAGGCCGACCGCGTGACCAACGTGACGTCGACGGACTTCCCCGGCCACTGGCCCGGCGCCAACGATGCGTGGGACGTGGAAAAGTTCCAGCAGCAGCTCAGCATCAACGTGCACGCTCTGTCGGACCAGCACAGCAACTTTGATCTCGTGGGCATCGACACGTCGCTGGCCAACGCCTTCCGGCGCATCATGATTGCGGACATCCCCACCATTGCCGTGGAGGAGGTGTACATCCACGCCAACACGTCCATCATCCAGGACGAGGTGCTGGCGCACAGACTGGGTCTGGTGCCACTGGTCATCAACCCCGAGCGGGTGCACGCGCTGCCGCGGGGCCTGGACGCCAGCGAGATCGAGGACTACTACGACGACAGCAACACGTTTGTGCTGCGGCTGAACGTGACGTGCGAGCGGCTGCCCAACGGCGACATGCAGAACGCCCACGTGTACGCCCGCGACATCACGTTTGACCCCATGGGCGTGCAGAGCGAGTGGGTGGCCGACGAGGGTCTCGAGAACGTGTTCCGCGTGGCCAACCCGGACATTCTGATCGCCAAGCTGCGGCCCAACCAGAGCATCAACCTCACAATGTTCTGCCATCTGGGCTTTGGCCACGACCACGCCAAGTTTTCGCCCGTGGCCACCGCATCGTACCGGCTCATGCCCACCATCACCATCACCGGCGACATTGACGGCGCGGACGCCCGCAAGTTTGTCAAGTGCTTCCCCCCCGGCGTCGTCGAGCTGGAGGACGGCAAGCCGGTGGTCAAGGACGCCAGAAAAGACACAGTGTCGCGGGAGGTGCTGCGACACGAGGAGTTCAACGGCAAGGTCAAGCTGGGCCGAAAACGGGATCACTTCATCTTCAACATTGAGAGCTCTGGCGCCCTGGAGCCGGACGAGATTTTCATGAAGTCCGTCATGGAGCTGCAGGCCAAGGCCCAGACCCTCAAGAGCGCTCTCTCGGCGTATCTGGAGTAGGCGCAGGGCTGGAACGGCCGGTTGGACGCAGCCAGGACCGGTGGACGACGATGTAACGATGTAATTAAACCAAGCATAGACTAACTGGACGGAGCTGTAGGCGAGGTGGGGAGGTGCGAGCGGCACGACCGTGACTGCGAGACGAAGGCGAGAAGAACGCACTCTTGGGATTTCCAATAGAGTGAGTTTGGCGTCTGTTAATGGGGTGTGTTGGCTTTGAAGGACAGTGACAGGCTCAATCGAACTTGCCAACCTGAAACTCGCTTGATCTGGGTATTTGTGGTACAGATGTTATCAGAAAGAGACAGCGAGCAGAATACACTCTTCAGAATTTCCACGGCACGCATCTGGCATGTTTGGCACTTGCTGTGGTTGTAGTACGTTCAAGAAATCAGAGCTACTCAAAACAGTATAGCTTTTGAAGACTGAAGAACAAGTGTGATTGGTACTGTTGGATTCGGAAATGAATTCTGAGTCGAATGCACTTTGCAGATTCTCCACAAATTGATTCTGACTAGTTTCAAGCTGAGTATGTTTTTCCTGGACGCTGTGCTGTTTTATTGAACCAAACAGTGTGTTAGAATATAGCTATATGGACAGTGTCAAATGATCAATATCTCGGTTTCGAAATAAATGCACTCTTTGGAATTGTGATAAATCTATCGAGTGATTTTTGAGTGATTTTTGAATACCTCTTTTTTAGTTTCTGTTGGTACTACTACTCCATACTATCAAGTCCTCTTTAATACGAGCTGTATGACCATCAAAAGAAATCCAAAGAGTGCATATTGTTCCGATAGTGATTCTCAAACCAGTAATACTACTCTTCTCTCAATACAACCCCTTTCATAGTGAAATATCATTTTCTGCTAAAAATTAATTTAGGAACACAATTTCTTAGATGTTCCTCAAAATCTTCAGTTTTGATAAAATAGTCGCAGTCGCCGCAGCGGTAGTAAAGAGACATTTTGAGAGTGTGTGAATGAATGCTGATTTCGGGTTTTTTTATATATTTATTTCCATTTCTTTCTCCTCACTTTATACTGACAAATTGGGGCAACTTGATTACGTCAAATGATTTCACATGGAGTCATGTGTATCAGATGGAGTCAGATAGAGTCTTATTATGTATATATGAGACGAGTAATAAAGTGATTTTAAATAGAATAAAATAAATAAACGTCATATTATGATATGAAATGGGATGTCTTAGAGATGGGTCATATTGACAGCTCACAAGGTGATGATGTACGTAGAAACTGATAAAATCCGCTGTGATGAATATATGGAAAAATCAAAAAGTGCATTGTTTGGGAATTTTAATACTGAGTAAAACGATATTAATTACTAGTGTACAAAAGCTGTTCTGGGACGTTTAACGTGAATGTTTTCTGCTGTTAGGGGCTGCTACCTACAGGTCTAACTCTAAGATTATATCTTTCCCCAAATTTTGAACATTGCCTCAGTTGTGAATAGTTGAATATGGTATCATCAGGCTCCAATTCTTCTCCCCGAGAAGATGCACTTTTAAGTTTTTCGATATCTTTACCAGATCTTGGTTTTTTTTTTTTTTTTTTTTACAGGGGACACTGGAGTACTTGTACATTGATGTGGTATTCAAAAACTGCTGTATTGGAGACATAGACAAACGGAAGAGTGCATCTGCTTTAGAATTGAATTAGGAGAAGAACAGTACTAGTCAGTTATAAACAGAAGCTTGTCAATTTGAACTAACCTGTGTTACTATTCACATATCAAGAGTTGACGTGATAACCACCACAACTTACTCAATTTCACTCTGATTGAGCTGATCTTTGCAGCAATTGATTTATCACACCTTTCCCATCTCTATTAGCAAAAAAATCCACCACAACTCTACTATTTGCTCTACAACTACTCATGTCATCCACATCTCAGTCAAACACATCACCTCAAATCCCTCAATAATCACAATATACCAGATCTGAAGAGTGCATCATACTTAGTATTGAATTCTGACCCAGAAAACACCTCTTTATCTGCTCAAATTCTCTTAAACTACTCCCTGTATACTGATACCGACAAGCCCTACAAGTAGCAGACATATATCACCCCAAGAACCGCAATACCGGTGTCACAACAATTCCAAAGAGTGCATTCAATTTCAAATCAAAATCTCATCAAAACAGTACCCAAAAACCCCTCTCAAAAGTGTCTCAAAACTTATCATCAAGTAGCCAAATGTCTGGAATCGAACACACACGTCTACATAATCACGATTAGTCATCAAAAAATGAGTGTGCACTTTGACAGGTCAATTTCCCCCACAGTTAATTTTATTCGTGTATTGTAAGTCGGTTTTTATTATTTATCACTACTCTTTTATTTCCCATGACCCCCATTTATTTTTTCCACATCTAGACGTCTCAATACGGCCACACTTGGCGAGCATATCCAGATGCACAACTACGATGTGCGACGCACAATGCACAGGATACATAAAGTAGGGCAGAAACGGCCCCAAAAAGACGAGCAGAACGGTTGGGGATACGTGAATGGTACGGTTGGAATGAGAATTGGATTTGCAAGAGAATGTGCTCTTTCGAATGCTCTAATTGCTCTCATATGGTGTTGCAGAGCAATGTGAAGCCAACTTAGAGGCGCATACATGTAGTGGCAAAACAGCATCCTTCCAGCGCTCAATTGGGCAAATTTACGAGATTGGGCGGTGTCACCAGGAAGATAATCAAATTCTGAGCAGAATTCACTTTTTGATTTTTCCGGTAAACCGGTTATTCGTTTTGGTAAGTGATGCTGACTAAGCTGATGGAAACGAGAAACATGACCGATGACAACACACTAAAAGTGGCCATTGGGAGCGATTGAGGAAAAAACAACTATACCATGGTGTTTAAAATTGGATTCTGAGTAGAATTCACTTCTTGGATTTGTCTCAATGTTTACTGATGGAGCTGTAAATGGAACGGTGGGTGGATGTCATTGAAACAGCTCTTACAACACCCACACGGGTTTCACAATTATACAAGGGTAATTAAAGATATGAAACAGATACATTAACAAATTACAAAGCGAACGCACTCTTTGATTTTTTGAAATGTATTTTTGTGGATTTTGTGGATTTCATAAAAGATTTCAACAGAGCTTCAAACCTCACTCGCTAACAGCTGTTGAATGAAATAAATCAAATACCAATGAATGAAGACCCTGATTCTCAGCAGAATCTACTTTTGAGACTATATATATTTCCACTGAATAATTTACAATGAATTATCCAGATTATCGCAACTTGAATTTTCTAATTTTTAATATTTAATTATTTTCAAAAATCCTAATCAATATTTTTGTAAAATCAACCAACTAAATAAAATAAGAAATTCTCAGCCATTGCCACACAGAAATACCTCAAATTACCCACAAAAAGCACTTTTTTCAGAATCGAAAATTAATTTCAAATTTGCCGTCATCACACCTCTCAAAATGGGACGACTTTATTCTGGAAAAAAGCCCAAAATTTAAATTATTATATTCAGGGGCTGCATATCCGCTGTACAGAATGTGCGTGTGGAAAAATATCCGGTTTTGGAAACAAGGTTTTGGTAAAAAATTACCACGGAACAACTGTAGACCGTTAACCTGTGTACGGTGGTAGTCTTAGAACGATACAGTGTTCGTCTCTGTGAGGGGTTTGGACCCACCTGCCAAACGTCAGCTTTCCGCCATGTCGTGGCATCACTGTAGCTCCAATTAGCGATTAGTCACGAGATGCAAGTTTCTGCGGACATTGTGCCTCCAGCAGAATCGAGAACCGTTGTAGGGGGCTCTCATTTAGCGGAGAGGGCTTGGAGCGGCTTTGCCATGTATTGTATGTGCATTTGATGCCGATACTGTAGTATACGAGCAATACACGGCAAAGCTGTACCTTGTACCGTACAGACTGTGCCCGTGTATGCACAGACTGTACCCGTGTATTTGCGCACCGCTTCTGTATGTACGTGTATACATGAACATACGCTTGTAAGCACATGGCTTGTCTGCACATGCACACGACTTGTGGATACGCTTGTCATGATCCATGAGGTCACGAGCCTCAGCGGTAATCGTGGAGAGGCGCACGACCGGCACCGTATGCAACGGCGTGCTGAGTCAGCCTCGACCGAGTGGTGTCCGGATGTGGTCATTTGACGGTGCTGCCAGAACCCTTACATGAGTGATGTCGTGACTCGTTTTTTTTCGTCAACAGTGATGTCACATACTCATCAACATGGCCACGGCAACGGCGTATTGTCAGCTGGGATTGTATTCGCAAGGGGTTGATTGATGGCGATCAAGTGGTTGAGAAGAAAAGAAGAAGATAGGATTAAAAAATGGGACACCTAGCCTATATAATATTTAGAAAAGAAAAGAAATCACATGGGCGACAAAGGTAGTTGGTGTGTCTGTCGATGATATGTTCGTTGATAACCACTTTTAGGAGCTACAAACGGCACGGCTAGAATCAGAATCGAATTTCAAATCTGATGCACTTTTCAGAATTTCCGTCGAGTGGCTGTATCGCCGTCTGGAAGGCACAAGTGTAATTTTGTATTGACAGAAGCTACTGGATGGTTATGGAGTTGCAGAATACTCAGATGACACTGTGGAAATATCGCCAATCTGATCAGTGCTCTCTTCTCGAAATCAAATTTCGAATCCATCGCTACCATGCACGATATTCTCAACTTCTGAAATGTGTTTGCTAGAGACTGGTTCATGGGAGCCTACTCATGCTTTATCAAGAGGCACATTACATGTTCCGACCACTGTAGCTGCACCAAGAACCCGACCAGGATATGTAAAAGCGTCGTGTAAGATACTGTTCGATTCGCATTTGTCATCTGAACAATATGCACTTCTCAGAATTCCTCCAGCACAACCGTAGCCATCCATTCCCTCTACTCCAGCCAATCTCATAGTTAGTATTAAATATAAACAAAATTATCCCAAACTCCGGGGAATTCCAACGTTTCTAGAACGGTAATTCCAGCGCATCTTTTCGATATCCGTAATCTCCGATGTCCAACACTCGGCCCTCCTTATATCCGCTTATCTTCGGAAAGCGTACGCCTTGTGGTACTGCGACGAGTAGTCCTCGGGCAAGTGGCTCTGGGGTTGAGCGGCCTGATGAACCTGCTGCTGCTGCTGCTGTTGTTGTTGTTGTTGCTGCTGCTGCTGTTGCTGTTGCTGTTGCTGCTGCTGTTGCTGCTGCTGCTGCTGCTGGCTCTGTGTCTGTGTCTGAGGCATCTGGTAAACCTGCTGCATGTGCTGGTCGTCGTAGTAGTACTCGGGGTAGTAGGGCTGCGCGTAGTGCACTTGGGCGGCGGAGGTGGCGAGCTGCGACATGGACGCCCCCAGGTTGGAGGCAGGTGCGGCGCCCCCGGCGGCGGCTGCCGCGGCGGCGGCAGCGGAGGCAGAGACGGAGGAGGAGGCAGTCACGTCCTGCATCCGGCTGGCCCCCAGCGCCGCCGCAGAAGCCGCACCTGCCTCCATCCGCGGCACCTCCCCGTCGCGCGACTCAAACACAACCTTAAACATTATCGAGTTCTTGAACAGCATGTCCCGCACCTTGCCCCTGACAAGGCTAGATGTCATGTTTTTGCGCCGAATCTTGGCCAGCTCCGCAGCCACAAACTCCCACTTGGCCCGCTCGCCGTCGTCCAGCAGCAGCTTGAGCCCCATGTTGTCCTCCGGGTCCCAGTAGACGCTGCCGCTGCCCTGCTGGCCCATGAGCACCTGGTATCTGTTTCTGGCGGCAAGAGCATTGTCGCAGCGCGCGGCCTCTCCGATTTCGTGCCAGCCCTTGCCGGCCTTTTTCATGCTGAGAATGACCGCATCTTGCTCCTGGGAATACTTGCTTTTTTTCTTGGGGCGGTCCGAGTTGGCTGCACGCATGACCTGCATGTTCGGGGGGGTGGCTGCAGCCAGAGGCGGCATGCTCAGAGTCAGTGGCAGCACCAGTGGCGGCGTGCTGCTGCCGTTGGCGGCAGGCTGCGGAGGTGGGCCAATGGGGTTACCCTCGGCGTCGCGGTTGACGTCGGTGACGAGCGCAATGGCGCTGTGGGGCTTATAGGGGTAGTCGTCGAGCATGTCTGCGGTGCGCTTGCGACGGTATGGTATCGGGTTCATGACCGTGTTCATGTGGTGGGAGGCGGAGGCAGAGGCAGCGACCGCGTCGTCATGTTTCAGACGAGGCGGCGGCAGCCGTGGCGCGTCGTCGTAGTAGTCGTGTGGGGCGGAATAGAACGGTTGCATGGCGTTGGTGCTGGTTGTGTGTGCTCAGCGGTGGTGGTGGCAGAGGCTGGATGGCGGAGGTGGAGGCAGAGACAGAGATGGAGGCAGAGGCAGAGGCAGAGGCAGAGTCGGAAGCAGAGGTGAAGGCAGAGGCAGAGGCAGAGGCAAGATGCAGATGCGGCTCGTGCGCTGTAGATGTCAAAAATCAAAAGCAGCGGAATTCAAGCTGAAATTTGGTTTAATTTTTGAATTTGGAATAGGAGTCAATATAAGGTGCCCAAGCAGTCTAGTGGCACAACGAAAGAGCGGAAAGAGCGGCTCCAATGGGGCCAATACCCGGATGCACAGAACAAGAAAAAAATGGATGCACGCAAATTCGAAACACGTGAGCTACCCCGTGTGCGGAAGAAAATGGGGCACGTGAAAATTTCTGCCTTGTCTCGTTTGGTTGGGTTGGGGGAGAGTCCGCACTAACCGCGGACCTTAAATTTAGAGTCCTTCAAAGTCTACAGTCCGGGGGTGACACAGAGCGCGCCGGGGGGAGGGGAGGCGGCAGCAGCAGGGGCAGCAGGGGCAGGATGTAGCTTAGTCAGCGTCCGGCTCACAACGCAGCAAATGCGCTCCGGGTAGCGATCGCCGCGGCTGTGCATTGCCACGGCCAATCGACGGCTATCGCTGCTTGTGCCAATCTTGTACGGCCCTTATTGGCAAAGTTATGCCTCTGCAAACTACTCATTACCTAGTTCATGTAACAGCATGCATGTCACGACCACTGTGTAATGTGGTCTGTAACTCGACGAGCAGGGGTGCCAGCGACTAACCGCACAGACCGCCGGACCCTTCCCGATCTTCTACACCCACTGCCACCATCAAATCCGCGGTAGCACCAAAACTGCGTCCGCTACAGAAGTCCAAAAATGCGCACAGCCACACAGCCACATGTACCTCTACATACTCGAATCATGCCGACCCCGGCAACTGCCAGGTACGCAAGGCACATTACATGACCCCTGGGGTACACATTTCCAGCTGCATTGGTGTAGGCATGACCAGGTCCGTGTCACCGCTTAGTCAGCTGCCCCCTGGCTGCCTCTTACCCTGTTTGCCCTTGCCCCCTGGAGCTGACGTAATTTTACCCGGCCTCTGAGCCTCTTTACCCCTATTCCTTTGCGTATCCGTGGGTCATGTGAGATTAGCTTTAGGGTTCATGCATGTTGTTTAATGTGCGTGTAAGGTGATGTCACTTTTGACAATCTGGGTGTTTGATTGGCCCGAGAACAAGGAGAAGCAGAAAAAACGGTCTTAGAAATTACCCTACAGTCAACTTGTTTGGAGTCCACTGTAAACTTGAGCAAATTCAATTTTTTCTGTAAATTATTATTTGCGTGATGGCAAACAAAAAAAATCCGTGAAAAAAAATAAGTAAATTAAATTAAACAGAAAACCCAGGATTTGAAATTATTCACTGAATAACCAAGTAAATTTTTAATGAAGGGTATCAAAATGATTGTTGATTTTTTAGCTAAAAAATCTATTGCTTATGATTGTCAAAAAATGTCTTAGATAAATTTTACACCCCTTAATTCGCCCCTATTTTTTTCTTGGTGTAATTAGTGACTCAATTTATGAAATGCAAGTTTCTAGCTAATGAAATTGGGTTCTTTTAGCTTCAGACAACATGTGCAAAATTTTGCAAACCGGTGATATTTTTTTCTCGATTTTTCCGAATTTATTCCGTTGTTTTTTTGTGCCGTATTTTATATCATGTTTATTTAAATTAAATAATTAATCTCTTATCTAAAATACGGTTAATTTTACCTTTTCGGGTGGCTGGAAAAATAAGGTTGTGGCTGATGGGTCGATAATTTAAGATTACCATATTTCTTATAATTTTATTTTATTTTATTTATTTAAATATATATTTTTTAATAAGCTGGGGTAGATCACGTGATACCAGTTTTGTTATCACGTGATGAGTTCCCCAAGTCACGGGAGCAACAGTGAAGGTCACGTGAGGCTGGTCAGTTCATGATACTCGCCAATATACTGTTAATATTGGTGCTGTATAGTAGCGTACTGTAGTTTTGCTTCTAGAAATGAGCACATCTCCAAGTTCAAAATTTAGGTCACGACATGTACAGTGTAATTAGCATGTATAATTATCTTGTGGGTAATGTGAGGTGTCTTGAAGAGGCTAAAGGGGATGAATATAATGAGAATCTGGGTAGTATTTCTGGGTAGTATTTCTGAAAATGCACAGAATTCAGAAAAAAGTCAATACCAAAAAACAACTGTCTCAAAAATGGGATTATGAAAATTCTGAAAAGTGCAATATTTATGAAAGTTGAAGACGATCAGAATGATACCATGTAGGCATGTCATGATTAGTCTGATAACAACAATGTGATGATTCTGTAAAAGATTATTTACATAGTTGCAACAGAAGTATATGCGGAAACTGTTTTTTTTCGTAGGTAGTTTATGGTCATTTTGAAAAGTGCATTCGTCTCTAATTTGAAGACTGATTGCAATGATATGGCTCACTTGTCAGTGAAGTCACCCAGTATTTAATTATGGGTGAAAATGGCAGCAGATAGGGATGGTGTAATTACCACTATATTTTTGTATCTGATTGTGATATGGATATTCTGAAGAGTGCATCCGCTGTAAAATATAATTACCAGCCCAATGATACCATTCACTTGTCTTCTGATCCACTCAATGCTGGTTTAAAGAGTGCTGATTTAATATGACATTTGTTCTGTCGTGATCAGGGTGATACGTATAAAAGATGCTATGTTTTAGTTATGAAAATTCCATAAAGTGCAAACGAATAAGAATCACATACAAGCTCTACTGGTACCTGTCTCTTGTCCATTGAGTGATTCAACAAGTATTTACGATCGAGTCTCATGTCTTACGTAATCACCCTTTGAAAACCGCCATGGGCTAGTTGAGAATAATCCGAAAAGTGCATTCGTCTAGAAATCCTTGTTTGAATCGATTGACACGGTTAGTGTCTCTACAGAACAACTGGTTGCTGTCTTAGAGGTATTACCAAGAAGTGAAAACACAAACTAGAATAATTGAAATAAAACATTCTATGGCACATGTATAAAAATTCTAGAAAGTGCAATCGGTTTTAAATCAGATTCTGATTCGACTGATACTACTGATACACTCACAAAGTGATCAAATCGAGTTCTAGAGAGACCCGTGACATTGATCCAGATACGTTACTATAAAACGCGCCACATCCGCTTTATAGGCATGAAACTAGTACCAATGTAATGAGCTCATTCTTCAGAGCACAACTGTCTCATCAGAGTCATCATAAACTACCCACAAACGATATTGTCGACTAATTACATTCTTCATGAGATGTTACGGATACACCTTTCTAAACAACAAGCAAGGTGTCTAATGGACACACAAGCAGTACCACTCCACACAACTCTTGAGAATAAACAAAATCCACTTTTCAAATTTCCCATACTACTCGTGTCACTCGTTTTACATCCTCACTCTATTTCCAACCACTCTCTCCGTGTGGTCCCATAGAAATACCCGTTAGGTGGGTCAATGAACAAGTGAAAGGGACCAATAGAGTCAGAATGACATTTTAAAGTGAAGGCACTTTTCACAGATCTTATAGCTCGACTGTAAAAGTATTTCCGTCATCATCACATCATGAGAGTGACTAAGCAGACAAATCATTCTTGAGCACGGCAGAGTTGTTTGGTAACATCAAGAGAAGCACCATAAGAGCAAGAATCAAATTCCACGTCGAATGCACTCTTCAGAAACCTCTCCAAGTCCCTATATCTCCTGTTAATGAGACTATCACACGAGACATGTCACGTACCAGCACTTCGGTATGAAAGTACCGTATAGTCACTCCATAGACATGTCAGTAGTACCATTCGAACCAGACGACAGTATTACATTTACTTCACTCTTTGGAATCTTCACAAGACCCCTGATACAGATTCTACAAAAGTCAGGAGGAGATACCACACTAGCCAACACACACACAAACACTCTCAATGTCGATATATCAACCATTGAGCGGTACTATTCTAATCAACTCACTGACACTAACAAAACGCACTCTTTGAAAATGCCGTCGCACGCCTACCAACAGAGTTGCTCATTCTCCCTAGCCCGACACCAGCTTCATGTAACCTGCTCAAAAGAACCGATCTAGATCTTTGAAGAAGCGCTTCCGCCGCTCCCAATCTCGCTTACCTCACCAGCCTCTTCAATTGCTCACTAATGCCCCAAACAAGTCTGCAAATAGCCGATGAAAACTCGCCAATTGCAAAACTAAATGCCGTCCGAAAACATCCAATCGACGGCCAAAAGCTTCCAAATTGGGTCAAAGCGTTACTACTTAGTGTCCAAACCCAATCATCTAACCTGTTTCTTCTTAGCTGTCCTATTAGCTGCGTCATGCCTACTTGGAGTTTAGCCGCCTCAATCGCAACGGTTTTGCTTGCAAAATGCATCAGAGGGGCATTGAAACCCAATCAATCATTGAGCAACATGGCTGACACCTCCGCTAGGTCTTGTGATAGTTAGCAGGCCTTTAACTACTAGTCTATTGCCATTAACGATGCTAGTTTAATGTACGCACCCGAGGAGGAACAAGTGGCAACTAACAGATGACTGATGAGGATACAGAGCTTCCAGAGAGTACTTCTTGACGAGCGCTGCCGGGAGAGAAGAACGCACCTTTCAGATTTTCACCAACTCTCCTGGTGCCATCTGAAAACATTGTTCCTTGGAGTATTACACACATCTCGTAATACTCCTCTGCAGCAGTCTAAAGTAGCTCCAAGCAGTCAGAAACGCACCAGCGGCACCTCTGCCAGTGGAAGAGTAGCATGAAGCACGTGGTTTAATCAAAATCGGTCTAAATCCCCATTTCTGGCAAAGACACAAATGGGCCGATTTTTGAAAAACACGTTTTTGCAGTTCACAGACACTGGGGGTGGTGTGATGAAAGAAAAAATCAGCTAGTCGGACGCAAAAAGCTTGGAAGCTCCCTACCAAACATTCTATACTCCTGTAAACGGCCTAGTTACAAATTTGCAGTCATTCTTGCCAAGCAAACTTTGCCGTCGAGGACAAAACAATGGCGTGAAAACCGTTACAGACGAGCGAGAGACTAGCGGATAGCTGTGACGTGGAGGTGGCTGTCAGAGGAGCTGAATGCACTCTTTGAGTACGCCGCAACAGTTCAAGTTGGCGGTTTGTACAACTTGTTTTTGTCCAAATTTTCTGCTTCTTGAGTCGAACATAGCCGTGTTTCACGCCGTGCTAGGGCATCCAAACTTTGCCTGCGTCTAGTCGGTCTCTAAGCGGAGCCGCCGTGTGAGTGCCAAGTCCCCAAGTCGTCTCTAGTGTTGTTTTCCGAGCTAGTGGATAGCGCGGCCTGGTGGGGGTCTAAAGGTGTCTAAACTGTAATATATGGGTCTAAAGCAAGCCTCGCAGGTATAGGGGCTGCAGCAGCATTGTTAGGATATGTCTGGAAGCTCGCAAGGTTTCTGGATCGTGTGGTACAGTACAGTAGTGGGTGGTTTTGTGTCGCATCGTATCTGTGTCGCTAAAACAGGACAGGGAGGCGGGTTTTAGGGCTGAAAACTCTGATGGATGGCGAAGAGGGTAGCTGGAGGAGGACAGCGGTTTCAGAATGCGTTTTGGAACAGTATGTGTGGAGCTGGAGGGAGCTGTAGAGACCAATGTCATGAATCTATAACTCAACAATGTAGACAAGTTATAAACGAAATAAGATGTCTGCCAGATGCACACAGATGTATAGATGGCGGTGATTGGGTTTGTCGGTGTTTGACGGACAGTTATGGGCTTTATTGGGGGTGATGTAGACGTTGGTCCTGAAAAGGGCATTAACCAGTCTCCAGACAAGATAGGCGACATATCTGAGTTGACAGGACTGTACGAAATCACAGTCGTCACCTGCTGGTACATGTTTCACTTCCATTGGCACAGTATTCGCCGAGGAAAGGATTCCTGGAAACCAGCTATTCAGCGCCAAGATAACTTGAGCTAGAGATACATGGGAAACAAAAGCAGCCATGCAAAACGATGTTGCGTTGCTCGCGTGACGGCTCAAAGCGAAAAAACGAGTTTTAAACAGCTGCAGAAAAAGTAGTGTCAAGAACAGAAGAGATATTTTCTCAAAATCACGCTTTTTGGCGCTTGAAGCACATGCACAGCCTAATTGACATGACATGAATGCGTCTAGAAAGTTTCAAGTATGTCAAACGGGTTTGACGGGAACTAGACGGATGTATGACACATGTGTCAGGTAGAAAGGAGCGCAAAAGATTCACTGGGAGCGATAAGGAAGTTTTGACAGCGCGAATGTAATTAAAGAGATGAGGCGGACATAGTGGAGGTTTTTCCAAGTCTATAATATGGCTGGTCGAGAAGTTACAGTGGGCGTAAGTTGGACATGGAGGGGGATGTGTCAAATGAATTTAAAAGGAGTTACAGAGATTATGAAGAGTGCATCTTGGTCGGGAAGTCAGTGCAAGTTGTTTGATAGTAGTAGAAAGCTTGTAACCCAAGTGCTGCCAAATCTACAGTTACCTCAACTTGATATAGCCTATATCTACAAGAGCATGTTTGGGGTTGGTATAACATAACGACTAGGAGCTCAAATGACTTGAAAACAACACCAATCGATTCAGCGTCGGATTTCAGGTAGAATGCAATCTTGAAATGTTCCACAACTCTTCCTTTTGTTGTTTTACAGACACATCCGTTACTAAGCAGTTCTTACACTTGCACCAGCCTCTACATACTCCAATATCGCTCCTACTGTAGTCTAACCACCACCGATAGATCCAGAGTTGAAATTCTGACCCAAACAAATTTATCCGTTTTCGTTTTCTCAATAGGTCTGCCGTAACCGTGGCAACGGTGACTATGGCAACGGTTGCTAAAGCCGTTAACGCCGCCAGAAAAGGAGAGACATCCTGTAGCGCTTTTGAGGCGAGTGGGGGACAAACGGACAAGTGATCCCGACTGTTCGGGTCAGTCCGGTTGCAACGCACTCTTTGGATTTCCCATAGCTAACCCCCACATCTGTCCATGGTGGGCATCATACAGATGAGTTAATACGACCCTAGTTCTACCTAAATGCCCCCAAAATCGATTTTTGAAACTTGCCCAGCTATTGTCTCATCGCCACCATCACCATGCTGCCCACCAAACCGGCCCACTGCCCAAATCCATCGAACTGTGCGGGGCTGAAAACGACGCCACAAACAAGGTATTGGACCCCCGCACCCCGAATATAACGCTACAGCTATTTCAAACACGCCAGCGGATGCGCAATGGGACGCTGAACCCGGTGGTATTTTCCGTTTTATCATAACTCGAATATTCAGAGAGTGGTGGATGTGTTTTGATTACAAACTCTGTGTCTAACTGCACCATTGTGGTGACTTGGAAAAAGTGGATTTGACGACGCAATACTGGAGATATGACGGATTTGGAACATGTTCTGGGCTTGAAATTGCGCGAGAAAACCGAATAACCGGGTTTCATAGCTATAGTACTTTTATCCACCGAGTTGGCCCCGACTGTTTCGCTACTGTTGTAACACGAATAAGGTTTAATGCCCCATTCACACGACATTCGTTTTCAAACTGAAGTGGCCACTCCACGGGCGCGTTATCAGCTGAAGTAGACTGCACTCGGTGCGCTGATTCGAATGCACTCTTTGGATTTGCTATTACTGCCTTGTATCGGGATCCAAAAAAATCGCCACCTTAATCGTGTCACAGATTGGAACCGCAACAACACGACGAGACGGAACGTGACATTGTAGCGAGTAACACGGTGCTAACCAGCAGACTCACACGGTGGCTGGAGACGTCTCAAAAATAAGATCGCAATAGAAGTGAGATTCGTTAATTCAAACTCCTCAATTGCAGCCCAAATAGACCCATCGAACTCCCTCCACTTACTCAGTCGTATCAATCAGTTGCTAATCAACCACATGGACCTCTTCCCGCTCGTTCAAAGGCCAAATCGAGCAAGCAACACTGCGTTGCGATCTTGAATTTCCAAAACACACATTGCTCGTCCAATATCGATCCAATCTCACCTCAAACGCCACAACCGTGCTCCCCTCACCCCCGCGTCTACGTGAATCCCACCTCCAGCCGCCGTAGCATCCCTACCCGCCGTCCTGGAGCTCCTTTTCGATGCCCTCGTAAGACTCTTCAAACTCAATCTTCCCGCCGCTTGAAAGACTTGTAGATCGCACCACGTGTGTCTTGGAAGGAGACGAACAGGGTTCTGGGCTTCTTTCTGCTGCCAGGGCGCACTTGGGTCGTTTTCTCGGCTGCTAGCCAGCCGCAAGGTGTTTGTTTGTATAAAAAACGACAGAGAGAAGATATAGATGATCGAGAGCCACGGTTAGACTCGTCGCACACAGACAAAGACAGCCAGACCGGTTGTGTATCTCTGAGACGCTTACTAAGCTCGATAGAGGTACCGTTACATCCTCGAGGTAGTTTGGAGCGAAAGGCGCCAAGAAAGGGACTTGGAAGACAATCGCATGGTGCCAGCTTTGGTGGGAAACATGGTCTGACACATGTAGGGAGCATTTGGCGGGTTTGGACAGACAAGGAAGGAGTTAGAAGCGAAATACGTCATGGAGAGAATGGAAACGTCCACAGCGGGCGAACCGCGGGCGATATCGGAATTTGGACTTAACCATAGCGAGCATGGCCATTGGGCCGAAGCGACATTCGATTTCCAGAGCTTTTGGGCACGTTTTTGGGTGTGTACGAGGCACAAGGGCCTGCTGGACAACAGGAGGGGAGTTGGAGGCTGAAGCAGAGGGGTTATGGGAAAACCAAGGAGTGCATTCTCTTCGTCTCGAGAATACGAGCAGAACGCGTGCTTTCGATGGACCAGAAGTTGGATGGAAAAGTTTTTGCCGGCGCATTGAGCGGGAGCAATAAGCTCATCCACCTGCATGGCACCGTATCAACTGCGGGGTGTATAACTCTGCGACCTGCCATGCTACAGCGTCCATCGTGGCACCGTTTGGAAGCTCACGCGAGTCTCTCTCCCGCTGTGCAGTCCATGTGGCTGTGGCGCCTCTGCTGGCAGAGTTGCACCTTTAGACAGCGGACAGCACCCCCGAGCCCACCTGCTTGTTGCTACGAGTCGTGCAAACGGCCTTCTTCGGGGTCTACGTTGCGTGCGTTGGGCTAGCACCGTCGCCAGAACTAGTGCGTGTTTTTGTCCGAGTCGATTGCGCCAAGAATGGCGGTTTCAATCGACTTTTTTTGCTCGCACGCCCGCCGTTCAAACGCCGGCTTTTTCAGTCGGAGCCCGCCGTTTGCCTTTGCCAGCGCTGCGAATTTCGGTTTTCGAGCTCCCACGTGCTCTTGGCGAGAAGGGCTTTCTTGGGGGCGCAGTGGCGTGGCATTTCTTGGCCTTTTGACCGTGTTATGCCCCATTTAGTGTGGGTTACGGAGTAGCACGGCGACGCGAGGCTAGACAAAGGCCGGCAAAAAGACTAACAACAAAGCGGCGGGAATATAGAGTTAGTGTGGAAACTCAATTTAGCGATAGCATAATCAGGGTACAAAAGAAACACGTGGATTGCCAAGGGGTGGTTGCGTGCCAAGTCCAACGTGGTACAAGACATGAGACAGGCCCAAAGTGGAAGGGTGATTTATATGGGTTTTTTTGGGGCTGGCGAAAATCGGATTTTTGCAGCGAGGAAAACCGGCGGCGGAAAAAAAAAAAAAACAGCTACCAGCGCCAGCACCAGCGAAAATTCCCCCTTTCGGCCAGGTTGGGAGTAGTGGCGATGTGTGCACATTGTAGTGCGTTTAGATACGAAATTCTAACACAAAAAGTTGGGCAAAAAAAATGTTTATCTGGGAAGTGTGGGAAGTAAAATGTTTAAATTTGTTAATTTTTTTAAAAATTCTGTAAAATTTCTAGTTTTGAATTTTTCCCCAGTGGTTAATATGAAATAAAATAAAATATCGTTGCAGCACTCGGCGTCTGGGTCGGGGGGTCCAAAAGTCGGTGGAGACAAGATGTGGAAAAACAGAAAAGTGCAATCGGTTTGCGCGGGCGCTGCGACCACGTGGGTGGTTTCAGAACCCGAATTGAGCCACTATTAAGCGAAATGAGGTGACCTGTAGGTGTGCTTTTATTGGTGTCTCTCTCTCTCTCATGTCATTGAATGGATGTGCTTGCAACAAGATTAAAGGTAAATATATTCGGAGGGACCCAAGTCGATGGATATTAAAGCAAAACGAATGAAACGACGCACATCGTGGTCTCCGAGGCGTGGGCTATACGGCCGTCTTTCCCGTTTCGAAATTGCATAACGGGAGCTTGCTATACGAGGGCCCAGCTAGAGTTGCCATGTGGGTAGTCGTGTGCTCATGTGACTGCAAAATGGGTTTCAAACGACACGGTAAACTCTGGGGCTGGGGCTTTGGGATCGACACGGGTCCGTGCGTTGGCTGATGGTTTCAATTTTCCGCAAATCCCGTCTTTTTGATTTTTCAGCCATTTTCTCTTTTCTGTCAGAGTGCATGGGGGTGTTGTGGGCTGGATTGAGCGACGAAAACAGCTTCAATCAACGAGCCCGTGACGCTAGCGGATCGCGAATCTTGACTTTCTGACGTGTGAAGTGTTGTTGACGTTTTTCTTTCGTGACGTTTTTTTTATTTGCGATTCTGTCCGATTTTTTAGTTTTTGTTCGTCTTTATCGAAAATTATTAATATTGGATTTCGAGTTTTTTTTTTTTTTTTTTTCACTTTTCACTTTTTCACTCCCTCCTCTTCTCCCAACTAGGTCTTCTGATATCGCATCGGCGTCCTAGAATTTGCGTTTTTTTTTTTTCCCTTCTTCAAAACTTCAAATTTTTGCAGAAAAAAAAAAAACGAAAGCGAAAAAAACGAAAAAAACCGAATAAACTCACCTCTGTCTCTGCTCCGTCTCTCTGGAGTACAGCTATCATGGCACAGTAACGTTGCACGTGGGGTACGGGTGCATGGTGGCAGAGCGGGCTGGGGACCACAAAAGCAGAGTCGTGACTTCGCCAAATCGTCCACAAACGCCACCCATTCGTTTCCCCAGCAACCGTGGACAGCCCCGTTCCCCCGCGGCCCCGATCGCAGCGTTTGCACTTTTCCCACGACTTTTCGCCAGTCCCCTAGCACTAAGAGCCCCCCTTGGCTTTTGTGTTTTTTGCGTTTTTCGCAGCTTTTTAGCACATCTCCCTCCACTATAGCCGCGTAGTCTAAAGACTAGGCTGGCCAATGGCGGCGACCGGGGCGTGCACGTTTTGCCTAGAGTTTGTCGTAATTGTCCCAGCGTGCAAGGTTTATTTTAACAATTACGTTAAGCGGCAGTTCCATCGGATAACTGTAATGGCATGGCGCTGGTGGTGGATTTTTTTTTTGGGCGGCGACGTTCAGCATCCCGAAAACGACGATAACAGCGACAAAACCGCCACCCAGGCGTGGAGCGCGCCCCGGGGAGTCCGAATCTGCAGCCAGACCCGCGCCAGCACGCCTACAGCGCCCACCAGAGCCGCAAACCTGCGCCGACCGCTCCAAACAAAGTGGCATACATTAGCGGAACCCAAACTCAAACCGCTCCACCACCTCAGGCTGCTGTAGGGGCCACAAATGCCGACAGCCAGTGTATAAAAGCGGGCCAGCACCCTCTCCTGGTTCGGCAGAGAAACCCACACAGCCCGCACAGCCAGACCCCTCAACCACCCAAACATGGCCGCTCTACACCAGTTTGACTACATCTTCGCGATGGCGATGATCTTCGCGTTCCTGGACGCTTGGAACATTGGAGCCAACGACGTTGCCAACTCCTTCGCCACTTCGGTCTCATCCCGAGCCCTCAAGTACTGGCAGGCTATGATCCTGGCCGCCATCTGCGAGTTCCTCGGAGCCGTGCTGGCCGGTGCCCGTGTCACGGACACCATCCGAAACAAGATTATCGACGTTGACCCCTTCACAGACACCCCCGCCGGCCTCATGCTGCTCATGATGTGCGCTCTTGTCGGCTCCTCCGTCTGGCTCACCATTGCCACCCGTCTCGGAATCCCAGTCTCCACCACCCACTCCATTGTCGGTGCCGTCATCGGCGCTGCCATCGCCACCAACGGCGGCGGCGGTGTCCACTGGGGCTGGTCCGGTTTCGCTAAGATTGTCGCTTCGTGGTTCATTGCCCCCGCCATTGCCGGAGGCTTTGCCGCTCTCATCTACCTCATCACCAAGTACGTCGTGCTCGAGCGAGGCACCAACGCCCTGCGAAACGCCCTCTGGATGGGCTACCTGTACGTCGGTATCACCTTTGGTGTGCTCACCATGCTTATCGTCTGGAAGGGTGCCCCCAACCTCAAGCTCGACAAGCTCTCCACCGGCGCCACTGTCGGCTCCATCATCGGTGTCGGAGCCGTTGCCGCTCTCCTGTACGGAATCTTCCTGCAGCCCTTCTTCTGGCGAAAGCTGGTCAAGGAAGACCACACTCTGCGAGCCTGGGATCTCTTCTACGGCCCCATGCTCTACTACCGAGGTGATGTCCCCCCCATGCCCGAGGGAATGAACCAGCACGACTACGTTGTTGACTACTACCAGTTTGTGCGAACCAAGGAGGAGTACCTCGAGTACTACGGACATCTCAACGGCTACGAGGGTGACGACATCACCGAGGACGAGGAGGCCCAGATCAACGTCATCTCTTCCAACCCCGAGAAGCTCAACGGCATCGAGTCCGTCTCCGAGGAGGACGACTCCCGATCCAACCGAAACCGTGCTGTTGCCCTCGAGGAGGTCGACAAGTCCTGGAAGGTTCTCATCCGGTCCCCCAAGAACTGGCCTCTGCTGTTCTGGAAGGCCATCTCCCATGGCTGGACCGTGGATGTTATTGCTGCTCAGAAGTCTTCCGGCCACGCTCTGTCCGGCGATCTCCGAAAGATGTTCTCCAAGGCCAAGAAGTACGACAACAAGGTCGAGGCTCTGTACTCTTTCCTGCAGTGTGTCACCGCCTGTACCGCCTCTTTCGCTCACGGCTCTAACGATATCTCCAACGCTGTCGGTCCCCTTACCACCATCTACCAGATTTGGTCTACTAACAGCACCGGTAAGAAGGCTGATGTCCCCGTCTGGATTCTTGTCTACGCTTCCGTCGCCCTTGTCATTGGTCTGTGGACTTACGGATACAACCTGATGTCTAACCTCGGTAACAAGATGACCATGCAGTCTCCCTCTCGAGGTTTCTGCATGGAGTTCGGCGCTGCCGTCACCACCATCATGGCTACCCGACTTAACCTGCCCATCTCCACCACCCAGTGCATTGTCGGTGCCATTGTCGCCGTCGGTCTCTGTAACGGAACCGTCAAGGCCGTTAACTGGCGAATGGTTGCCTGGTGCTACTTCGGATGGATTTTCACCGTCCCCTTCGCCGGTCTCATTGCCGGTATTCTCATGGGTATCATCTCCAACGCTCCCAAGCTCGGAGAGGTCTACACCATGTCTGCCTAGACTCGGACCTCTGGAGATTCCCGTTCTTTTCAAAAATTATATAGTCACTAATTAAATGTTGTTTGTTACCCCAGGTGTGAATATTTCTTGTATCTTCTTTTATTTTTTCAAGATAAACCGCCTAAATTATGTACGATAACCTTAAATATTTTTTATTGGGAACAATAACCTTGTTGGATAAAAAATCTTTGGCCGTAGCTGGAATGCCGAATATTCACGTAACGGAGATTCGGAGCTTTTGCTCAAAATCCTGGAGCCGCGGTGACTGCAATGGTATTAATTTCGGCTTGATTTAAGGTTATATTGATCTCTTTGTGAGACAAATAATTTATGCGGCATGCGGCGTTTGAAATGCTGTTTGTAGTTTAAATTTCGCTGTTTAATGTTATGTATATAGGTCGTGTGGGAGGCAGGTTTTTGGGGTTTCGTTTGTTTTTCGAAGCTGATAAAGATAACGTGAGTGGTATCATTCGAGTCAGAATTTGATTTAAAGAAGAGTGCACTTTTCAGATCTCTCGTAGTGTTTGTGTGGCGTCTTTTAGAGACTGCTAATTGCCACGGACCCACCTATGGCATGGCTCTAGAGTTTTTTGTGTCTATGGAATGAGACAACTATTTGCACGAGAGCAGCCGTTGAGATGAGAAGAATACGATGGTTTATTCGGGAAAGCTCAATTCGTTGTTTTCGGCGAGTTATTGAGGTATAGATGTTTTCAGTAAGTTTAAATCGAGTAATCTCAATATTTAGAGAACTTTTGATTATTACAGAGATGGATTCGGATTCTTCATGAGTAGAGGAATGTAATGGTACTCTCAGTTTCTCTATAACTTTTATATTGCCCAGATTGAAGTTTTCAACTTGATATTTGTCATCAGACACTTACAAACACCGTGTGAACCAACCAAGCAACAGGAATTTGATGCGTAGTTTGGGATCCACTTCTTTACCAGCTGTCAACATTCGTTTTTGTTTTTCTCTCATATCCATGCCATTACAAAGGTATTCATTTCAATCTTCAAGTCTCCACATCTCCACATCTCCACCAATATTAAAGATGTACTAATGTCGACACCAGTAGCGTGATTCAGAGGCTTCAAAGACGTCAGAGTCGTTTGTGCCCGTTTGATTACGCTTTGGCTGCGCTATCCACTTCTCTCGGCGTATGACACTCGTATACTCTTCCTGTTATGTCTAGATCCAAGCCAAAAACACATGGAATCTAGATGGAATCTAGATGGGTGGCTCTTCCGAGTCTAGCCAAGAGTTGTTTGGAGCTAACGGAGCAGTGGTGATACTTTTGCAGTTCATAAGAGCAATTCATAGAAGACGTTTATAGGTTGGTCATAGCTTAGGGGCTCTGTGGAGTCGTGAATTCGGCCAATAACGGAATTCTGACATCGCCAGCGTCACAATCGGCAAAATGCGACCATTTTGGTATCCCAAAACGCTTGTTGCCCATGCCCCTGTGTATTTTGATACTCTAGCTAGAAATAAACAGCCACCTTATTTTGACGTTTACTTGTGAGTCTATAGTGCATCACTAGCTGCTTTTGAAAATCTTAACTAAAAAAAAAATTAGGAAAATTAAATCCAAGTAAAAACTTTTTATTTATTAACCAAACTTAACTATAATAAAAATAAACAACGACCAGGGGGAAGGAAACGACAGCTGGCTGCAAAACCGTGTCCGAGACAGTAGACGACCCGAGAGAAATATGGTGTGATAGATCCGAGTTTAGTGAGTCCGACGCCGGCGTTAATTTGAGGATTGGGCTGATATTCGTTGATTTACGCTCCAAATTGGTTTTACTATTTTCTTTTCTTTTTTTTCCCCTCAATTTCAGCCGTCCGTCTTTTCAGCCCCAATACCTGTCCGAATGAAACGCCTAGCACGCCATCAGATAGCCACTGTCACACTCGTTCCATCGAGGCCGTTGAACCTGCGTTTGCTTAGTCAGCGTGTTTTTTAGCGTCGCAGCGGTTTCCGGATGCGGCAATTTGGAACGTGACATGGACACTAGTGAGGAGAAAAGATTTGTTTTGCCCAGACCTTGGTGGATCCAGCGTAAGAAAGGCCGTCTTGGCACTTGGCAATTGTACGAGAATTATTTGCGGCCCTTTTGCAACTAGCAGGTCCAGTGGAGCCGTCGTCGTATGATTGACGTGCGGGGATTGCCATTCAGGCGTCAATAAGAGCGCTACGAAAAGAAAGAAAGTTAGAGCTCTGAGACACGACAAAGAGGTTTCTTTTAGGTTACATTTCGTGCCCATATATAGCTTAGTCAGTGATTTGGGCTGGGGTGTATGGGGGGAGAGGGAGGTAATTGTTTATGGGGTTGTAGATGTGAATATTGGTACTGAAGATAAAAAAATGGTGCTCTTGGGAAAGACCGAATGACGACGATTTCTATGGTGTTTGTAGAGTTTGTGCATCTGATGTTCTCGTTGAGGTATGGTAGTTTATGGGTTGAGAGAGAGTGAAAAATATGAACATATATGTTATTAGTATTGTTGGAGAGCTGGAAGAAGGACGGTTTTGATCGTACTATTCATGTTTTAATAGGGTGTTTATGAAGGTGGAATTGTTGGGATTTTCGAGATTTTCAAATTAAGGTGGACGTTCCAAAAGTCTCCAAAAGTTGAAATATCATTGAGATATCGTGTTTGGGGACTGAAATCAACTCAAGGACTCTTGAAATGTAGTCTGTTTTTCAATTGAACTTTCCAGTCTCCATTTGAGTGAAGTATCTTGTAATTGAGAAGACAGTGGCCATAACAGCAAGTGTAGATTATGCTGGAGGAGAGATATGAGAATTCTATAAAGGGCATTTGTTTTAAGATGGCATTTAAAGCCAGAAAGTACTGTTAGTTGAGTGATCAAACTGCTCAGGAGGCCCGTAATACGTGCCTATTGTACTGATAGTACGGTTCAAGATAATCCAAGAGTAGGGTTCAATTAAAATCAATTGAGAGCAAGCAATGATAATTTTGAAGAGTGCAATCGTTTTTAAAGCAAATTTGATGAGCGATTGAGTGGCTTTTCTTCTTGAAAAGCCATTATTAATTGCTATAGAGTGACATGTTTGGATACAGAGTAGTAGCTTCTTTCAGCCACAGACTCTGTGTAAAAACAGATGTCCTTCGGCAATAAAAAATCTGATAGGTGCATCCTTTACAAAAATCAATTCTCATTCCAATGGTACCAGTCACATGTTTCAAAAGTGACCGAACGAAAATCGACCCATGTCGTCTCGTCATGAAAGCAGTACATCTCACACCACACATTGCAGATAGTTCCTGGAAGAGATAACATAAACACAAGTAGTGTCTTCCTGCTAGCTACCGTATTTAGAAGCGATTGCAATTTTCAGATTTCTCATAGTTCTACAGCTGGATTTTTTATTTATTTATTTTTCATTTCTCAGTCATTTTTCAATTTAAGTTATTTTCGACTATTTAAATCATTTTAAAATCATTTAATATTTGATCCCTATTACATAATTACATAATCACCAAATTAGCATTTTACTTAAATCACGTGACTGCACCTCTAACATGCGAAATCCAACGCGTCTTTTCAACATCAAAAAAATGTACCGTCGACCGGTGAAACGAGCAGCTCCCAAAAATGATACGCTACTGGCGCCGTTCAAAAAGGTGACACAGACGCTGTCACGTGACTCTGCCTCCGATCGAAAGCAGCAGGAGGAGGTGTGTGGAAGCTCCTCCGAGGACGAAGAGATGGTTGGATCAGACTCTGACGACCCGGAAGAGCTGCTAAAACGAAGGCTGGAGGAGCAGGAACAGCGGCAGAAGCGGCTCAAAACCGATGCCGCAGACAAGGCGCAGGAACCGAGGTCGCAGCCAGAGCAGAAGCCGCAGAAGCAGCAGGGAAAAATCAGTTTGCAGGAGGCAGAGAAGCTGATCAGAGCAGTGAAAGAACCCGTGGTGAAAAGCTCACTGGGCGCCACAAAGACAGACGAGCAGATTGAGGCGGATCTGGCGGCCAAGGAGGCCAAGGAGGCCAAGGACCGCGAGCTCAACGAGGCCAGATTGGGCTGCTACAACGCTCTATATCGCAAGGCCGTGGGTCATCGCAAGAAACACAAGACTTGGGACGGCGACGGAGTGGCAGTGATTAAGGGCGGGCTGTTCAGTCTGTACAACCCCGAGGGCAAGGGCATCGTGAAGCAGTTTCGGCTGAAAAGCGGCTCGTCGTACGATTTGGGCGACGTGATCAAGGTGGGTCCTCTGGAGGTAGAGTTGGAGAGTCATATAGTTCCTGGTCAGTATTTGTCCGGTGCGATTTTCAATCATGCGTCTGTGGATGAGTCAGCGCCCAAGAACGAATCAGCATCTGACAGTCCATCTAATGATACCCCGACCAATGATACTCCATCTAGGGACACTCCTACCAAGGACAGTCCATCTAGGGACGCTTCATCTTTACCTTCACAGAATGTATCAGAAGCACCAGAAACATCCGAAACACTAGGACCTCAACCTACTCCTACACCCACACCCACACCTACACCTACAGCACCCTTCAAACTAGCAAAACCAACACAATGGTCCGAGGTGCAGAAACTGCGAATCAAGCTGCCCAAAAACATGAACAGCGAAAACTTCCGCGACCATCTCCAGGACGTGGCTATCGACCCGATTCTGGACCACGCGCTGCGTCCACACCAGCGAGAAGCCGTGCAGTTCCTGTACCGTTCAGTCATGGGGTTCAACTCGGCCGGATACGGAGCACTGCTGGCAGACGAAATGGGAATGGGAAAGACGCTCATGTCGATTGCGCTCATCTGGACGCTGCTGAAACAGACGCCGCTGGTGGGTCAGCCGCCAATCGCCCGTCGCGTGCTCATTGTGTGTCCTGTGACGCTCGTGTCCAACTGGAAGGCCGAGTTCAAAAAGTGGCTGGGTCCCAACCGCGTGGGTCTGTACGCTGTCACCGGCGACAACTCGACTGCCGCCGGCGGAATCGACTTTTCGGCCGTGGTGCGCGACTTTACGTACGGCCGGGTCAACCAGGTGATGATCATTGGCTACGAGCGGCTGAGACGCATGTCCGAGCAGCTGTCGCAGGCCAACTTTGACCTGGTGGTGTGCGACGAGGGCCACCGCATGAAGACGGCCGGCAACAAGGCCGCGCAGGCGATCCAGGCGCTGGGAGTGGCCCGCAAAGTCATCTTGTCCGGAACCCCCATCCAGAACGACCTCAAGGAGTTTTTCGTCATGGTCGACTTTCTCAACCCGGGGCTGCTGTCGCAGTTTGCGGCCTTCAACCGCGACTACATCGTGCCCATAGTGCGGTCACGAGCGCCAGACGCCTTCCCCCGCGAAGTCGCCCTGGGAGCCAAGATGAGTGCCCAGCTGACTGCTCTGACGTCGCAGTTCATTCTGCGCCGAACCGCCGACGTGCTCGCCCGCTTTCTGCCGCCCAAAACCGAAACCGTGCTCTTCTGCCGGCCCAACGCCCAGCAGACGGAAATCTACGCCAAGCTGTCGGAAACGTACCTCAACCGGCTCTTTCGCGACACCCGCGAGGGCGGAAAGCAGCCCGAGTCGTTCAAGGCGGTGCTGTGGCTGCGCAAGGTGTGCAACTCGCCGATTCTGCTCACGGACCGCTACTGCAAGCACGACAGCGACGCCGGGCCGCCTCCCCTGGATTCGGGACGCAACTATCTGCGCAACTCGGGCAAAATGAACACGCTGTTCCGCATGATTGGCCAGCTGCGCACCCAGAACGCGGCCAACGCGGCCAACGGCTCCAACGGCGCCAACGGCGGCGAAAAGGTCGTCATTGTGTCGTCCTTCACCCAGACGTTGGACGTGATTGAGGGGCTCGTCAAGGACCTGCGGCTCACGTACGTGCGTCTGGACGGCTCCGTGCAGACCGCCGCGCGCGCCAAAATCGTCCAGCACTTCAACTCCTCCTCCGCGGACCAGTGTTTCATCTTTCTGCTCTCGGCCCGATCTGGCGGCGTGGGTCTCAATCTCATTGGCGCCTCGCGTCTGTTTCTCTTTGATCCGGACTGGAACCCCGCCGTGGACCTCCAGGCCATGGCCCGAATCCACCGAGACGGCCAGACCAGACCCGTCTACATCTACCGACTGCTCACTGTCGGCTGCATCGACGAAAAGATTTTCCAGCGGCAAATCATCAAAACTGGCCTGGCATCGTCGCTGATTGACGCCGGAGAAGACGACGCCGGCGGCTCCAAGGACACGTTCAGTCTCGAGGAGCTCAAACAGCTGTTTTCCATCGACACCGCCACCCGAAGCAACACCCACGACCTCATGGGCTGTTCCTGCAACCACGACGGCCTGGATCTCCGGGATTGCGACGCCGATCCGTCTCCCGAGCCGCCGTCCGGGTCCCAGAATCCCACTGAAATCTCCTCGGACGAAGAATCGCCTCTTCCAGCGTTCACAACGGCCCGTCAACTGTCCCTGGACGAACCAACCGAAGACAAGACCAAGAGAAACCTGAAAATGCTGCTGGAGTACCGCCACGTGGCTCCAGACGAGGCTCGCGTCAAGTGGGAGAGCCCCGAGGAAATCGGCGACGTGCTTTTGGAAAAAATCATTGCCGAAAAGAACGATCTCGTGTCGTACATTTTCACCCGCACCCTTACTCCAAAGCTGGATGAGGTGGAGTAAATGGGAATGGGTAACTAGAAAAATATAGAAATCCGAATCTGTGAGCAATTGGTCTCAAAATCAATAAATATCAAGTCGCCGGAGGTGGTAGGTTCTGTTTGGCAATATTGGGCCTTTGAATTTCAAATTTGTCTCCTCACGAAAACGATGGAGACGAGCTGAGAGTGAACAAGTGGTACCGTTGGATGGGGAATTGATATGCGACAAGAATGCACTTTTCTGAACTCGTTTTAGTATCCCATTGAGTTCTATAGATCGATACTTATTATGCTAAGGAAGGACTTACTGCCAAATTAAAGTGTAGTTACAAGACAAGTAATAAATGATTTTAAAATAAATAAATAAGTGCAATCACCAAATTGAACATCCAAAAAGTCCATTTTGCTCCAAATGGCCAGCTGATTCGAACCATGAAATCACGTTTTTTTCATCTTTTGCCAAAGATCGTTTTCAGTGTTCTTGGCCAATTCTGGACTGTATCCATGAATCCAGCTAAAAACCGCTTGAAACACTTTAAAAAAAGTCTGAAAAGTGAACTCGGCTCCAAATGACTGGTTTGGTTAGATCCATCTTTCAAACACCCCAATAATTCACATTTAACATCTTCTATATGGACCTATACGCAGGGTCTTTTTGATGAGGTAAGTAAAACCTTAAATTTCAACTTGGTAATATTTCTATAATGAACATCTCCAGTCACTCAATTCCAAGAGAGAAACCTGTTCAGAACTTACAAGTATCCCAATATTATACAGTCACTCACTACAGTCGGACAGTTACGCATTAATTATTATTTTTTATTAGTTAGCTCTTGTGGGGTATGTATAAGGGTACTCAGACTTAGAAGAGCAGAGCGGCGGCGGCAAGGCCGGCGGCAGCGACGGAGACGCCAAAGGCGGCGGCACCGTTGGCCTGCTCGGGGGTGGTGGCCTCGGGCTCGACCTGGGTAGGCTTGGGCTTGTTGGGGACACACTCAGTGTTGTCGCCACAGTCGGTGACGGTCAGCACAATAGTGGAGTTGGCAGTGACGACGGAGCCGCCGGTGGGGACGGGGACGGGGGCGGGGGTGATGGTGGCGGCGGGGACCTTGGACTCAGTCTCGACTGGCTTGGACTCGACGGGCTTGGACTCGGTCTCGACGGGCTTGGACTCCTCAGCATCGGTCCACATGACTCGGGGAGCGAAAGAGAGGCCGGCGTCACCGCAGACGTTGACGTTCTCAATGGTGTAGAGGTAGTCCTCACCCTCGGCGGGGCAGGCGGTCCAGGTGTATCGGGGAACGTAAATGTGGTTCTGGCCGTTGACCTCAATGTCTCGGGTGCCGGCGGACTCGGAGTCGACGACCTTGGCGCCATCACCAAACTCGATGGGCTTGCCGTTGGCGAGGAGGAGCATGTCCTTGACCTCGTACTGGGTGGCCTGGTACTTGCCGCCAATGACGAGCTTCTCGCCGTTGGAGTAGACGGGGGCGTTCTGGATGTCAGTGCCGGATCGGATGGCGACAATGGTGAACTGCTTGGCGGAGACGAGGCCGGCGGCGGCAGCGAGGAGGACGGTGGAGAACTGCATTGTGTGAGTGTGTGAAAGGAGGATGAACGGTTGTAGGGTTAGAGAACTAGTTGGCTATGGGGGGCCTTATATATGTGAAGACACAGACATGAGACTAAGGTATTGTCCTTGTTTGGTGCAGACTAAACACACATGAACAATAGACATGCAAGAGATGCAAGACAAGCAGGACATGCAAGAAATGCAGTGTCTAATTCTAGGTTTGCACGCGAAGAAAGGCGTGTCGCGATCTCTCCTTTTTTTGTGTTTGGCTTCCCCTTTTTTTTGGCTTCCCTTTTTTTTCCCTTTTTTCTACCCATCTGTCTCACACGATGCGGGTTAGACCCAACGTTTATGCTTAAAGGATACGAGCTAGGACCAGCTGATCTCCCGTGCGCGCTAACGGCCCAGCCCAGTGGTCCAAGGGGTACTTTTTGCGACCCCTTTCTCGCCAGCCATTTTTTTCTTTGCGAACACAGAAACAAACGTCCCGCACTTTGTCCGACTGGCCTCGGCCCACACCCTTCCTCATTGGGCGTGGTGCATGGGTGCATACACATTCCCAGACGGGGGTGCCGGAAAAAGAGTTTGGCGCGAGGAAGTCCGCAGAAGCAGCAGATGTCGTGCACTGGAGGTGCTTGCCGTGCTTGCCAGGTACGGCTGTTGGCTGTTGGCTGTTGGTTGGAATGTGCATTCTCGGGCGGGAGCCGAGTGGGACGCTGCAGCCAGATGCCTCGAGACACCCGATGCGGAGACCCTGGACAGTCCCTGTTTCGCGACATGGAAACCTAGTTGCCGCAAAGGGGGCCAAACAGACCCAGTTGAGCCTCCCTTGTCGCTTGGGGCAACACTCCCGGTGGCTGAGCACTGTGGATGTGGATGTGCGCATTATTATCTGGAATGCACGACGACCCTCGTGCCGATGTCCACGGCTGTATCTTGGCTGTGCTTCTTCTGCTTCTTCTGCTGTATGGATGTATTTTTGCTTCCTAACATCATGTCGAACCAATTTAGCCGGCATAGAGTGGCGATCGGCATGCTGTGGCAATGCCAGGCCGCTGTATTGTACATACCTACAATACAGCTAGGAACTGGACAGGGTCCGCCAGGGCTGGTCACATTTGCTTGTTTCAGTCTAGAGTGCAATTAGCGGGAAATGTCATCTCAGTCTAATTGGCGGTCCTGTCTTTGGTGCACCAGCCCGCTGGACTGTCTACCCAGGTGCAATTCAGTTCAGTTGTGACAGCCTGCTACAGCCTTTTACAAGGAGTCTCAGTACATACCCTGCCGTACGGTACAGTGCTCTGTACAGCACGCTGTCCTATCCTATCCTACACTCTACTGCCGACCACCTCTGAAAACCCATCCACAGGGTCTATGGCCACAGCGCAACCTGCATTGGAACATTCCACGCGTCTCAGCAATGGCGCCGTCGATATCGTCCCACACCAACCTGTGACCCGGCACGGCAGATATCCCGTATTATGTACAGGGCGTACATGTTCCGGATACATGGATACATGGATACGGCCACCGCCTCGCTTTGTTGCCGGTCAGCTGCGTGGGCCAAGCGCCAGCCAAACAATCACGACAATAACACGTTCCAGGAACATGAAAAGAATGATACATTCTGGAATCCACATGACAATGTATGTACATATCCGGGTTCGCTGCCAAGGATATCAGGGTGGCATTGTCATGTCCAGGTGATTGCTCCAGCATTGCCCCAGCAACACGAAGAGCGCCAATGTCTTATGGCCAATCTCAAAACCACCCAAGACCAATTTCAAGACAAATTCATCTCGGTCCAACTCTCCCGTTTTGTCGCTTTTTGTTTCTTTCTTAAACACGTCAAACGCCAAATAACAAACCCCCTCTTGCCCTTTCGCCCGCATCGATACATGAACAGACATTGGATACATCAAGCAAACCTGTCAAGTTACCCCTGACTGCCATGTTGACCCTCCAAAATTGAAAGCCCCCTCATTCCAGGCCTCAAACCTTAATTCGAATCACGTGAAGACAAAGAAAAAGTCACGTGACTGAAAGCTTCCACGGCAGGTATTATTGTTTCAGCGATTTTTTGAGTATTGTGACGGAACTATCCACTCATAAGGTGTCAAGATCAAGGTTGTGTCACGTGACAGAGGTTAGGGTTCGTGAGAACAGGTATATGTACGAAGATGTTAGTTAGCTAGTTAGATAAGTCGATAATGAATGTTTGAAAGGATTTACTAGGTCTGTCGACTGAGCAAGGCAACCGTCATGGTTCGCGGGCTCCAGACCTAATACGGCAGCGTGAGCACGAGGAAAACCCTCACACTTGGTAGCGGCACAGGTTTTGATCCGGAAGATAGGGGGAGCCTATCCTATGATACAAACAGGGGGAGTGAAGGATTGGACGAGCATGGAATGCGAGTCAAAGGTGAGATGGGAACGTGAGTCGGAGGTAATGACCCGGCCACTGTGACCGTCTCTAGGAGGAGTCATCGTTACTCCGGGAGGAACACCAAAAACGACAACAAACGACAACAACGATATGGAAAGTCACGAGAGGGCGTCAAGCAAAGGAACCTGCTGATACGACGACCTGTCGGGGCTGCTCACTGGCGTAACCAGGAGAGCGAGGCTGTGTGGAAGGATAAACCCCAGTACTCAAAAGATTACAAAAGTCCGGATTGGCAACGTTCTCAAGATTTTCGAGAAAAACAACAACACCCTTAAGTCCGGTGATGGCAAAGAGATTCCTTAGTAGTACTCAAAAAGTCCGGTATGGTAAGAAGTACTACAGTCCGGTAATGGCGAGGGATCTCAAGGTGGTACTCAAATCCCGGTTTGGTAGGGAGTACTACTACAGCCCATTAACGGCAAAGGATCTCAAGGTGGTACTCAAATCCCGGTTTGGTAGGGAGTACTACAGTTGATGACATGACAGGATACAAGCGATAGCACCTGTTCAGGACGCTCAAGAATTACAAAAGACCGCCAGCGTGCGAAGACTACGAAACACTAAAGACCGCCAGAAAGCGACGATAAGACGCCAAACGTGCACAAGATAAAGACAACACACTACAACAGAAAACAGAAAAGCTCACACGGATATCACTGGCTGAGCGCGAAGTGAAAATTTTGCAAGTTATCATGCAGGATGCATGCAGGAGAAGGAAATTAAGAGGAGGGAGAGTTACCCCGGATGTTTGAGGAGGTGTCTCAACAGTCAAGGGATGCAAAAGGAACGCTCGAACTATTACGAGCAGGAGTCAGCTGGAGATTCAGGACACTACACATTTTACACAAGTTCACCAGGTGTGTGATGAGGGCTTCGGGCCCAGGAAGAGTACTACCTGCAGAGGAGAGTTGAGCAGCGTGGTTGAAGGTGTGGTTCAGTCAAAAATAAAACAGCAGGGGGGAAGGAAGGCGATCGGATGATCGCTGGAACATTTGAGAGGAGGAATGAGGAGAAGGTTGGTCTGTGGATCGACGCGAGAGAGTGTGGTTGAGAAGACGAAGAGCCCAGGTGATTGGTGGAACAATCTCAATCGAAGGGGGGAAGAGGCATGAGTCTGGCTCATCCAGAGGCTGTGCAGGAAACAAGAGGTGGAAGAAGAGGTGTTAACAAGGTCGCCGAAGGCGAGATTGACACATGGATGAAGAGTGCTGACAACGCGGTTGGTGCGGGGATAACGACGGGTGTTGACCACACGGTTGACGCATGGAGAGAGAAGAGTGCTGAGATTGTGGTCGGCGCGAGAAGAACGACAAGAGTTGACCACGAGGTTGATGCAAGGAGTGGCAGAGCGCTGACAGCGTGTTCGGCGCGAGGAAGAGGAACATGATTGCAACGAGATCGACAGGGCGAGAGATGACTGTTGTCGATCACGAGGTCGATGAGAAAGTTAAGCGGCAACTATGGAAGTTTGTGATCACTACAGACAGACAATCGAGAGCTGCGGAAACGGTCACGGAAGATCTTGGATGTGCAGAAGACGACAGGAAGGAAAGGAATGAAGTCGCCAGGGATCGCTTGAAAGCGTACAAGATGTGCAGGCTGGAAAACTGGAACGATTTTAAGGGGGGGAGAAGCGCTAGAAGACAGGGTGCCAAGGACAGAGAAGCGCTAGAAGACAGGAGGCCGAGAGATGCACAGGTTCGACGATGGTTGACCAACTGTCGCAGAAACAGGCGAAACAGCGTGGATCCAAGGAAGTGGAAGAGGTGACATGGTTTGCCCAAGTCAGGAGGATAAGGTGGAATCACGGGATACGAGGAGTTCAGAACTAAGACAAGCTAAGGTTAAGGATAAGGATGTTCTGGACGTTGAAGAAGCCGTGAAGCCAAGGGAGGAAGCTGCCTAGCAAAGGAGACTAGGAAAAGGGACTTTACAAGATACAAGGTCAAAGGCAGCTGAAGAAGGTCGAAAGTAAGATGAGGCAAGAACGAAGCGACAGGAACTGGAGAAGCGAGTCAAGGAAGTGGCTAGAGAGGCGAACCGCCTAAAGTGATGGAAACCACCAGAAAAGTGACAGACGTCAGGACAGTTATTACGATGTTCAGAATGCGAGGTGCGACTACGGTGGAGCAGTAAGCGATGACTACAGATGAGTACCCATTGAAGTGAATCGACTACAGTTAACGATTCAAGTGAGAAGCATTTGGGAGGAATTACAGTGACGGACCAGAGGATATTACAGGAAGCAGTTCATGGAACCAGCGAGCAAGTACAGAACCAAAGGCTGGAGATCGAGGACGATCTCGAGATAAGTAGGGGGGAGAGTGTGACGGAACTATCCACTCATAAGGTGTCAAGATCAAGGTTGTGTCACGTGACAGAGGTTAGGGTTCGTGAGAACAGGTATATGTACGAAGATGTTAGTTAGCTAGTTAGATAAGTCGATAATGAATGTTTGAAAGGATTTACTAGGTCTGTCGACTGAGCAAGGCAACCGTCATGGTTCGCGGGCTTTTTTTTTCTCATTGATATTCAATTAAACATATATATGTATAAACATGTTGTTCGGAATTGAACTAATGCTGAACGTGGTCGTGTGTGCGGGCGTTTTTTTTTTTCTCATTGAGCGGGCTCCAGATTTTTTTTTTCTCATTGATATTCAATTAAACATATATATGTATAAACATGTTGTTCAGAATTGAACTAATGCTGAACGTGGTCGTGTGTGAGTCAATTTCGAAACCCTACTCTTGACTTGGGTTAACTAGTTATACAGAGGCATCTCAAATCATGCGTGTTTTAAACCGACGTTCAGATTAGTTCATCTCTCCTAATCCTCCATAGAACCTCCTTCCTCCTGGTTCTACCTCCTCTCTTTCCTCCACATACTTCACTTTGGCCAATGCCGCAGTGTAAGCATCGCGCGCCTTGTCCAAAAGCGGCTGGCATTCCTCCTGAACTGCCTCCTCCTTTCCATCCTTGTCCACTCGTCTGAGATATCTTTCAATGTTCCAGATTCCAGCCGCCAGTTCCCTGAGGTAGTGTCCCATGCGTTTGTCGTGGAGTTCTGTCATGATCCAATCCTTCATCTCTTCCATCGCAGGTAGTTCAGCTTGGTCCTTCATCTTGCGTACCACCGGGCACGAGACAAAAATGTGCTCATGAAGACCGTCTGAGAGCTTGGCTCTGCAGATTCCGCATCCTCCTTGCTTGTACTTGAAGCCTGTGGCCTCGGGGAAGTCTCTTCTCAGGACTCCCAGTCTGGAGATCCTCACAAAGTGGAGAATCTGAGCCTTACGGCTGTTGGCGTGGTAGTGGTGCTTCATTCTGCCCATGATCTGTCTCCAAACGTCATCATCAGCCGGGGTTGGCATGATTCTATTCCACTCTCGTGGTCTCTTGAAGTCCTCATCTTCGTGGAGATTCAGGATGTTTCTTGTGGAGAGAAAGCAGGAGCGCCATCGAAGGTGTTCTAGCTCTAAGTCATTGATGTGACACACAGGGTTCTCCTTTCTGGCCATTGCAATAGTGGTGTGCAGGTGCCTGAAGCGGATGGCGTCCTCAAGTTCTCGAGTAAGTTGGAGAAAATACTCTTCACTGTTTGGCAGCAGGGTCCTGGTTGGACGGGGAGGATTCTCCCTCTTCTTTTGGAAGGGATTGATGAAGGAGTGGAGGGCATAAAGGCAGCTCCTGAAGGTGAGGGAGCTGTACCTGTCCCAATCCCGGAGGGCAAACCAGTCTTTTTTGTTCAGTCTGATGGAGGGGTGGGTGTCCATGTCGCCATGGCTTTCACTGTAGAACATGAAAGTCATGTCTCTGAGAGCGGGTGTGTTGCCTGTAAGGAGTCTCAGAGCCCGGTTGGCTCTAAGGGCCTCGGAAAGCTTGAGCAAGTTTCGAAGGCCCAGACCACCTCTGGGAAGCGGAGTTTGAATGATGTCATTGTGGAATTTTCGACGAGTGCTCGAAACTCCATTGACGACATCTTCCTCCTTTCTGTCATTGATTCTGTCACATGCCAGTCTTCCGAGTCGATCCAGGTAGTTGGTGTCGATTTGACTGACATAGGGGATGACGTAGACTAGCTTGGAGTAGAGGAAGGTGTTGATGAGCCAGGCTTGACTATAGTAGGGCAGGCCCCACAGTGAGAATCGCCTGAGCTCACTCTCCAGATCTTGCTTCCAGTTCTCATAGAACTCTGCCACAGCGGCCTTGCCACCTTGTTGGATACCAAGGTAACGGTAGCTGGCTTGTCTGTCCAGGAGAGACGGCGCCTTCCCAGTCTTGGGATCGTTTCCAGTGCTCTCTTATCATCGCCATACTAGGCTCAATGCTGTAGTAGACGGTCGGGGTGGGTGGACAGGAGTCATTAGACTGGCGAGCTTCAGGGGCCCACATGTCCATGGCGTCCGTTTGAGGTCGAGGCTTACCACCTACTTGCTGCAGGATGGTCTTGTCAGGATTGGGACAGAGTCCAGAGGCCTTGGAAAAGGCGGCGAGTGCCTCACCGACAACCACCACGTCGTGGTTGGAGCCCATAAAGACAGCAATGTCGTCAGCAAAGGCTGAGACCTTGGCATCACTCAGCTCTGAAGAGGGAGTCAGATCCCAGTTGGGCACTGGGTAGTATCGTTCAGCGAGATAAGTCTCTTCCCGAGTGGGGTACTCCGGGTATTCTGGTTCAATCTCCCAGGGCTCCATCGGAGGTGGCTCTGCATGGGATTGCAGACCAATCATCTGGTGGTCCAGTCTCCGCACCAAAGTGTCAACAGCTATGATGAAGAGAGTTGGAGAGAGTGGGCATCCTTGTCGAACTCCTGTCCTGAGTGGGATGGGGCGAGAGAGAACACCTCTAATGTTGATTTGGGAGACTGCATGCGTCTGCACTGCACGAACTCTGTTGATCATTTCCACAGGCATACCGACATTGGCGAGTGCTGAGAGCACCCACTCGTGGCTGATGGTATCAAAGGCTTTCCGGAAATCCAGGCAGCCCACCATCCAGCCTCGGTCGAGGTTGGAATAGGCGTGGTAAAAGTGATCCATGATGTCCAGATTGTCTGTGATGTGACGTCCAGGCACGAAGCCTGTCTGGGCTTTGTGGATGATCTTTTGGATGTGCATAGCGATTCTCTTGTTGATCAGATGAGTGTAGATCTTCACCTCGGTGTTCATGAGCGAAATCGGTCGGTAGTTGGAAATACCAGATGGTGGACCCGACTTGTAGATGAGTTTAATCACTGAAGTGTTCCTGGCTCGGGAGATGGGGGTGCCATCCTTAGTCTGGTTGAAGACTCTGACCAACAGGGGTCCGATCTCTTCAATGCAAACGTCGTAGAAGGAGTAAGGGAGTCCATCAGGCCCAGGGGCGCTGTGATGGGTGACATCGTGAATACAGTCTTTGACCTCTTCAAAGGTAAAGTCTTCGCTGAGAGCCTTTTGGTTATTGGGACTCAGCACTTCCTCCCGGATGGAGTCCGGGAAGTAGTCAAGGAATTCTTTTCTGTCGGTGGGCTCCACCACCTCAGGGTTTTTGAAGATGTCCTCATAAAAGTCGGCCGCGACAGTCATGATGCTTGGAGTGTCGTCCACCAGCTTTCCGTCAGGCCTAGTCAGCGAATGAATCTCTGCCTCGATCTTCAGCTTCCTGACTCTTGCCTTCAGCATGGCGTAACTCTCCGAAGCAGGCGAGTTTGTTCCCAGATCGGCGGTGGCCTGAAGAGCCTCCTTCCTCTTCCTTTCCGCCTCCTCTGGATCCTCCTTACGTCGGTTGCTATCTCTGATCTTCTTCCTCCTGGCCTCCTGCGAGACAAGTTCAGAGACTGCATTGATTGTAAAAGCAAGCTGGTGTTCATCTTCTAGCTCCTCCGAAAGTTCCACCTGAACCTTCACCAGATGCTTAAGCCAAGTGACGTATTCCTCCTCAAAGACCCAGCCTGGCAGCCTCCAGGTGCCTGGTCCTCTGATTTGGACCTTAGTCCTTGTTCCAAATCTCATGTTGAACTGCACTGCCTTGTGAGATGAGTTTGTGATATTGATACCACTCTCCCCGCTCACTACTTGACTGGACCGAACCCTGGGACTTAATTCTGATGCCACATGGAGTTGGTCTAGTCTTCTGTTGGAGTTTGCATTTGAGTTGGTGGAAGTGTAGTTGAGTTTGAATTTTCGTTCGGTCAGTGTCTGATAAGCATCAGATAGATCCCAGTCTCTGAGGAAATCCACAAGGGGTGTGGAGATTCTTACCCGTGCAGGCTGCCCAAAGGTAGAGGCGACTGCATTCCAGTCTACCCCCCATTACTAGGGGAAACCGGGTGGGAACTGCCGGAGGTAGTCCCCGAGAATCATAAAGAACTGTGAGCTTGATGGCCGAATCGGAGCCCCCTCAACAGGGGCATAAATGTTGATGATTGTGAGTGTGACGTCAGTGTCCTTGATCTGTATGTCCGCCGAGATAACTCTTTGGTCAAGATCAGGGAAGTCAGGGAATGATGTGATGGAGGAGAGGACACTGATCTTGGATGAGAAGACAATGCCTACTCCTGTACTCTTATGGCCCCGGTTGGTAGTGGATGTGCCATGGAGAGTGTTTCGGTTTCGGTTGATGGTCTGCAAGAGGTTTTTGGCGTGAAGTAGTTGATTTGGGCCCCAGTTTGTCTCCTGAAGAAGGAGAATGTCTGGATACTTGGCG